>OY744605.1:33079462-33481962 GCA_963556255.1 Allolobophora icterica
AGAGAGAGAGAGAGAGAGAGAGAGAGAGAGATGTTGAATAAACTTATTTCTTGTAGCAATTTTAAGTAGGGTCTATTTTAAAATTATTTTAAACTTCAACGATTTGTATAGCGCCCTAGCACAAGCGAGGCTTACTTGAATATGGTATTGGTGTAGCCTATTTGGTATGTATTTTTAAATATATATTATGTTATAATCTAATGTAGGCCTATATTAAAAGTTGTACTCTTGCGCGACGTATTTGACAAGTCTATGCATTAGTTGAATAAAATTCAAAAATTAGCGTCTTCTTTGAAATATAATTAAATCTAAGTTAATTTTAAAATATATTTCTAATATGTATACAAGCTATATTCTTACAAGCATGCTATTTGAACAACGTATTTTGACATCTTAATAATATGGAATCGTTTTAAGTAAGAAGAGAGAGAGGACCCTTAAACTAACCCTGAATCGGCCATGGGTAGTAAGTGTTAGCAACCTCAGTTTCTTAGACTCGGCATATGAGGGTAGGCGGCCAGCCCACACCCTCACCGTCTCGTCTTCCCACCGATAGTGTGCAGTCAGTGTGCTTATTATGGTTGAGCTGGCTAGGGGTGCAGCAGGAGCAGAAATAGAATCAAATTTCTGTCATGTCGGGGGATTCGAACCCCCGACCTCTCCATCGATAGTTTAGCGCGCTAACCACTACACTATCGTGCAGCCCCTCTCTTTTAAACCAAATATATGCTTAAATACATTTAATTACACAATGCGAAGAAACAAAATCGTTATGTTCTACTGTTGGGAATATACACACAGGCTGTCATTTATCAGCCTATAGTTGAATTCTCTAAGAAATACAAAAACTGATAACTAAAAGAGAAGGAATCTCCAGAAGAACTCTAAATTATTTGCTAAGAAATATAAAACTGTCAAGTATGGAGAATGAAAATGCGAGCAGAATGAAGAGAATGTACATTTTAATGGTGAAGCGGCGACATGAGCGGCGGCGGCTGCGGAAGCGCTGGGAGCTCTGGGAAGCTGCGGCGGCAGCGCTGGGAGCGCTGGGAAGCTGCGGCGGCAACGCTGGGAGTGCTGGGAAGCTGTTGCGGCAGCGTTGGGAGCGCTGGGAAGCTGCGGGAGCAGCGGCAGGAGCGCTGGGAAGCTGCGGGAGCAGCGGCAGGAGCGCTGGGAAGCTGCGGGAGGCAGCGCTGAGAAGCTGCGGGAGCAGCGTTGAGAGCGCTGGGAAGCTGCGGGAGCAGTGGCAGGAGCGCTGGGAAGCTGCGGCAGCAGCGGCAGGTGCGCTGGGGAAGCAGTGGCAGTTGTGGTAGCGGTGGCAGTTGTGGCAGCGACAGATTTGTGGGAAAGGCAGGTTTTCGATTGAAACATATGTGTAAAGTCTGTAAGATGAACCAGTTCAGATCATTTTGCGTGACGAAACTGCTATGTATGGTAGTTCTAGCGGAGCATGTGTGAAGTCTGAACGTACAATTTATGGAAACTTAAAGTTTTTGTCAGAAATGTATGTGAAACTGTACCTCTTTTGGAAAATTTTGATGACGGAACTGACGCATATGAGAGTTCTAACTGATAAAGTATGAAACATGTGGGCACAATTTGTGGGAATAGAGTGTTTTCCTTTGGAATGCATGTTGCATTTTAGAGAATTCAGGTGATGGAAATGCATGCTATGTTATTTCTAGATGAGTTTATTCCTAGAGGTGATTTGTACACATACAATTTGTAGAAAAGAGGTGTTCCAGAATTGAAGGCACACTTGCAAAACATTTAAAATTGTAAATTTTTTAAGAGTTTTGGAAAAATTTGGACGACTAGGTGTGATAGTTCTAGCAAAGCGTTCGAGATGCAATTTGATAGAAAACGAGGGGTTTCGTGTGCAAAGCATGTAATCTGTTGCATTTTTGGAGAGTTAGTGTGTGACTTAGCTAGAGGAG
Organism: Allolobophora icterica; assembly: GCA_963556255.1. Taxonomy (NCBI): domain Eukaryota; kingdom Metazoa; phylum Annelida; class Clitellata; order Crassiclitellata; family Lumbricidae; genus Allolobophora; species Allolobophora icterica. The sequence continues at coordinate 33,081,400 of OY744605.1, forward strand.
CGAAACGGGCAGCTCCATGTATTTTTTCTAAAGACATGCAACTTTGCATATTTTCATTCTCAGAGGTTTGTCAATTGCACGCAAAATAACTAAATACTCAAAGACGCGAGTTGTAGGTTATAAGTTGATTTATTTCACTAATACACTTCTATGTCATGCCATCAAAGTTTCTCCCATACGCTATTTTAGATGTGTATGTGGTCTAAACTTATTTCTTGTAGCAATTTTTAAATATTTTAGTTTATCTTAGAATGCTCCATAGTCTAGTGGTTAGCGTGTTGATCTATCAAACGGGAGGTCGGCGGTTCAAAGCCCCCCGCTAGCGCAGAAAATTTAATTCCAGATTTCTGCTCAACCTAACCAAGACATGTGGAGTACACTGGCCATAAAATCTGTCGCTGCCCACAACTGCCACCGCTACCACAACTGCCACTGCTCCCGCAGCTTCCAGCGCTCCTGCCGCTGCTGCCCGCAGCTCCCCAGCGCTCCTGCCACTGCTCCCTCAGATTCCCAGCGCTCCTGCCGCTGCTCCCGCAGCTTCCCAGCGCTCCTGCCACTGCTCCACTGCTCCCGCAGCTTCCCACCACTCTCAGCGCTGCTGCCGCAGCTTCCCAGCGCTCCTGCCGCTGCTCCCGCAACTTTCCAGCGCTCCCAATGCTGCTGCCGCAGCTTCCCAGCGTTCAAGCGCTGCTGCTACAGCTTCCCAGCGCTCCCAGCGCTGCCGCAGCAGCTTCCCAGAGCTCCCAGCGCTGCCGCCGCAGCTTCCCAGAGCTCCCAGCGCTGCCGCCGCAGCTTCCCAGAGCTCCCAGCGCTGCCGCCGCCGCTCATGTCGCCGCTCCACCACTAAAATGTACCTTCTCTTCAATTCTGCTCGCATTTCATTCTCCATAGTTGACAGTTTTATATTCTTAGCAAATAATTTAGAGTTAATCCTGGAAATTCCTTCTCTTTAGTTATAAGTTTTTGTATTTCTTAGCAAATAATTTAGAGAATTCAACTATAGGCTGATAAATGACAGCCTGTGTGTATATTCCCAACAGTAGAACATAACGATTTTGTTTCTTCGCATTTTGTAATTAAATGTATTTAAACATATATTTGGTTTAAAAGAGAGGGCTGCACGATAGTGTAGTGGTTAGCGCGCTAAACTATCGATGAAGAGGTCGGGGGTTCGAAAAATTTGATTCGATTCTGCTCCTGTTGCACCCCTAGCCAGCTCAGCATAATAAGCACACTGACTACACACTATCGGTGGGAAGATGAGACGGTGAGGGTGTGGGCTAGCGGCCTCAGGCAGGTTCAAATGTCCGACGCCGCCACTCCTCTCGTTTTTGGGCTTCCTCTTTAAATCTGTTGCATCCCTATTTCATCACCTAATCCAGCATCACCTGTCTTGGTCATGCTTTTGTCTTCTTCTTCACCATTCTTCCCCCAATGACCATTCTTAGGTGTGTGTCTCCTCTCAGCGTGTGACCGATCCATTTCCTTTGTCTTTCTCTTATTGCACGTATGAGGACTCTTTCTTCTCCAATTCTACTCAAGACTTCTTCATTTGTTATATGTTCCATCCAGCTGCTGATCTTCTCCATCCTTCTCCATATCCACATTTCGAAAGCCTCCAATCTCTTTTCGTCTTTCTCTTATTTCTTCTTAGTCCATGTCTCCGATCCGTACAGCACCACAATCCACACCAGTGTACTAAGTGCTTTTTACCATTCGTTTCTTCAAGTTCCTATACATATTAGAAATATATTTTAAAAATTAACTTAGATTTAATTATATTTCAACGAAGACGCTAATTTTTGAATTTTATTCAACTAATGCATAGACTTGTCAAATACATCGCGCAAGAGTACAACTTTTAATATACATTAGATTATAACATAATATATATTTAAAAATACATGCCAAATAGGCTACACCAAGACCGTATTCAAGTAAGCCTCGCTGTGCTAGGGCGCTATACAAATCGTTGAAGTTCAAAATAATTTAAAAATAGACCCTACTTAAAATTGCTACAAGAAATAAGTTTATTCAACATACACATCTGAAATATGCTGCTCCAATAACATAATTAAAATAAATCGTGCAAGAGTACAAAATAGAATTCAAATATAATTAAAATATATTAAAATATAATTAAACTATATTAAATATAATTAAAAGAATTACTCTGAAGGGACTGCACTGATATCGGCACACTGTCTGAAGGGACTGCACAAGCTACGGCCCTCTGCTGGAAGGGACTGCACAAGCTACGGCCTTCAGTTAACTACTTATACGTATACCCCCCCCCTCTGTCCGGTGCCTTGCTCTTTAGCACCTTCAACATTTAGAAGATCAGTCCGCCAAACCAGACAACGCCTGTTCAGTGGATATATGTAAACATGTAGGAATCGAACTTCATAACAAGACAAAAATTATCACAGAAACTTCAATTTAAAGGGGCTTCAATGGTCGATTGTTGAAATGAAACACAGTGACTTTTGTAAACATGAGGACTATAGCGTGTTATGAAAGTCTTGGAAAACAATAGCAGGCCTATAGTTTTTCTTAATTGAATTAACTTATATGATTTGATAACAGTCGTTTATTACATATATATTGGGTTTTGTCAAGAATTGTTTTAAGAAGCGCATACATGTAGGACTACTTGTGTGAATAATCAACGTTGCAAATATCTTAACATGCTACTAGCTTACCATCTCGCTTCCCCAGTGTTAAATATAGACACCTCTGGAGGATTTCCTTCAGAAATTAGGGACTAGATTAAACGCTGCCGCTCCACTAAATTGTGATTTTCTTCCAGGCCATCATTTGTATCTGAATATCGCACATTTGAAAAACTTCTGTCCCAACCCTTCCAATTCCCTTTATTTTCTTCTTTCAAATTCCAAACTAAAACATTTTAACCCACATCTGATTAATTGTACCCGTCTGCCTTATAGACCTATTTAGGAGACCTTTGGATTCTGACTCACAACTGAACCTCTACCTCAACTGCCTCCCTGGTTTTTGTTTATGCTTTGATTTAAGCGCCTATGAACAGGTTTTCACGACTTACTCATATGGGCGCCCAACAAATTATAAGTTTTCTATTATGACACTTTTCCTCTTTGATTGTTATAGAACAAAGCCTTTGACCTACTTATTCGTCACGCAACAGAATACGGACAACTTCTCGTTAGTCGTCAATCAGTTAATCCTAGCGAACAAAGACATACTCGCCAGGGGGAGTGCCTGTGTCAGTTCGTCGAGAGTATTCTACTGTCCGGAAGGACATCTTGTCTTGACGGCATTTTTGGAACAGGAAGTCGTCATCCTTGGCGACGCTATTGCTCCTTCTAGCGACTCCGGCAAAATCCGTTCTAATCGTCTCCTTTGACTGTTTAGTTGAGTATAAATAATTCTTCAAATTCTGCTCTGATCAGATTTATGGAAATGCTGTTTTATTGGCAATACTCGAAATTTCGAATTAAGTGTCTTCAAACAGTTCAGAAACCCATTCATTAGGCTTAGAATTATTAACGCAACCTATTGGTTCGTTTGAGAAACACAACCAAGTTTAAAAATTAGCATAACAAACTCACACAATGAATGAATGAATACAAATGAGCAAAATTTATGGCAATGATTATTATTTCCATGGGTATTTTGTCTAGAAGGCGTCTAGGTCTAGCACAGTTGCACACAGTAGCGTAGCTGGGGGATTGTTGCTTCTGCCCTTGCGGCACTGCCCAAGGAGCGGCAAACAGAGGGTAAAATGAAATTGTTTATCATTGCACTCAAAATATCAATGGTGATCACATAAAAGCAACGACAGCCTACCTCCCATTATTTTTAGGACATATATAGGCTCTCGTTTTAAAATGCGAGCATACATATATCCAACACTCCAACAGATCTAAAGATCTTTGGGGTATAGGCTCACCTTATCAGACAGACAGACAGACAGACAGACAGACAGACAGACAGACAGACAGACAGACAGACAGACAGACAGACAGACAGACAGACAGACCACAGACAGACAGACAGACAGACAGACAGACAGACAGATGTGCCGATGAAAGTTTAACCATACTGTGCTCATTGTGTACTGTAGGCCTATCGAGTTTCAGCTCTGGGGTTGAATTAATATCTATGTATCTCTCAGCTTGTTGGTTTCATGTGTTACTTATCTCTCTATACCCGACCATGCTCGTCCAGTTTCTAGCCTCCCTTCCGTCTTGCAGAATGAAATATCACGCGTGTTTAGGCCCTAATCAAAACTTCCTCCTCCATGTTATTCGGTGAGAAAATATCTACAATAACAGTGTTTCAAGAGATTTTTTCCTATCGACGTCAACGGCTTTTGCTCTCATAAGATGTCGTTTAAAAACTGGATTCAATGCTATTCCTGATAGAGGGTCATGTTCTAAAATACGGCACGAGGCTCTAGAGTCAGCTCACTGACCAGAGTCGTCTCTCTAGTAAGGTCAGAAACTAAAAGGAGCTAGAGAAAAAAACACGTTCCATGTCGACCAATTATAGCGGCGCTATAAAAATCAATAGATAAGAGGCATTTCTACATGATTGCTAATCTGAAACTGGTCATAAAATAAAAAAAATATATAATCTATATTGTCAACAGAATTTTGAGAACAAGCTCTATTTCAGTGTGAGATATTGTATTATTTAGTTCGCTTGCATTAGTATCGCGTATGTATAGGCCCTATATATATTGATGGATATATAACGTTTGAGTGTTGTGTCTTAGCGAGGGGCGGCTGTAGCCCAACCGGCTCTCGCTGTGCAAAGATAATTAGATGTCGCTCAAGTGTAGCAAGCACACATGCCTGAGCGCGGGAAGGATTTTGCTGGCAGTTGATGTTTTAAGTTCTATAGAAGAGTGTTGCTGACTATGTTTGAACTGTGTATTATAATATAAAGATTTCTATGAGTTAATAAGAAAAATGCTGAAAACGTTTCGGACGGTGTTTGTTTGATATAGACTACGTTACACTGTATAGATAGATACCTATAAGATAACGTCGAGTTAAGTAAAAGAGTGAACAATTAAATAGGCGTAATTAGGCCTAATAGAATTGAAATTAATAGGACCTTGTCGACAGAAAAGAAGCGTTGACATATACACGGTGAGTCATTAAAAACCGTGTCCCTACATAACTTAACATATATATATATATATATATATATATATATATATATATATATATATATATATATATATATAATTCATGCATATAACCATCAATTGTAATGACATTTCAGAATAATGACGCTTGATAGTCTAGCTAAGTGCCACATAAGTAACTTAGATTATTTTTTATAAAAAAAGCTGGACCAGCCTAAGCTATAATTACGTCACGACAACGCCGACAAAATGCGTTTACCGAGGAAGATAAACATGTCGTAAGACTTTAAAGAAAGAATAAATATTACGGTTCGAAACGTTTTTAAAGGAATTATCAGATAAGGGGTGGATTAATGGTGGACTAAATGTTCTCCTTTCAAAGATCGATAAAACTGGGTCATTTTTATCGTCAACCAGGTAGAGGCCGCCCGCTAACGGCCAGAACGGTTGACAATGTTGAACAGGTTGAATCGTTGGTGCACGCTCAGCCAGGAAGATACGTCAGGAGTCAGCCAGTCATTGGTTAGGAGAATCGTTAAGAATGATCTACATTTGCATTGTTTAAAGAAACGACTCGTTCAAGAACTCACAGAGACTAACAAACAAACAAGATTCCAACGTTCCAGTCAGCTATTGAGGTTGTGTCCTGCAGGACTAGTCAATTTCGTCTGGTTTACTGATGAAAAACTCTTTACTGTAGCAACATCCAGTAGCAATTAGAATGATCGCATTCATGTATCCGTCGGTACAAGGAAGAGGGAAGTTCCAGCAAATCGTCTTTTGCGCATTCCCAAACAACTTTCGGCGAATGTCAGTGACTGTTGAGTTACTGCAAACTGAAACACCTGATTTCATTCCGCCTACTTTATGGACACCTAACATCTCTGATTTAAATACGGCAGACTATACAATATGGAGTGTCATGTATGAAAAGGTAAGGTATCGAATGCATGATGTCAACGAGTTGCGTCATCGAATTTTGGAGGCATGGGACGAAATGAATCAGCGCATCATTGTCATAGGGTTGCCAGGTGTCCGGTAATGAACCGGACAGTCCGGTATTTAGACAATCTGTCCCGTCAGAAATTTCAGACGTTACCGGACATGGCGGTGTCCGGTAATTTGCGGTAAATAATTATTGCTAACAATAAGTGTTGGAATACATCATTTTTGGAGGACCTGGACATCATAAATGTCTCTTGTAAGTTCGTAGCAATTACATTTATAAGTATTTATTACATTTCATTTAAATTTACGATGACGAAATTACGAACTGTAGGCCTACCGGTACTGTAGAGTGTACAGTGCGCATGCGTTCGTTTTTTACGATTTACAGTTATAATCTTTTTCTTTATTAATTCAAACCGAGAAACGCAGTAAGATTACATTGAGACATGAAGGTACAATTATCAATATCTTGACGAAACACACGTTATGGCAGCCATGCAAGGCGCCCGCCCGAGGGGGTTGCCAGAATCGAACCGCGTACTGCTGCTCTCCTGGCCATGAGTGTAACCATTACTCTTTTCCCCCCCCTCCTACGAGTTAAGTAATCACAACTGTAATTGTAATTTTTACCGAACATTTATATATCGCCACTCAGATCAACGGCGCTCTCGAACAGCATCATTGCAGCACCATTGCAGCACCGGCAAAAAGAAGTTTTCAAGCGTGTATACGGAACTGAAGAAGAGAGAGGGCAAAAAGATCTTGGCGGAGGAACTGGGAAGACTGCTGAAGGACCCACACAGCTTCTGGATTGGGCGGTGGAATTGTGCATACGTGGAGCAACCATAATATAAGGCCACGGGTTGGGGATTGCAAGGAGGCCCTCTCAGGCAAGGAAGAAACTAGGGTGCAGAAATTCATTAGGTAAGACGAAGCAGACCCAGTGAGGCAGTTGCGCATGACGGCGTGAAGGCGAGGGTTTTGAACTGAATTCTCAGTTGGGCAGAGAGCCAGTGGAGGAAGTCACGAATAAAGGCAGAGATGTGGGCAAACTAAGAAATATCACCTAAAAGCCGAGCAGAAGCAATACGAATAGACTGAAGTTTGTGCATGTTGGAGAAGGAGAATCCAAATGTACACAGCATTGTCAAAATCCACCCGAGTGCTGATCATAGCGTGGACCAGTGGCAGTAGTGACAGCATGAACCGAAAGACACCTGCGGATCGATCGAAGCATGGCGTAAATGAAACAAGCAAGATCGTGAATTCGTGATACAAGGTTAACCTGGTCGGAGAAGGAAAGGGTAGGAACGAGGACAATCCCGAAGTAACGAACAGAGGAGGAGAACTGAATGAGGGGAACCTGATATAAAGAAATTCCAAATCAGTTTTGCTGTGTACGGTGTAAATTGTCTGAGTTTATGCGCCGAATTCGCCGATAGACGGTATGGTTGACATAATTGTTATTTATTATGTCCAAAATTCAAAAGAGAACATTTCAACATTTGTCTACATATTTTAAGTTTCGACTTTATTAAAGCTAACGTAACTCGTATTATTAGTTTTTTCAATAGTACAAATCACAGTGTAGTATATTTACAATTTGTATAAATCAGAGTGTTGTTTAACGTTCCTTTTAAAGTAACTTTTCAATTTTTACTGCTGTTTCGTTATCTTGATAGCTTCAGAGGGCTTCGCCCCTCTGACCCTCTGAGGGCCCTGACCAGAAGCTTTCCCAAAGCCCCTGGACCGTGGTGCGGGCATCGCCCCAGACCGTCATGACGCGCTCGCCATGATAGTCCGGTAATTTCCTCAAGACTACCTGGCAACCCTACGTCACATAAATTAGTTTGACATTGCCGTGCCATATTCCGAGTTATAAGTGACACGCTGCGCTGGCTCCTCGGTGGCCGAAGGTATGTCTCTCAAGAATTACCTTTCAGCCAAACCTCTAAAGTTGGTGCGGCTGAAGTGACCTCAAAGTGATCGTGATCCAAAAGGCTTAGCCAAACGACCAGACGCATGTAACAGTTGTGACACGCGTGTGTTATCGTAATCGTAATCTCCAAACTCCTAAAGCGCCACTCGAAGGCAGGGCACCAGCCTATTCACGAGCGCTACCGGTACGTCAAATCAGAGGTGGTTTTCCGGAAGTAGTCCAAAAGACGTCAGAAGTTTCCAGGAAGTTTCCAGGAGTCCAAATCAAATCAGAGGGGGTTCCAGAGAGTAGTCCAAAGGAGGTCCGAGTCTGGTTTCTAGGGGGCCAGATCAAGAGAGTATAGGCAGAGCAGCTGTTAAATCGGGTGTTGTTTAGGGCGAGAATAATTGGAAAGCGGAGGATCAGATGAGTCAGGGTAGGAGTAGCCTACTTGAAAAAGGTGAGACTTCAGTTTTGAGTGGAAAGCCCGCGGGTGATATATAAAGGAACATGAGTTGCAATGATGATGGAGGAAGTGTGAATCTGCTGAATTCGAAAGGGAGGATCACTCCAGAGGCATGGTGCTGTGTTCGATATGGTTCATGATAGACAGAGGGTTTCCGAAAAATAGACTGTGGTCGATTTGACTAAGTCATATTTCTGTGTCATCGTGTAGTCTAGTTTCACAGCAATCCATTCAAACAACAGAACACCTTATCAAGTAGAAAGGTAACATCATGACAGTAGAAACGATATCAGATAGAGTTCAAGAGAGAGAGAGAGGCAGGCAGGCACGCTAAGGCAGACAGACAGGCAGACAGGCAGGCAGGCAAGGCAATGGAAGAACGGAGACTGAGAGTGTGAATAAACAATCGGTTATCACAGTTATAGTCAGTGATGGGCACTAAACTATTTTTTTTAGTTAAACTAAAACTATTTTCCAACTAAAAAATATAGTTTAACTAAAGTTGGCAACTAATTCTGGAAAGTAGTTAACTAAACTAAAAAAAAGTAGTTAAACTTTTTCCAACTATTTTCCAACTTTTTACGACAAACATTTGCACAATAACAGAGGTTAAATGAACTGTAATAATGCAGAGCGTCAATGACAATTTCACCTTCAAACTATGCAATGTGTACTCTTCTAGCCTACAGTCACAGGCATACTGTAAGTAGTGTATGAATTTGAAAACACAGGCTGTTAATGCTAAAACCATTCACTGTTAATCAATAAGTTTCGTGTTGAGTTGTTGACAGTGTTCAATGTTCACTGCAGAAAATAGTTGCGAATTGCTGATTTTTTTAGTTAAACTTTTTAGTTAGCAACTAACATTTTTTAGTTAAACTATGGTTTTAACTAAACTATTTTATTTTAGTTAAACTTCATCGTTAACTAAATTTTTTTAGTTAAACTAAAAGTTAGCAACTTTTTAGTTAACTATTGCCCATCACTGGTTATAGTTAACTAATGAGTTTGCATGTTCTTCGTAATAGAGCATAACCTGTTATTAACTATTTGCATTTTGTTGCGTTATTTCATCTTTACTTCTCAATAGATCATATTTTATTACTTTGACTGGAAACCCTGCCTAGTAAGTAGTAAGTTATTTCATTTTTTCTTATTATATTTGCATATGAGCATTTATATAGAGTTAATTTCAGTCGGACAAAGACCATGGTAATGTAATGACCAATATACGGCCAGCAACCACATAAATGGACGCCAAAGTTAAAAGCTGTAAGGCGGATCAACAAAATTCAGTTTTTTCCCGAATCAGATAAGAGTCTATCCATAATTCAGTGAAGCGAGGACGGACACAATTCTGACTCTAAGCAAAAAATACATTTCTACAGTGTGATCAGTCCACATGACGTTGTCGGAGCACTTTGTGCGGAAGAAGAATGCCTAAGCATACGGGTATTGAAATCTATATAGGCTAAGTTTTGTGAATGAAGGATTGTAAATGACTTTAGTGACCTAATGTGTCTTTGATTAACCTAATGTTTCAAATAACTCCACTTACTTAATTGTCCATAAATATGTGATCTCCTAACTATCGATCAGAAATCTGAAACTCTAAAATTCCGCAAATAGCCAGCCTTCACGCACAATTAAACGTGTCACAATCTGTCATTGATTTTGCAGTCAGGCCTGAAATGTTTCCTTCAACCACCGACAGAAACGCCAAACGAGGTATAAGTGATAATAATTACTGTTCTCGACTAAATACTGTTAAAATCACATACACCAGTTTATGTATCATTTGAAAGTGGTTCTCATACAGGCCTCTAGTTAGCACGCCACAAGAACAGAATTACAACACAGCGAAGAGTTAAAAGAGAAGGATTTAGGGAATCGTAAATTTGTATAGCGCCACTTCAATAGAAATTCCTCAGAGGAGCTCCCGACCTGACAACACCAACCACGATCGAAAAGAATGGTTTTCAAACGCTTGCGGGGAAGGAGCAAAAAAGACCAAGAACTTCATTTCGGAGGTTGCTAGGCAAACTATTACAGAAAGATGGACAGACAACCGCGAAGCTTTTATGGAGAACTGTGGAAGTTTGTCCCAACCAGGTTGCCTTGGGTGGCAGAGCAAGGAATCTACGGCCTAGGAATACGGAATAAGGTGATCAGGTCGAAAATTATGTAACATATTGACAAAATGTTGCATTGATGAGGTACGTGTTTCGCCCAAAGTAGGAAGTTCCAAATAATCTTGTGAAGATAATATCAAGTGCCTAGGTTTACAATACCTTATTTCTGTAATCCCATAATATAATCATTCCCAAGACGATCGACAATCTTTAAGATCTTTTCTAAAAGTTTCAGATGATTTCGCAGGAGATGAACGACGTTAATCGCGAAGATTCCGAATTATTAGAATCTCCTGAAGGTCTTTCGATAACAGTCGAAGATGAAATCGAGGTAAGGTGTAGGCTAAGTGTAGGTGCATTTATAATTGCATTTCAGCTGAACGTCGTATTGTTGGGTTATATCTAGTTATCTAGCCACGTAAAGAACTGTAAATGGCACCAATTCTGCACACGATCTATGCTATCGACTTCTAAATTCTAGTTCCATGCCACGTGATGTACTTCATAACGCGATATTGAGTGTCTTGATACATACATAATACATACATAATACATACACAATTACACACGTGCATGCATGATACATATATATACATACATATATGCATACATATAATACGTACGTACACAGGTACATGCGCACGAATATATTCACGCATATTTACACGCTTATTATACATACATAGGTACATTCTAGATAGATAACAGACTGCGGTCTTTGTAGGCTTCAGCTGGTTCCAGAAAACTTCCGCATTTGTCCAAATCAGTGTCGTTTTACAAATGCACTGGGTATGGATGCATTTGTCAAACGGAAAGAGTTACTGAGATGGAAAGTGAATAGGAACTTGAAGAAACGGATGGTTAAAAACACTGATGTGTACAGTGTGATGCTGTACGGATCGGAGATGTGGGCTATGAGTAAAGAAGAGGAAAAGAGATGGGAGGCTTTCGAAATGTGGATACGCAGAAGGATGGAGAAGATCAGCTGGATGGAACATATAACAAATGAAGAAGTGTTGAGTAGAATTGGAGAAGAAAGACTCCTTATATATACAATAAGAGAAAGGCAAAGGAAATGGAATGGTCACACGCTGAGAGGAAATTCACTCATAAGAACGATCATTGTTTGAGGTAGGCCTACCTGCTCTTTAGCACCTTCAACATCTAGATCAATCCGCCAAACCAGAGAACAGCCGGCACGATGGATAGGTAAAATGTAGATCTGTGTGAACATAGGAATCAACATTTCTTCCCATGTGTAATCATCTGCGGTTTGTCAGATCGAATTGATATTAAACGAATATATATATATATATATATATATATATATATATTAGGGTGTCTCTTAAAAATGAAAGTTGAAAATATCAATCTCTCACCCCTTCAAGTTGTTAGGTTCATGGATAAAAAATTTACAAAAAAATTTGGTGGAAATCGGATAATATTTAGAGGTGGCCCTTTGAAGTCAAAGTTTTAGCATTGTAGGCCTATTGGTTACTACCATGCTAAATAGTTCTCACTGTTAAAAGAAGGACAGATTGCCTTATTCATTTGCCAATTTCAATCCATAGAAGCAGGGGAGCAGACTCTTAGCTCCTTTTCAATTTGTAAACAAGTTGCAGGCAACAAATTTCAAAAATTCAAATTTAAAATGTTTCAAACGAATTTGTAATAAATGCGCTTTCGCGGCAAGTAAGTGGAAAATTACTGAATTACCACCTGCATGATTTGTGGATAAGGGACAAAGCCATTGCTTATTTTGCAATCAATTACCTTATTCATAGCATTGTCCTACATAAAGTCAACATGGTAAGTAAGTAAGTAAGTAAGTAAGTAAGTATATTCTTTATTAACCAATTGCTACTCGCACTTTGTTGTACAGACATCCCAGTTAAAAAGTATATAACATCCTAACAATAAATTTTTTACATATCAGGCTGTCGGCTGGGGGAATAATGCAGTCATGGGCACGGGGACAGAGGTAGTAGGTAGGATTGGAGGTAGTAGTTGGTGCAGGACATGGCCCGGTTACATCAGGACAGCCCCAAAGAGGCGAGCATCAACCCGAGATGATATTCTTAACTTTGCTCAAGTAAACTTGGAAGTAAAGCAACCACGAGATGACTATATATCATGAACTGGAATTCCTGCACGAGGTGTTCTTTACCAGGTGCCAGGCGCTGCGCATCGTGCAAATTGGATGGTCAAGGTTATGACATGCAATTAAGATCTGGCTCTTTCATGACCAGTTCCAGATGACTGCTTCAGAGAAGAGAGGAATTTGTGATCTGGCAACTTTTGCAGTTATCATTCACCTCTAGGCCTGGATTACTGCCCCAATCGGAGTTGAAGTACCTCTGAGCGACTTCCAAGTAATGGTTGAACTCTAAAAATACTCACATGAAGCCATTTCCAGCACAACAAGGAAAGAACTTGGACTTCATCTATGGTACCTTTCTGAGGCGCTGGTCGGACTGACTCTTTTTGATTCAAGAGTGTCTGTGGAGATGAAGAGACTGATGTTAGGCACCATGGAAGATCCAGCCCCGGATCATCCACCAAAGCGACCAAAAGTGCACTGTGACCCTGGAGCAGTTCTGCATGATAAACATAAAACGACTATTTTCCATGCTTGGCCTTCCTCAGACTTTCCTTGCACTGGGCCCATCTGAATAAGATGAAGAGGAAACGAAATATTCCATAGGCTCTGCACATCATCAACGGGTTGGCAGTCATCAATGACATGGCCGAGTGAGGCATGACCCTCATTCAGGAACGAATGAGAGTATGTTTCTGGACATTAGATATTAATTTTAACATAAATATACACGCAGAAAGTAGAAATTCCGTTTCATAAACAATACAAATTGATTAACTAGTACTACAACTGACGACTAATTATTATGCAACATTACATTTCCCATTGTATGAAGTATCATTAATTTTCTAAACTTTAAAGCTCGAGGGCCACCTCTAAATATTATCCAATTTTAATGAAATTTTTTGTAGAATTTTATTTCTATGAACCTAACAACTTGGGAGGGTGAGAAGGAGAAAAATTTAAAAAAATTTTTTTTGCACTATGCTAAGAGACACCCTAATATATATATATATATATATATATATATATATATATATATATATATATATATACATATATATATATATATATATATATATATATATATATATATTCAGAACAGGACATAAATCGAGTGATAATTACAGAAAATTCAATTTAGGTCGGCATCAATGATCGATCGTTGTACATTGCATTTTTATATATTGTTTTTTTGTGTGTCAAAGATTGGTTTAAGAAGCGCTAAATGGTATTACTCGAGTGAATACTTTACATTGTTTTGATTGAGTACGGCAATTTTCTAAGCATGCTACCAGCTTACCAACCCGCTCCTCTAAATTGCGATTTCTTTGAAACTGAATATCGCACATTTTAAAAACTTCTATCCCAACCCTTCCATTTCCCTTTATTTTCTTCTTTCAAATTCCATAATAAAACATTCAGAGCCGGTGTCGCGTGACAGACTATCCGTCCTAAAACTATCCGGGGGATGAATAAATTTATCCCCCCGGATGGAATCTACTGGTATAGAGTATCCGGAGGATAAACCATTTCTATCCCCCATCGTGTAAAATCATCCCCCGGGGGATAAAAATTCACAGGCATAGGTATTATTGAAAATGCGTATAACTGATAAATTTATTATTATTAATTTCTTCCCGAGGTACATGTAATCCCTCAGGAGTCAGATACTAAATAAGTGCGAATTAATCTCTGGAGTGACCATCTTCATCGAGACCCGGAAGTGCAAAAGTGTTGCGGAAGGCGGCTGCGTTGAAGCGCTGGACTGTCACACTGTGGCTAAGCGTTGGAAGAGGAAGCTAGCTTCTCTTGGGTCTCATAAGAGCTGGCTCAGAAGACGTCCAAGGTCCTTGACGAATGTTAGTCCAGCAGCATTGATTGGGCATTGATTATCATTATTAATTTTATTATTATTATAATTATTATTATATTATTACTATTATTATCATTATTACTATCATCATCATCATCATCATCATCATCATCATCATCATCATCATCATCATCATCATCATCATCATCATCATCATCATCAGGCCCATTAATAGCGTCCCTTCAAGGTGATCTACTCAGGAGCGCTCCCAGTCCAACCACAGCTAAAGAGACTTAGTCGTTAAGTTGGTAAGGAACAAAGTAAAGTGAGTCATAAAGACCAGGCGGAGTGCAACAGGGAGACAAATCTATGCTGCAATCAAAATCCATAACGAGAAATAGGTAAAGCAAATGACCGTCAGTGTTCTAAGTCTTCTAAGCAATGTTTAGAGCAAATCAAACCGAAGTTACAGTAGGAGTTATACGCGGAAGTGACTTTCTTCCCCTTTTCCTAAGAGGGAGTTTTGGAAAGACCTTGTCGTTGAAACATTTCCCATGATATTTTCGCATTTCTGAAGGCTAACCGAAGTCAACATCCAGTGTGGCAGAACCGGAAGCAATCTCAAAGGGATAGGCAGCTGAGTACAGCCCACACGAAGAGAAGTCCATTTGCTGCTGGCAGGGGAGAACTTTAACATGTAGGTTTCCCGATGTGGTTAGGTGCGTTGTGTAGAGCTGACGCAATTGTCGGCCGAGATTTGCCGATATACGAATCGAAACATATCAAGCGCGAGCCTAATTAGCATCTTAGTCCCTATTCATGACACTGTCGTTTGTAATTGCTGATATATTTGTGATCCTTTTTTTCATACACATCTATCGCAACAAGCCTTTCACGCAACTAATAATGCGAATAGACATTGTTTAATTTGCGTGAGATTACAACACCACAAAGAACACAAGAGTCAATGAAGTTGGTTCATTGCCTCAAGTGGCTTCACTGGCTTTGCTGGTGTACCTATTGATACGAATCGAGCGATATCAAGCGCGAGCTTCCAATTCACCTAATTAGCGCCTTAGTCTCTTTTCATGACACTGTCGTTTGTGACTGCTGATATTTTGTCTTCCTCATTTTGCTGGTGTACTGATTGATACGAATCGACCGATATCAATGTCACAACTTTCCTAGGGGGTAAATAGGGTATAGAGTAGAGAAAAAGAGAAATGCGAGGATCATTGACTTCACTGGATTCTTTTCCCACGAATGCCAACAATAAGTGGCATATGGCTTTGCCTATGACCACGACTGATGTAGTTCTAAACTGACTTAAATCGCACAATTTGTAATTATGTTGCAGGAGGATACTTTTTGACTGGGGATAATTTTGTACGACTCACGGGGGATACTTCTGCACGAGGGGGAATAGTCCCTCCCGTTCACATTCATCCGGCCGGATACTCCATTCTGCTAAGGGGATATACTTGTATGGGGGATACTCTATTTCGTGACACCGGCTCTGCTTAGTAGTAGTCTAGCCGTCTGCTTTCTACTTTCGAGACCTTTGGATTTTGATTCACAACTCAACCTAACCTCTAACTTAACTGCTTCCTGGATTTGTGTTCATGCTTTAATTAAGCACCTAAGTTTTCATGACTAGGTCATATAGGCGCCGAACAGATTAGAAGCCTTCGATTATAACACCTTTTCGCTTTGATTGTTATAGAACAAAGCCTTTGACCTACTTATTCGTCACGCAACAGAATACGGACAGCTTCTCGTTAGTCGACGATCAGTTAACCCCAGCGAACAAAGACATACTCGCCAGGGGGAGTGCCTGTGTCAGTTCGTGGAGAGTACTCTACTGTCCGGAAAGAAATCTTGTCTTGATTGTATTTTCAGAACAAGAAGTCGTCATCCTTGGCGACGCTATTGCTCCTTCTAGCGACTCCGGACAAAGCCATTCTAAAGTCTACGTTGACTCTTTAACTGAGTATAAATAATTCTTTCAATTTCAGCTCTGATCGGATTTTTGGAAATACTGGCTTACTGGCAGTGCTCGATATTTCGAATAAAGTGTCTTCAAGCAGTTGAGAAAGCAATCCTTAGCAGTGATGGGCAATAGTTAACTAAAAAGTTGCTAACTTTTAGTTTAACTAAACTTTTTTAGTTAAGGAAGAAGTTTAACTAAAAAAATAGTTTAGTTAAAACCATAGTTTAACTAAAAAAATTTAGTTGCTAACTAAAAAGTTTAACTAAAAAATCAGCAATTTGCAACTATTTTTCTACAGTGAACATTGAACACTGTCAGCAAAAAACCATTTTAACACTGCATGGTTTTAGCATTAACAGCCTGTGTTTTCAAATTCATACACTACGTATACGTATACATGTAACTGTATGCCAGAACAGTACACATTGCATAGTTTGAAGGTGAAATTGTCATTGACGCTTTGCATTATTACAGTTCACTTAACGTCTTTTACTGTGAAAATGTTTGTCGTAAATAGTTGGAAAAAAGTTGGAAAAAGTTTAACTACTTTTTTTAGTTTAGTTAACTAATTTCCAAAATCAGTTTCCAACTTTAGTTAAACTATTTTTTTTAATTGGAAAATAGTTTTAGTTTAACTTAAAAAAATAGTTTAGTGCCCATCACTGATCCTTAGGCTTCCAATTATTAGCGTAACCTATTGGTTTGTTTGAGTAACACAAACAAGTTAAAAATTATCATAATGGACTCACACAATGAATGAATGAATATAAATGAGCAGAACTTATGGTAATGATTATTATTTCCATTGGTATTTTGGCTAGATAAAGAAGACATCTAGGTCTAGCACAGCTGCACACAGTATCGTAGCTAGGGGGAGGGGCGAGTGTTGCTGCTACCCCGGGCGGCTCTGTCCAAGGGGCGGCAAACAGAGGGTAAAATAAAATTGATTTATCATTGCACCCAAAATATCAATGGTGATCACATAAAAGCAACGACAGCCTATCTCCCACTATTTTATAACATAGGCTTCATTGTCTTTTTAAAATGCGAGCATACATATGTCCATCAGATCTAAAGATCTTTGGGATATAGGCTCACCTTGTCAGACAGACAGACAGGCAGACAGACAGATGTGCCATGAAAGTTTTGGTCCCGCATTGTGTGCTGTAGGCCTATCGAGTTGAAGTACTATAGTATCTCTGTATCTCTCAGCTTATTGGTCAGATGTGTTACTTTCCTCTCTGTATGGCCTACCCGACCATGCTCTTCCAGTTTGTAGCCTCACTCTCTTGTCTTGCAGAATGAAATATCACGCGTGTTAAATCAAAACTTCCTCCTCCATGTTTTAACGATAAAATGTTTACAATAAAAGTGTTTTACGAGAATTTTTCCTATCGACGTCAACGGTCTTCGCTGTCATAAGATTTCGTTTACAAAACTGGATTCAATCCCCTCTGTACTATTCCTGCTTAGAGGGTCATGTTCTAGAATACGGCACGAGGCTCTAGAGTCTAGGCAGTCTAGGCATTCAGCTCACTGACCAGAGTCGTCTCTCGGGTAAGATCAGAAACTATAGAAGGGCTCGAATTCTGAAATTGTCTGAGAAAAAAAAGAAAGTTCCATGCCGACCAATGACAGCGGTGCTATATAAATCATTAGACATCATAAGAGGAATATAATGGAGGCATTTCTACAAAACTGATACTCGGAAGCTGATGATAAAATTTGAACAATATAATTTGTATATTGTTTCATCTATATACTGGTTTTTTCATGCCCTCAGTTATAGTGAGATGTGTTTTGCATATAATGGGGCAGTGGAAGCCATTAGCTCTGAATAGATACGAAAAATGTGTCCTTTACTGTTGCCCTGTGCTTCTAATACAATGGGTTTGAATCCGTGTGTGTTTTTGTAGTTGCACGGCTCTAGACTGAAACCTAACTTTCAGAGTCTCTAATGCACGTAGGCCAGCATAAATACGCGTCAATGCTAACGTGATCGCGACAACATCTGGACTAGGCCCATATTAAATAAACAGACTGCTAAAAAAATCAATGCATGGATCGAACACATTGAAGCGCATGTTAGCAGCAGTCGTACATTGGTTAAAGGATCTTTCGCAATTGCAGGTCTATATTAGAACTGAACATCATAAGACGTACAGACGTCTGTACATGAAACGCATTTCGATCCCAGCGGGATATCTTCTGAAGATTAAAGTTAGATAAGCCAAGCAGCATTCGTATATTAAAAGCATTATGGAATCGCATGAGATGACGTCAGGCGATCAGGTCTGTTTAACAATCAACGACTTCATAGACTTAGGTGACGGAGTAAGACGGCCTTATCACGCGATTCCTGAGACACTGAACATCGCCCTGAGACAGGATAGCGAAGATGTTGGTCCAAGGATGGACATTCTGAAGGAATGTGAAGGTCAAAGCGCTGAGGTCAGCAATCAAAATCAGGTCGAACCACTTGAGATCATCGGCCAAGCGGCATCCTTTCAAAGTAGTCATCGATCTCTTCCACATGGTAAGCTTTACCATGTCTTTTTCTCACACTGTCGCGAAGATCGCGACTGGGTGATTGACGTGGTGAACAGATTGGAGTCTCCGGAATACGGTTTCAAGTGTTGTTTTGCCGATAGAGATTTCGATCTTGGTGTTCCAGTGCTACATAACATAACAAAATGCATTCATTCCAGCAGAAGAACGGTCATAGTCTTATCTCCGGAATTTCTCGAAAGTCCTTGGTGCAGCTACGAAACGCGGATAACTTTGGAAATGGACTTAGACACAAAACAGCGCTTGCTCATTCCAGTTATGCTACGCGACTGCAAGACGCCGGATTTTATTGGGAGGTTGACTTACATAGAAGTGCAGACTGAACATTTCTGGAAACGACTTGTGTCTGCACTTGAAGAAGACGGTAAGTATAGCCTAGCCTAAGCTTCAGTATCAAATACTTGCCAATTTATTAGTAAACAAAATGACCAAGATTTGGAAGTATTTAATTTCAAATACTTTTTGTCCGAAATTTGTTGTCTATAAATCTGTTATTAAACAAGAAATTCTAGAAGACACTCCTGTATGTCCACCAAAAAGTTATTAAATGGTGTAGCAAACGACTGGTTGTTTCTTTTAGATGCTCAGAATGCTCTGATATCAGAAACGGTCGGTAGTTCAGCGATGATGTCTTGTCCTTCATTCCAGTTCAATCCTCGTATATATTATAATCTGCCTAACAGTTTGTAATTAGTTGCGGGATATATGTTATCACACTCAGAAAAGAACAAAATGTTCTGCCTTGAAATAGATGTTTATATTGTTTAAATCACAAATGTGCTGTTCAATGAGATCTCACTGTATTAAGTCAGATCTAAGTTTTATAGAAAAAAGAAATGTAACACAGTGTGAAGGTTTCATATCATAGAAAAGTTTAAAACACGAACCGTAGGTTTTCACATTTAGCAGCTTACCAAAAGTGTCTCTAACATTTTGAATCTTGCTTGTAAGAGACATTCTTGGTAAGCTGCTAAACCCTGGTAAACCGGCTGGTTTTGAGACAATAATTACATCACATAAATTTGGCTTGCATTTCACAATAATGCAAATAATTTTGGTAAACCATAATTTTTGCTGAAAGTTCCACTTTGATGTCCTTCTTCAATATCAGTCTTATAGTCAATGTATAGTCCCTAAATCAACGTTTTAGAATTTTCGGAACTAGTCATACGTCAAAGTTTTGCAATTTTTTCTGTGTCCCTTTTTTTCAACAGCCTATTTTTTCTACTGTCTTCCCGCCTGAAGCCTACTTTTAACTGAGTAAGTAATTGAGCAGAACCTTCAAAATCTTGGTTCTAATGTAGGCCTCTGTTTATAAGACCTAGCTTTTAGCAAAAACTTCATAATTAATATCTACAGTGAAACCAAAATATTGGCTGACTGTGTGGGCTAATGATAAATGACCAAGAGGAATCAAAGGTATGGCCGTGCACGAACCAAACAAAAATATCCTCTATTTACGCGCTCACTTCAAAATGCCTTAGCATAAACAGGTCTTAACATAAGCAAATCATAATAACCTTAAATGACACAATCTCTTGAAGCAGACACATTATTAACACAGACTAACAAAGTTACAAAGCCATTGTTAACACAATTAAACCAGTGTAACAAAGGTTAACCAAGCAACACAAGCACTGATAAACCGGTTGGTTTTGAGACAATAATTACATCACATAAATTTGGCTTGCATTTCATAAAAATTGCAAATATTTTGGAAAACCATCAGTTTTTATTCAAAGTTCCACTTTGATGTCCATCTTCAAAATCAGTCTTTTGTCAAGGTATAGTCCAAAGTTTCCGTAAGTATGTAGATCTGCCAGTGTGTGATGTAGCCCCAACTTAATAACGCTGTATTTAATGTTTTGATACATACATAACTAGGCGTACATAGGCCTACACAATTAGACGCGTTCAATTCTATTTCTTCAAAGTTTTAATTTAAACACCTTTTCGCTTTGATTGTTACAGAACAAAACCTTTGACCTACTTATTCGTCACGCAACAGAATACGGACAACTCCTCGTTAGTCGACGATCAGTTAACCCCAGTGAACAGAGACATACTCGCCAGGGGCAGTGCCTGTGTCAGTTCGTCGAAAGTATTCTACTGTCCGGAAGGACATCTTGTCTTGATTGCATTTTTGGAACAGGAAGTCGTCATCCTTGGCGACGCTATTGCTCCTTCTAGCGACTCCGGACAAAGACGTTTTAAAGTCTCCTGTGACTGTTTAATTGAGTATAAATAATTCTTTCAAATTCTGCTCTGATCGGATTTCTGGAAATACTCGCTTATTGGCAGTGCTCGAAATTTCTAATAAAGTGTCTTCGAACAGTTGAGAAGCTAATTATTAGGCTTACAACTATTAATGCAACCGATTGGTTATTTTGAGTAATACAACCAAGTTAAAAATTAGTATAACAAACTCACACAATGAATTAATGAAAACAAATGAGTAAAATTACTTGAAATACTGGCTTATGCATGCCTATTGCCAATGCTCGAAGCGATGGAGCTGCCTTGTGAACATGCCACCGAACACTGTCGGCTTTGGGCCGCAAGAAAACTACTAAATCCTAGAGCAGAGGTTTTCAAACTGTGGTCCGCGGACCAAGAGGGGTTCGCGAAGGATATGGCGGGGGTCCACAAGAGTGTTCTTAAAATATGCATTAATGATTAAGACTGCATGGTTTTAGCATTGTAACCGAAATTGTACCCGAAAACTTAAATAACGCCACTCAGATCAGCATTAGGCCTAACAGCCTGTGTTTCAAATTCATACGCTACTTGTAAGACAAGCTTGTGCAAATAGTCTGCCTGCTATTTTGTTTAAATTTTAAGTGATAAATTTTATTTTTTAAATGCTTAGGTCCGCGAGCTATGCCTAGAAAATATAAGGGTCCCTGGTCAAAAAAGTTTGAAAACCTCTGTCCTAGAGAACATAACTCGTCAGCGAAAGTGAATGCATCAGTTTGTGGAAGCTGTGATACTTCCTGGACAAAGGTCATGTCTTGACTACTGCTTTAGAATTTGGAAATCGCCGACCGTGGTTGATTTGCTTCTATGAGCTCACTATAAATACAAGTTAAAATAATAATTGAATAATCCTTGTGCTTTAAATATTGTCGAAGTTTGTAAATAATTCTCCTGCAGTGAAATGGATTTGATTGGTTTAGATATGATTGAAACTGGATCAGACTGGAATGCATTAGCTATAATTAGAATGGTTCGGTCACTTCGGTGTTCAATTAGAGCAGGTCAACATCTAAGCGATCAATCCGACAAGACAGAGAATAGTGTGTACGGTGGATAGGTAAATTTAGGCCTGTCCAGGGGCGCCTATACCATAGAAACCTTGGAGCAAATGCTCCATCCAAGAAATAAAGGGGGCGATTTGTCAGTGTGTGTGCCACCATTTTACGGGGGAGGAACGGGGGGAAGAAGAGGGGGAAAAGGGACGTTGCTCCAATGACTTAGGGGAATAGACGCCCCTGAGCCTGTCTATGCATGCCTGTATGTATGTATGTATGTATGTATGTATGTATGTATGTATGTATGTATGTATGTATGTATGTATGTATGTATGTATGTATGTATGTATGTATGTATGTATGTATGTATTCATGCATGAATCAGAATACTTAACATAGCGCCTTTTGCATGACCCGCAAAAATGAGGCATCGTAGGACTGATAATTAAGGTTACGTTAAAATATAATAAGGTGG
Organism: Allolobophora icterica; assembly: GCA_963556255.1. Taxonomy (NCBI): domain Eukaryota; kingdom Metazoa; phylum Annelida; class Clitellata; order Crassiclitellata; family Lumbricidae; genus Allolobophora; species Allolobophora icterica. The sequence continues at coordinate 33,104,199 of OY744605.1, forward strand.
ATAAAACCTGGATAATGATTGTAGGCCTATGCATGCAACATAGGCCTACACCCTACGTTTGAATCATTTACAACACAATCTGAATTCAACAACAATAACAACTCATAATTACATATTAAGAGACTTGCAGAAATGTTAATTAAACTTAGCTGCGTATTTACATTTGCGCTAAAAAGTCCATGCGTCAGACATTTGCTTTCTTAGGGGCATGTCTCGCGTAATCATTGGTTCCATCATCGACCCAGGGCTTCATTCTTCAATCCTGTAACTGCCTCTTAAACGCTCTCACATCCGTTCTGTTGCTGTCTGACACATCAACGCCAATCGTTATTGCCAATTGACGGAACCGTTATTTCGACCAAGTCTGACCCGTAGAGGACCAGGTGCATTGGGATGTCTGGTGGTGACTACGGTGGCGGCAGGGGTGGCGAAGGCTGCCTGCCTGGCGCAAAGTTCGCCCAGCTGCTGGGCCTCCGGGCCAAAGACAGGAGATAGTGATCGACGATGATATGTCTACAATCGCAGTCTAATGATCGCAAGAGCAAGTGAACGGTGTCAAATGCTGATAGCAATCGACACGAAGCGTGTTTCTACAAACTCTGTCTCATGCGCTTAAACAATCAAACTGGTGTTGAGATGTTCGATAGGCACTTTCTAGCGATACATAAAACGAAAGGATTTCTCCCTCCTTTGTGCTCTATAGGAAGTTATGTCTTTTTACCGCAGAGACTATAATGTGTAATTATAATCAGATTTAAATAGCGTCTCGTCAAGACTTAAGTCTTTGCTCCGAAGCCTCCGACCTAACTACAGAAAGTCGGTATCGAATAGTATGATTATCAAAAGCTTACGAAATAAAGACGAATAAAGACCAAGGATCTGCTATCGTGCGGTGCTGGGCAACATAGGCTATTTGATAGAGTTGAACCAGACACAGCGAAGTTCTATACTGTACTGTAAAGTTTTGGCCGAATGGACAACCAGGTGACCCTCAGCGGCAGAGCGAAGACAACTACGGCCAGGGATCGATGAGACCGATACACACAAGTACACAACTTCCTGAGGGAGAAGGAGCACAGTCTGCCAGGCAATATGACTCAATGCTTTTGTGCATAGGCAACTATTGCAATTCCTCTTACATGGAGCTGAATATATGCTCAAAATTATAAGGTAGAATCTCCAATCAGACATGGAGCAGTATTTAGGATCGACTGCAGTGGTTAACGTGGGAAAGAGTTAGTCCTGCATATATATAGCATTGCCAAAATCAATCCTTGGGCGTCTGAATGCATGCAAATGGGCATTGGTGATTTGAGTTGTAAGCGTAAGGCATATTGTGTGAATCTAGCGCATGTAATAAAGCACGTTCCACATACCCTTCCCGCGTGCTCTGAAATGGTCAATTCCTGGTCCAACGTCACACCCAAATCCCAAAGAGTTGTAGAAAATACAAGGAAAGTGAATTTGAAAGTTAGGCAGATCGATATTAGAGATCTGATGTGGCCACGGCAACCATATTTCGGATGAACTGGACATGTGCCTGTGTATCATCTTCATACTGATGAGCCGTAACTGCTCCCCGTAAAAAAAGGGGCTCAAGTTTGCGGCTTAGAAAAAATAGATTAGGGACCTTAAGATGGCAAGACTAAGCGAGATCATGACCAGTCAGACCGATAGAACAAAACAGAAGACTTTCCCATGCGCTCTAAGACAATGCTGTGGTCAAGAGTGTCGAAGGCCGCACGCACTTCAAAAACTACAAGAAGGGCCTCATGTTCTCGGTCAATGGCTTAAAAATTTAATTGAAGGCAAAATGATGGTGGTGGTGGTGGTGGTGGTGGTGGTGATGATGATGATGATGATGATGATGATGATGATGATGATGATGATGATGATGATGATGATGATGATGATGATGATGATGATGATGATAAAAAATAATAATGTGAAATGCAGAGTGCTTGATGACCATGCCATTTGCAATGAAATGCATCGCTCTGTGGTAACAAAAAGTCTACATTTAGGACACAGCCTACATATGACAGTTGTACATTCTGGCCACATAACATTAATACCTAAGTTTAACATGGTTTAATGTGTAAGACCAATGCTCACTTGTCCTGCTACAGAAGCTAAATCAGTTAACTTTTGAATCATGAATCAACTTTTAAGTTGATCATAAAATTATTATATGACAGTAATTGTGACTGTGAGCTAATTATTGCAATGATAATGAGACTAGTTCGGTTTTGACAATAACGATAACGATGACGACGACGACGATGATGATAATAAGAACTGTAACTGATTAATGGTAATGGTAAGGGTTATGTTATATTACGCTATACTACGCTGTATAATTATATAAGATGTGATATGTTGAAATATGCAATGCTTTTCTTCTTGTATTACAGACATGTATGCATGTTTTATGCATGATCTGCTCTTTGTTAGGGCCTACGTTATGCCTGATTCTGATCGTGCTAGCTAACGCTACTGCTGCGATGGCATTTCGTTGTGAGTTGCAAGTGCATCAACCTTCTCTTCCGCTTTCTGACAATAAACTCTGATGATCTTCATCTCTTCTGGATTAATTCTCTCGCCACAACGCGACGATGATCCGGCGACTTAGCGCTCGCCAGTCAGACTCATGTCACCGACGCTCTACACTGACAGACTAATTGCCATCTCGTAATAATGCCAGTTATTTAGAATTTGCACATTTATTGGGAATCATGACGTCCAGCAGGTCAGTCACTGACCACGCACTGGACACGTTCCCTTGCCCATCAACAGGTCCGCTGGGATGAGGGTTATTGAGCCTCGCTGGCAGCCGTCCTAAGCCCCGTACACAAAGCTCAATGTAGCGCAGTTGAAGGCCAATCTTTCTCACATTGGGTGCGGTAGGATTCGATGGCCACGCATAACACTTTATGTTTAGCTTAGAAACGCTTACTACACTACTGCAGGAATCTAATTCAAATGTACAATTCACCCAGCCCTCGGTGTTTGACATAAGACTAACACCGAAAACAACTGAAATATACGCCATTAGTCTAAAATAAGGTTAATGTTTAGGCTGCAAAACTCAAACATTAGATCTTCTAAGTTCAGACTTTCACCAAATCCTGAACAGTTTGGACAATGGCTGTATGTGTGTAAATGTCTTGAATATAGTAAGCCTACATCGCCTCAAATTTAAATACATTACATCACACCTCCTCTAGCTTACCCTTACGCCGCATTCTGACCTGGCACTGAGACTGGCAGCAACAAATTGGTCAGACTAGCGGATATAAATTGTTATAGCGCCGGCGTTTAGGCTGATCAACTTGACCCAGCTATTGTGTGAAATTTTGAGATTTACATATTTCATTTCGCGAAGTTAGATCACTTTACATCCCATAACAGGATTTGACATAACGATCAACCCATAGCACAGACTGGGCGATGACAGGGACCCAGTCTATATCTCTTTCCACACTGCGTGTCGATGTTCATTGTCAGATGCTAATGATGACAACGCACGGATTGACGACCGGTCTCTGACCAACACCGACCGACCTTCTGTTCGACCGACAGACTGCGGCGGAGGTGTCGGCCGAGAGTCCGCTTGATGAAGTTGTGTTCGGTCTACAAAGCCTTGAGTGGGAAATATCTAATAGCTAGCCTACTTTCTACATCCATAACAATATCCTTCGCGATTGCGGACTGAGTCGACAAATACTGTCTCAGTTATCGGTTTCTCTGTTCTACAACGAGTAGACCTATATGTGTAGCTGTGTTTTCGTATCTCTGGCGAAATAATCCTGCAGAGCTGTTGGATTTTCGACCGTGCTCACTTACTTACTTACTTCTCCAGCGCCAACTTCCCTTGCCTTCGTGCCATGTGCATTTTGAAACAGCGCTGGAAAAGTCATTTGAGTAGATTACATGCATAAGAATTACATTAGATTACACATATTTTTTATACGTAACCGTCAGTCGAAAAACTAAACAAGACGTATATGAGCAACTGCTGGACTAAGATTTAGCAAGGTTTCAAAGCTCAAGGGCGTGTGTCAGATTTGACAGATCTTAGATTTTAGATCTATATCTTTATGATCATTTGATGAAATCATTGTTAGGCATTAAATCATGTTTATCAGGCCTACTGTAGAATGTATATACGTAAGTATGTATGTGTGTGTGCGTGTGTGTGTGTGTGTGAGAGAGAAAGAGAGAGAGAGAGAGAGAGAGAGAGAGAGAGAGAGAGAGAGAGAGAGAGAGAGAGAGAGAGAGAGAGAGAGAGAGAGAGAGAGAGAGAGAGAGAGAGAGAGAGAGAGAGAGAGAGAGAGAGAGAGACAACTGAGAACCTCTCATAAGCTTGGAACAATGCCATCTATCTATAGATCTAACATGGTATTTCTTACGATAAGTTAAACATCATAAACCTTCTTGCCTTCGCCCCATCAGCTGGCTATAAACTTCGCACTCGTTATCGCGCTCGGGTTTTTCTTAAAGAAATAAAACAAGAACACGACATATCTGAAAACTTACTTCATTCGCGAAATATATTATCATCAGAGATGCTGGAGAGGAAAACCGAGAGCAAAGTTGAAAAAATGAAGAACAAAACAGAACTTAGTTACAGATCGGGTAATTGTTGGTCATCCTGTGCACATTATAATCTCTATTGTAAAAAAAACTATTTTAACTCGGCACGGCAAGAACGAGGCAAACTACAAGTCTTGGCCACATGCTCAGAACAACTGGACTTGGACCTCCACTTGGTATCTCTGGACAACCCCTTCTGACACGACGCAGCGCTTGTGAATGAACTGGTGCCCTGCGCTTGGCTTTTAAGTAGCACTTTAGACATTTCGAGATTACTATAACTTTTGAAAGACGAAGATTATTATGATGGTTTCATCCTTATTATGCTTATTCTGTTATAAAATTTTAAAAGTCGATATTCAATAGTTAGTTTTTAATATCAGTTCTTGCAAGTTCCAACAATTTTGGAAGTGGTGTTGACATTATTAATAACAGTTACAGTAATAACAACATACGTATGTATGTATGTATGTATGTATGTATGTATGTATGTATGTATGTATGTATGTATGTATGTATGTATGTATGTATGTATGTATGTATGTATGTATGTATGTATGTATGTATGTATGTATGTATGTATGTATGTATGTATGTATGTATGTATGTATGTAAAAGCTAAATGCAAGAGTTGTGTTGGTGTTTCAGTAGTAGCGACATCCTAGAGAATGTCTTATGACAGGTGGGACAGTTGTACTGTTTCACTTCGTAGTGGGTCTGTAGATGCGCCCTGAGGTTCGATCGGTCAGCGAATGCGCGTCCGCAGTGGTTACACTGGAACGGTTTCTCCCCTGTGTGAGTCCTCAGGTGCCCCTGGAGCAGCCAAGGTCGCGAGAAGGCTTTTCCGCACAGTTTGCACCGACATGGGAGCGTGTGCGTGCGTATGTGCATCTTGAGAGCGCTGATCGACGTGTAGACCTTGTCGCACTGGTGACAGTGGTACTCCTGGCGCGGCTGGCTTCCGGCGGGACAGTGGAACTCCCGGTGTTTCGACAGGCCGTTCAGCGTCGAGTAGCTCTTCTGGCAGCTCGTGCACTGAAATCGCGGCGCCGGAAGACGTATGAGCTTCTTCGACGAGGGCAAGACCCCCTCGAGGCAGCCGGGCACCTGCCTTGGCGCTCCGGCGGCACCAGAGCTATAGGTTAGTTCCGGGAGATGTCGCTCGTCATTGCCGATCTCGAAGAGCGTCGTTCCCTGCTGCCACTCCCTGTCCCTGAGCGTCGGTCGAGGAGGACAGGGAAAGCTGAGGTAGCGGTGGTGCAGATAGAGATCAGTCACGTGGATTTCGGTCCGAAGGTGGTACGGTTGGTCCGGTCTCGGAAGTACAAGGCATTCGTCTATTGGCGAACCTTGAGACACCTGGGTACCGTTGATATTGCTGTTGCTGTTGTTGCAGATACTGTTGCTGTTGAGAGGGATGCGGATGATGTCTCCGGTTGCTGAAGCAGGTGTCTTGATCTTCGGATAGAGCCTGATCACAAAAATATTAACATTTGCTATCATCTGTAACGACGTATCTTCTTATAGCATTTTATCAGCTCAATTTATCCTGCAATAATGTTGTGACACGTTTATTACTTTATTTTAGATTGGATTACTTAAAGCAATCGAGAAAATGCAACTCCGCCACTGCAATGGTCGTGCCTTAGTGCCAGTCCCAAGCCTGGATGAAGGAGGAGGGCGACGCTAATGATTTTTGTTATCACACAGTGTCGTTAAACTGAAACTACTATCTAGAGAATGCTGATTTTGAGCTACTATGCTACTAGTCCGCTATTTGCCCATACTTCCAAAAATTTAATAAGGGGCTTGCCAGAATAAATCGAGACTGGAAGTACAATCATTCAAACTGTATACGTTAAATTGCAATTTACTTGCTTATTCCTTAATTCCTGTATAAATTCAAACTGACCGGTTGGTGTCGACGTCCGGAGTAAGCGGTGGGCAGTTGATGAAAGGGTTGACCTTACGGGTCAGTGTCGCCTCTTCCGTCTTCTTCTGATTCTGATTGAAGCAAGTCGACAGGAGAGGCACTGACCGCCAGCGACAGACTTCCTCCACATTCTGGAAGACTCCGTCGACGCCTCTTCCTCCACCATCGTCGTCATCACCATCTTCGTCGTCGTCATCATCATTGCTGTAGTCGTTGTCTAGTGGTGAGTCCTCGCTGTCGTGTTGTACAATTCCAGTTATGCGATTAATGTCTGCTTCTCCTCCTCTTCCTTCTCCTCTTCCTCCTCCTCTTCCTCTCAGTGACGTCTGGAACCTTCCTATTTCCTTCCAGACTAAGAGAGGATTCGTGCAGGACGAGGAAGAGTTGTGGACGTCCTCTACACATCCCTTCTTTGCAGCAGGAATCGAACCGAGGCCAATGCAGCGCCTGGCAGTGTCTCCAGTTTCCTCTTCACGAACATACTGCGGCCACGCTAGATAACATTAACGACAAAATAATGTTGTGTAATGCAACGAACGAATGAAATGCAACGACGGAGAGAATAAATGTATTGCATTACGCTATTATTCGACTGAACTATTCAACTGTGTTTTCTTATTTAAACAAAAAACAACAAATAAATATCAATAAAATAAAACGAAATATCTACAGGAAACATAGCTGGACAGTTATACAGAAGTTTTCGAAAATCTGGTTACTATTTGTTGGAATTAAGAGGTAATTGTTATCATAAAAAGCATGCATGTGAATATGGACTCTCGCAGCCCATAACCCTAAATATGGTAGGCATAGTATCGATGAGTTCTGTTCCACTAGAGTTCCTGATCCATAGGAAGGAACCAGGACGAACGTACACTACGAACTCCCAACGAAGCATTGAACATCTGTTAACGTATCGATTAATTCAAACGGATTTATGTAGCCCTTATTCGTCATAACCCAATTCAAAGGACATGCACAGTATATGGCAGCCAATCGCTAAGTATCGTTACCTGTTTTCACTGGAGTCATTTCCTTATATAATGCATAATTATACTGCACACATACATCGTTGTGGATTGCCCTGTTTTAGGCGTCGGCCAATATCTTTCAAACACCAACCTGTTCTGGTTGCGTAGTCTCGCACCGTTTCGAAGTGACAGCTTCCATTTGCTTTGCACCGGTTGAAATCCTCGTCTTTCGAGACCTCATCGTCTGCGCAGAATCGCTCGATCTTTCTCGCTGGCTCAACGCGCGATTCCATTCCGCATTCTACGTAGCCCACGGAGCCACAACTCGACCTCTTCTTCTTATTTACGAGGAATGCCTTTGGCATCTTGAGTTTCTATCGTGTATGAATAATACGATCAACAATTGGTATTTAACTCTGGTATCGTATTCCAGCCGAGATAACTCGAAATGCACTCGAAATGTCTTAGCTCTCTTTTCGCTGACTGAATTTTCCTGCCCTATATTCGCAACACTTCTTATTATAGTTTTCTTAAACCTAAGTTATAAGAATACAGAAGCATGAAAATCGGATCATGCGGAACGGTATCCCTCTTACAGCGACCGACCTATATAGGCATCTGAGTTCAACTGTTAGGCCTACCTCAGCAATGCAATTGATTCAACAGGTATACATAAGATCGCACTACTTGTTCGAAAGTTACCCCAACTCTCGGCTCTACCAATCTATCTGCAGAGATGCAAAGTTGTATTGCTTCAATGTGTCATCATCATCAGCCGCTGAGTATTCATGTGGCTTACTAGCGTCACGACCAGTACGTGACCAATTTGCGTCGAGTGACCGGGCTGACCATTGCCTTTTATTGCCGTGTGTCCACTTGCGGATGACAATGGTCGCGCGTCCGATGGACACGCGACGACGCTGATGATTGACGTTTCGATGGCAACCAATCACCGAAGAGGACGACGGCAGGAGGAGGAGAAGGACAGGGAGGAGGGGGACAGGGACGGTGAGAGGCAATTAGGCAAGGCGCTGTTGTTAGGACTGCGTCAGACAGACTTAAACATAGGCAGAGAGGGACAGGACCTGCTGTGTGTTCGCTTGCTGATTCCCCTAGGGGTGCCTTACGCAGCCATTGGCCCACCAGATTGTCATACACCGATGGACTCGATTGTCGACTTTTGGTTCAAATCATACATAACACACCTACGGCTGAGTATAGTTGCAGGTGCAACACCATTTATACTACACGGCAGAGTACTACACCTACAAGATTCTGTGCCGCACAGAGGCTACATCTTGCACAGCATATTGTAGACGTAAAGGCCGTAAATAACCTTTTGATATGAATATAAATATGAATCTATTTTGAGTAATAATATTTACAGTAAATTATTGTTATCATTATTGTTCTCGTTGTCATTATAATATTCATCATCATATTTATCATCATTGCAATCGTCATCATCAATGCAATTGCCTCAACATAATAAATTAGGCACTCAGAATACATGGGTTACATATTAGGTCATACAAATTATGTGTGTGTGCGTGTGTGTGCATGTGTGCGTCATTGTCGGATTCATGGACGTATGCGCAATGCAAGTCGTGCACTCTCTAACTTTACTTACTGACGCTCTTATAGATTTCCTTAGGCCTACACTCATACGGTATACCTCCAATTCAAATTCTTGATGCACCTCTGTAAACGCTTATATATGCGATTGCGTACAGACCATATAAAATTCTGTTGCTGTAACCTACATGGAAAACTATCAGTAATTTACAAATAGGCCTTCAGTTATTTTGATAACAAAAATAAGTAATCATAATTGTAATTGGAATATTTATAGCGACGCTTAAATAGAACCTAATCTAGTTGCGTTCAGAAGTAGGCTATGCTCTGTAGGTTATGTCGTTGATGCAATGACAGTGAAGTAGGCCTATTCCTTATTCAGTAACGACACTTTGGGTGGCGTTCATTTCCTCCCTTCTGGAGAGTCTAAAGGTCATGAATTTGAAAGGAAGTCATGATCGTTGGTCCTGATATATGGACAACCTGCAGCAAAATGCAGAGGTTGTCCCTTGTTTTTCAACTGGATTCCACCAGCAAAATGCATATATCCCCAAATACTGATGTAGAAGAAGAGAAGGTTAGTTCATTGAGGTAGCCTGAGAGGCAACCATATGGATGAAGCGTTAGAGACTTCATTTTCTTAGTGAACATATATGAGGGCGGGTGGTCAGTCCTCTTCATCGCCGTCTCATCTTCCCACCGACAGTATACGGTCAGTGTGCTCATTATAGATGAGTTGGCTAGGGGACAGGTGAAGCAGAAATCTCGGACCAAATTTCTGCCTTGGCGGAGATATTAACTCCCGACCTCTCGATTGACAGTCGAGTACGCTAACCACTACACCATCGAGCACACCCATTGCAAATATACTGTCATAAGCCGTAATTAAATGCAACATATATATGTATAATGTGTGTTAATATGTATCATATATAAGCTTATTGTGTGTCAAAATAAACATGGCGAGTATGTCTGTAATGGTATATTGTCATTGTCGTTGTTGTTGTTGTTGTTGTTGTTATTATTATTATTATTATTATTATTATTATTATTATTATTATATTATTATTATTATTATTATTATTATTATTATTATTATTATTATTATATTATTATTATTATTATTATTATTATTATTATTATTATTATTATTATTATTATTATTATGCATTTATTAAGAGCGAAATACTATCTAAGGATCAAGCATCAATCGATGGCGTCGAGCAATTACTCGAAGTTCATATGTATACATGGGCTATTACAATCATGTATGCAGTAAGCGTTTCAGAGGAGGCTCGAACCCGTACTCTCCGCGTTAAAAGGTGAGTGCTCTAACAATCGGCTAACGTGTCTCACTATGCAGTCGTTGTCTCAGGCATCCATGGAGACTACATAGGCTGGTTTCTTGTCTATACTCGTCTCTGAAGTTCACTGCAGCCTGCGGAACTTCTCGTGCTTTCGGACAGACGCAATGCCCTGCACTGCACAGTCGGAACTCAGAACGACTCGTGTGGGCCGAGTGCTGTAATTACCGTTGACGGGCACCGCATGTGTGCCTGTCACCACCTGTTTAGTATCTTTGCTGGGTGATCAAGACATCGACAACAGCAATTATGGCGTCCAAAGCAACATGTGCCTTCGTCAGGTGTATCAACGACCACGTAACACTACAAACGCACATGCTTGCGCAACGTGTAGTCGTATACTGTAAGCAGGGCCTTAAGAATATAACATAGATCGTAGAAATGTAATAGTCCTACGTACCAAAGTGTGATAACATAGCCTTGTTCAGGCCTCGATTACAATGCTGAGCGCCAACCGATTGGTAGATTCAACCGACGTAGGTCCATTATTTCCTTAATCTTAAGTTGCACTTGTGTTTTGCAACCCTCTGGTTCTTGGCCTGGTACCTCAGCTGACCACGAAGGCCATTTTCTTCACTTAAGCTTACCATCTATATATAACTAAGCCCAACCATAATTATACACGTAAGTTGACTCATTAAAGTGAAATCTACATTAGACTACGTTTTAGTCCAATCTGTAATGATTACTTAGGACAGACATAGGAGACAGGCAAAAGGAAGAAAGACATAGACAGACAGGAAAAGCATTAGCTTAAGTTCAGTCATCGCTTGCTGATTCTGCTGCCGTAGTCACCCGTAGTGCAACAGTTAGGCATGTAATTCCTCGTTAAGAACATCTCCGCAACAGACATAGATAGATAAATAGGGCTTACTGCACCCCAGTTTCCAGTTTGCCTGGTCGGGCCTCTCTCCGGTCATCTGCCCGTGGCCACTTGTTAGTCCCTTGGATGCGCACTGCTACTGCCCACTGCCCAGTCCCGTAGTTTTGCGGTTGTGGGCCCTTCCAGTTGGAACAGCCTCCCTCAACGCTTTAGGCTTGTCCTCCTCTCTCTGTCTCCTGCCCAGTCTCGCAAGCGCCTGAAAACATTTCTCTTTGTCAGTGAAGACACTGACACGGGTCGGGAGCGCCTCTGATTAGAGTGGCGCTATATAAATCCTCGATTACAATTACAATTACAATCTTAAATAGGCAGCCATGGCAGATGTGACAGAGCATAAGCGATTATGTTACAATTCTTCTGACTCCGTCAGTGCTGCATGTCTCCTCTCTCTCTCTGTCTCTTTCGCGCTCGCTCGCTCGCTATCTATCTATTTACCTATCAATCAATCAATCAATCAATCAATCAATCAATCAATCAATCAATCAATCAATCAATCAATCAATCAATCAATCAATCAATCAATCAATCAATCAATCAATCAATCAATCAATCAATCAATCAATCAATCAATCAATCAATCAATCAATCAATCAATCAATCAATCAATCAATCAATCAATCAATCAATCAATCAATCAATCAATCAATCATTCAATCAATCAATCAATCAATCAATCAATCAATCAAACCAACCAATCAATCAATCAATCAATCACTCAATCAATCAATCAATCCATCTATCTATCTATCTATCTATCTATCTATCTATCTATCTATCTATCTATCTATCTATCTATCTATCTATCTATCATATCTACCCACCAACCCACCCATCCATCCATCCATCCATCCATTATCCATCCATTCAATTGATTCATCTATCTATCCATCCATCCATCTATTACCCACCCAAGCTCACCCATCCATCCAACCATCCATCCGTCTATTTATCTATCTATGTCTGTTCTAATGTTTGTTCTAATGTTTGTTCTAATGTTTGTTCTAATGTCGTCGACAACCGGGACCTTGAGCGCCATTACCCCATTGACTTTCTTGTGATTTCAGATCCCAAACTCAGCTCATAAAAACGTCACAAATCTGACCCTGGTTTTTGAGTCCTACTATTTGGTGTATTTTTGGCTTTTTATAATATCTCCCTGATTACTGCAGAGAGAGACACAAAGCCAGACACAGAGACAGACACAGGGACAGACACAGACAGACACAGACACAGAGGCAGATGGACACTATAATAGGGCAGACAGAGAAAGGTGCAATAGTGCGTGCGCAATTTTGATGGAATGAGTTCATCTGCATGATGCGAGATGAGAAAAGAGACAGACAGACAGACAAACGCCTAGACAGACAGACAGACAGACACAGACAGAGACAGAGAGAGCGTCGTCGTCACCATCATCGCCTCGTGTAGCCTCAGGCGCCGGCGGTCAATTCATGCCTCTAACAAGTGCATGCTTGTGATTCTTGTTGCCAACAGCGTCATCATACGAGAACAACAACAGCGTGTATACATTTAAACCTTTATACTTAATATATACCGCTTCATCGTCATCATCATCGTCGTCATCGTCATCATCACCATCTCAGTCTATAGGACGTCAGCAACCTGAGTGTGCACTGAGCATTTCATCGTACCCATCTACATTGATCTATCACTCGCTGCAAGAGTTTAAGCCGCGGAAAGTCTGTCTGGAACGGAAGTTCCCTTCTCTGTCGCCCTCTGTGCAGTGCAAGGTCTTCCTCTTTTCCTTGTCTTCTTTTCGTGTTTTCCATTAATGTTCACCACTTCATCGTAAATTTAAATTTGTATACCGATAAGAAAACAGCTGCTGTATCAATGCCATTATGAGAATATTGTGTGAAGGATTGACGTCCAAATATATAGGCTAAACACATGATACATATGAATATTATATATTATTATATAGCCCTCTGTCTAACTATTATAGACGGCACTTATGCGTGTAGTTGTTGATCTGTATACCTGTTGAGGTTGGCTATGTTTTGGGCGACGGTGCTTTAGCTTTGATGGTCGGTGTCTGCCTGTGTTGCGATTGGCCGTTGGCCATGCCGACGACCACTTCAGCAGAACGCCCATAGACCGACCGACCGACTTTGCTCCGCACCGATCACAGGACATCACTTACACCCCTTCGTTGTTGCGCTTTGTCTCTAGACCGTGCACTTGCCAAGGCGTTCAGACTTCAAAAGACGATCCGATTCTGTCATCACAGAACTCGTGACAGTTAAGGAGGAAGAGGAGGAGGAGGAGGAGGAGGAGGTGGTGGTGGTGGTGGTAGAGGAGGAGGAGGAGGAGGTGGTGGTGGTGGTAGAGGAGGAGGAGGAGGAAAATGAGAGAAGAAAAAGGACTAGGAGGAACAGAGAAGGAATGAAGGGAACAGGAGGAGGTAGAAAGGAGGAGGAGATTGGGCAACATCATATAGTTTAATCGACCTAATGTTGTTATGGTGAGGAAAGTCTCCTTTCTAATAACACTTTGAAAATTTTGAAGATAATTGGAGCATTATCTTTGCGTGCCGTACACGTGTATATTATATTGTATGGTAATTTATATATACAGATACATATTGCTATTAAATTGCTATATTAAATTGCATATGTACTTATTCATAATTGTCTGACTTCTCTGTTTAGTCTAAGTGGACTGCATGCTCTTCTGAATATGAAAACGGCTTGTTTTGGTGCACCATCTTGTTGATGCTTTGTCATTATACACCGGCGCAATAGAAGTTACGATAGACCATGGCATCCTATCCCTGTAATTAAGGGTAGACTGGTTTGACTGCTTCCTGGATGGACGGAAGACAAGAAGAGCAAGCACATTGTAGCACAGTCAACAGAAATTTCGAAGACTTTTGACATGGCCGTTAACAATCGTGTAAGTGTCGATGGCTTTAAAAGGGGGTGGCATAATACAGAAAGACAGAGACAGAGACAGAGACAGGGACAGAGACAGAGACAGACAGACAGACAGAAAGAGATTAAGAAAGGTAGTTACTAGAGTAAGCGAGCAACCTAAGCAAATATATTTCAAACATGATCTTATTAACTGAAGTATGCGCTAATTCTTCTGCGAACAAACGTTTTTCTTAACCATGTAACGTGTCGTTGACTGTGATGATTTCGAGATAATGAGATGAAGTCGTCTTGGTGTACTCTGCATTGTGGTTCTTCAATACAAGACTTCATCTGTTGATCGTCTTCGATCGATAGGATCCCCGGGACCCCACTGGGCGCCGGCCGGTGAGTTGCGACATATTGTCCGGGGTGGAGATGTCTCCGACTCCGCCCACTTCCGTTGCCAAGATTTTACGGACACATCTTCACCCTGGACAATATGTCGCATCACGCCAGCCATCCAATCTAGCGTAACCTTAACCCGTCAGACCCTTCCTTTTAGTTCAGATGAACCATCTCCTACACTACATCAACATAAATCATTCTGGTAGCAACAGTATTAGGATTAATGCAATAGTTTTCAAACACACGACAAAACCTAACAAATGGATAATAAACAGTATGTGGTTTAAAAAAATAAATTATAGTAGTAGCAGTAACTGTTATTCTTGTGGTTGGTGTTGTTGCTGTTGTTGTTGTTGTTGTTGTTGTTGTTGGTGGTGGTGGTGGTGGTGGTGGTGGTGGTGGTGGTGGTGGTGGTGGTGGTGGTGGTGGTGGTGGTGGTGGTGGTGGTTGGTGGTGGGGTCAAAGACAAGGAATGGGACGGATAGGGAAAACTTTTATATATATATATATACATACATATATATGTATATATATAAAGAGAGAAAAAAATTGTGCAGAATTGCAAATCTTAGAGAAAGTCGTTGTCTGTCTGTCTCAATCTCTTCGTCATCATCGCAAAATGATTAGCTCGACGCCTTCTTTCGATGACCTCTCAGAAACACCTTACAGTTGCTGCTGCCACTCCGCATGTGCATCTTCAAGACTCAGTCGTCCACCAGCATCCCCCATCTGCCCTGCAGATTCCGTTATTCAGCATCAGCATCAGCAGGGGCAGTAACAACAACTCCTTTCGAACGTCCAGTGCACTTCAATGGTTCCGTTATTCGATTCAAATTCGGCGAACATCATCAACTACCTTCGCAGACGACCAACGACTCTTCCTTCGTTTCCCTCAATCGATAGATGGCGTGACTGTCTCAAAGAAACGACGACGCCCGAACAGTTCCCAATAGAAAGGCACCGAGTCTCCGTCCCTCCGTTCTCCTTCGCACCGATGAGGCCCTCGGTCCTCATAATAGACAACTCCACTCTTACGCATTGCCCCAATTATCGCTCGCCGCGGATGCTCGACATTTTGTTATTGCGACCATTCAACACAAATTGCATTATATTCGTTGACAAAACGACGAGTGAACCGCTTGTCCGGATAACTCGGTTGCGAATCCAACGAAGCGGAACAAGTTGGCTTCGTTTCAAATGATGGACAAATTGACTTGAGTTGGTTCGTCGGCTGCTGCGGCTGCTGCTGCAGACCAAGGCACAATTAGTAATCCCAGATGCATCCGTAACTCGACCGTTGGTAGGCTAGGTTTCTTCACATGTTGTTGCACAACTGTTTTCACTGACCCACGGGAAAACTTGCGAGTGACCACGGATTACCCCTTGACGGTTAGTGCTTTTTAGGACAACATCTGGCAGTAGGTCGCAACAATAATATTGGCTTGCATCTAGAGTTTTGCTGATGGCCATTGAAGACCACGCTGTAAACTATGTAGGCCTATCTGAGTATCAGTCAATGGAGCATGTTGCATACGTAGAAAGTAAATAAGACCGCTTGAATATAAGAAGAAGTATAATTTACTTATTAATTAATACCAATTTAATTATTAGAGGTCATTTGCTTAAGGACGTAGATTGCACTGCTGAACTTTGCGAGTTGTCGATGCGCATATTCTTAGACATTACTGCTTCTTAAGCCTACATCGTAGGCCTTTGTCACTGTTTCTTTAAAGCATTATAATTAATTATTGCATGCCTTCTCTCCAATGCAGTTTGAATTTGTCGTGCCCAGAAAACTAACATGAATGCATGAAAACAAAAATAGGACGAAAGAAGTTGAACGATTGAATGGATTTAGTTACATTCTGGTATCAGTTAGAGCAACTCATTGGTACATCTGCAAGCAGCGGCGTCTATCCCCCCTAAGTCATTGGAGCAACGTCTCATTTCCCCCTCTTCTTCCCCCTCCCCGTTCCTTCCCCTAAAATGGTGGCACACACACTGACAGATCCCCCCCCAATTTCTTGGATGGAGCATTTGCTCCAAGGTTTCTATGGTGTAGACGCCCCTGTCTGCAAGAAATCGGTTATTGCAATTGGTGTTAATTTAAAACTGTAATTCTTAAATGTGCATTTGCATTTTTATTCCAGTCGTATTGACCTGTCACCTCTGTAGATGTTACCATTGCAGTTCAGTTGACAAACAATTATTTGCTAAACAATTTAATTTCATTATTAAGATAACGCAAGGCAACGACTGTAGCACTGTTACCGAGAAGAAACTTATAATATAATAATGTCAATTAAACGATAATATTAGAAAACAGGCTGAAAGTTATTTCTCATTAGAAGTTCGTGTGCACACAAATAGCAGGGTCCATTAGTTATCTTTGTCTTGTAGACGTTTCTGGCAAGCTGGAACTGTTGTTCAAAGTCCATCAGAAGAAAAGCAACACTTCGGTCGTCCGAGAGAAGGCTTGTCTCCTTACGGAAATGGATGGAAAACCACACTCTGTGGAATAACGGTTAGCGAGATTACAAACGCTAATTTGGCTAATTTACACTGGTCTAATGTGGTCGAATATCAGTTGTTGCTGTTACAATATCATTGCAGTTATCGCTGCATTTATTAAGCGCCAGTATCTATTGACAAAACATCAGTCGATAGCGCTGAATGCATCAGGATCATGTTTAAGGACCCTACACAGTAGATCTAGCGGAGTCTCGGACCCGCACACTCTGCGTTAACTGTAGGCCTACTCGTAAATCGTAACAAAAAATTTATAAAGTGTTACTCAAAGGCTATGCGAATGACACCAGCTTATTCACGAGCGCTGCGTCGTGTCAAAGGGGTTGCCCAGAGATGCAACGTGAGGAACTAAGTCCTGTTGTCAGAAGACCAGGGAGAGAGGTCAGAGGAGGGTTACAAGGCGAGCGCTCAACAAGTCACGAAGATATGCAGATGATGCTCGAAGAAATGGTCGTCAGCCATAATTGTAAAAGCGCAAACTACAAATGTTGCATCTAATCTAATCTATTAGGTCATCCAATCTAATAATTATCTAATAATATGACTCTAATCTGGAGACTTTTAAACTGCCTTTACCATAATACTTTTGCCATCTGGCGATTGGGTTTGTGGTGAGTAAACTAGAGCGCGTGCTAATAGGACGGTATACGAACCTGGCCATAAGTCTGGTCATAAAAACATCTGCTCTTAGCCAAACCAATCGTGTTATAGGTTCATGTTTAACCCTAACCGTTATCCCACCGGGGCGTGATTATTCCATTTCCATACCAATACGCAGTTATGAGGAAGTTGCCGCATCGTGTGTCACCCCGTCCAGCTGGCTGTCTCCAGGAACCGACGCTGTCTCCATGTAGGCCGGATTATAGACGCCTCCGTCTGAGATGGAAGTTGTCGAAGGATCGTGAAGGATGGCGTATGGAGACTCGCCTGACTCGCCTGACTTCCTGGCTTTGATTTCCGATCCGTTGAAGGCCGTCTCGATTGTATCCAATGAGAAGTTGCTCTCCGTCTCCTCCTTCAACCGTGAATGCTGGGGGTCCTTAGTCAATGTACTATGGTGATAGTCATTCTGCACGGTCTGTGTAGGGTTGGTTGGACCCGGTGCTGTCGTGATCCATGGTTGTATGGTCGCCTTTTTCTCCTCCTTGCGCTTCGATCTGAGATCGACGCACAGCGCGACAATGATGATCAGAATGGTCAGCAGAAGAAGACTCAGGATGCACAACCATATGATCATTCCGATCATAAAATTCTCGGACAACAGGAAGCCAGTGCAGCCATCATATGAAGACGCAGCCTTGTTGTCCATGGGTCCAGAAGTGGCAGGTGGACCGGGTGGACCCACGGGGCCAACCACACCGTCCGATCCGGTCGCTCCAATCAGTCCGGTGGCCCCTATTTGACCCTCTGGCCCAGTTTCTCCGTTAAATCCCAATGGTCCTGTAGCACCGGTCGCTCCTAAGAATCCCTGGGTTCCATTGGGTCCTGGTGAACCTTCAGGGCCTGTGGCTCCAGTTTGACCAATAGGACCGCTATCCCCCATTGAACCTGGATTTCCAGATGGCCCTGTTGGTCCGGTGGCCCCAGTCATTCCAGGGCTAATGGTAATAGTCTCAAACTCGTGAGCAGGAATAAGGGCACTGGGGCAGTCCACAAAGTCGTTCTCAATGTTCTCTCCACCATCCATTGGAAGGCTGTCGTTTCTCGTTTCGATCCAGGCCTGGAGGTTGAGTTTGTAGGGAAAGCGAAGAGTGTCGAAAACGACGACATCTTTTATCTGTGTTTGTATGGACATGTTTTGCAGCTGGTTCCTGTATGTGGACGCGTCTACAGGATCGAAGTAACGGGATATGGCCGTCGGTGAAGTCTCGAAAAAGACGCCGACTGTATCACCCGATTGAACAACTGGACAGCGATGTTTCAGCGTACTCACTATGTAAAACTGGAAAGATTAAACATAAACACGTAACTTTTGCAATTCTATTGTTGTTGTATCTAGACATTTATAAAGCGCCTCTCGCAGAATAACTATTCAGAGGCGCTCTCAGCACAGAAGCCCTGGGGAAACAGAAATTGCCTTTAGGGAACGCGAGACCGATGAGGAAAAGCCAGTCATTAGTTTGACCCTGAGCAGAGGGGATGCCCGTTACAGATCGTGGTACTCACAACGGCAAATGCCAGATTCATGGCCAGGAGCGAGTCATGTTGAAGATATTATGCTCTAATATACTAAAACTGAGTTCATAGTGCTGCCTGCCATCCCAAATAAACATGAAAAGGTATGTTTTCTTAATAGTTAAATCCCAAACACGATGCTGTCAGATGTGCAACGCTGAGCACTCAGTAGGATATTTAGGCTTATGGTCACTTAGACTGCTGTCCAGCGCGTTCGTCATTAGGAAATGCTCCTGACTGTTAGAAATTGTAGATAGAGTGAGCTCATATAGCTATAGTTTGTCGTTATTTAGTTATTTGATCATTTATGTGCTTACGTACGACACACAAGTATTACACCAAACATGCTATATCCATGCCTTCTGCATTTTAAACATCTAGTCTACGAATATTTGAAATTTCCAAAGTAAATAATCGTAAACGATATTCGTACTTTAAATTTTACGCGTCCACTAATTTGTTTGTAGTATGGTCAACCATTTTGTAATCGAAATTAATTGTTTTCATTCAATTTCATGGCTTCCTAACTTCATAATGCGTAAAAGTAAAATAGCGTATGAATTAGGCCACAAATAAGTTTGTGTTCTGATTTGCCACTCCTATCATAGATGTAATTTACGGGGGTACGAGGGGTACCCGTACCTCACACTTTTTGGACTGGAGGGTACCGTACCCCCACTTTTCGTATCCATTGTTTTTGTCTATTATTGTTTTATCAGAGGAAGCCTTCAAGATTCAAAATAATTACCAAGCATTGTCATCATTAGGCCTACTGTCATTGTTATTATCAGTGCTTTTTTTCTAGAAAACAAGGTTCCGGAACTAAACAATAGGTTCCGGAACTGAACAATTTTGGAAGGGCTAAAATCCGAGAAACACTGGATTGGGGATTGGGAGGGGTCTCAATAAACACTGAAAACAGTTCACAACACTGAAATTAAATTAAAATAACTAAATTATTGTTTTAATTATTAAAATAAATAAATTATTTTTTAGTAGCTGAAAAAAGGTGCCGGAACGCCGTTCCGGTGCGTTCCGGCTGAAAAAAAGCACTGGTTATTATTATTATTGTCCCTATTATTATTATCATTATCATTATCATTATAATTATTATTATTATCATCATCAACACCATCACCATCATCATCATCATCATCATCATCATTGGGGGGGCCCGATAGCGCATTGGATAACATCTGGCGTAGAGTGCGAGAGGTACAAGGATCGAGTCCCATAGGCGGACATGCTTTGTAGGCTGCTATTTGCGCCGTGTATTGCAGGCTGTCTGTTCTGTTAGTAGTTAAGATTTATCGCGTAACATGTACATGTACAGCGCAGTGCGTCTGCAGGCGCTTAATTAAAAAATAAATATTATTATTATTATTATTATTATTATTAATTATTATTATTATGCTTGTAATACAAACGATGCCGTAATTATTATTATAAAACAATTGCGACGATGCGAAATTTGATACCTGCACCCCCACTTTCTTGAGCAAAGGTACGCCCCTCAAGCCCTGGCTCCTATTTTAATCTCTTCCCGTTGACGACTTTAAAGTTTAAAGTTTCCTTGCGAAGTCTTAAACCTTATGGACTTGAATTGACTGAGCGCCAGTGTTTAGCAAATCTGTCCGTCGCAGATGTTTCTATGAAAAATTTCGACGTCTTACACTGCACTGCATTTAAAATTCAACAGCTTTAGTGAAGTGGATTATAATCTGTAATTGTGAGACTTACGTCTTCTCTGCTGAGAGACACAGAGGGAGTCATGGCCGCCTTAAAGACCAGCTGGAACGTCGCTCCCGAACTCGTGTCGTTATTTTTGTATGGGCGCCAAACTTGGAAATGAACCCTGGATGTGTCGACGAAGAATGCCGAGAAGGCGAAGAGTACCCCGTGGCCGAGCACGACGTCATTCACCAGAAATGTTGAACCGGCCGATGAGTCTATGGTCGCCAAAATCGGCTGAATTTTTGGTCCAATTCTCACGATATCAGCTAACATACGGATTAGAAGAAGACCAATTCGTTTTACATTTCGTTGTAGAAAATAAAACTGCATGAAGACTTGCATAAAATTCAGCTTCAAGCACAAAAACCTAAGTTATAGTTTAATAGGCTTATATATTGCATTGCATGTATTGACCTATGTAGCTGTATTTTTTCCACGTCAAGAAAAGAGAAACTAGTTATCGGCACCTATAATCAAGACAAAATTAATTAGCCAGATTGGGTCGGATTTGGTTTCTGATCAAATAAATGCTGTCAGGCAGTTAACGAATGCTTTACGGGTGGAGCGGGACAATGGTGTGAACAAGGTGATCCACTTAGGCTGGAAAATAGTTCTTGCTTGGCATTCGACACTATTTGCCTATATATTGAACGGAAATTTTAAGATTTTATCTAAAACTAGTAAAACACAACTGAAGTTGAATACTCAGGCATCTCCAATTTTCAAACAGCTTTATACTGTGTCTTCTTTGTCTGAAGGCTATAGTCGCCAAACTCTGCGTTATTTAGGCTTAGGTCTACCTGAAGCGCCGTATGCGGAGATGGTTACGAGAAGTAGAACTGGGAAAAACAGATTGCGCGTATGTCTTTCCTCTGTGGTTTCCATCGCCGTTAAAGTGTATAGAAGTTCAATCACTTCTCAGTCATCAAAGTAGTTCGTTTCTGA
The DNA here is from genome assembly GCA_963556255.1 of Allolobophora icterica. Taxonomy (NCBI): domain Eukaryota; kingdom Metazoa; phylum Annelida; class Clitellata; order Crassiclitellata; family Lumbricidae; genus Allolobophora; species Allolobophora icterica. The sequence continues at coordinate 33,126,185 of OY744605.1, forward strand.
ATTGAAAAGAAAGTCAGCGTATTCAGTTTAGTGTCACATAAAATCTAGTATCAATCTTTATAAAACATAAATTCGGACACAGTTGCTCAACCAAAGTCGCCCTTGGAAAGTGACCTAAAGTTAGCTCATATAGGCCCACGCAATCAGGCCGATTAGAATAAGAGCTAGTCACAATTATATGTTTAGAATTTGATCAGTAATAAAAGTCTAAAATATGCATTACCTTTTACTTTGCTACTGAAGATAAAACTGCAAATGTATCACTTTAAAAAGATTAACTCCGAATGAATTACATCAACTGTCATGAGCCGTCAAAATTCCAAATAAAATTAAATAAATCTCTATCTGTTTGTATTTGTATCTGTATATTTTGGCCTTTCAAGTAATGTTATGTAATGTAAATCTCCTAAATATCTCAGCGTCACACAAAAGCCACGTCGGAGAGTATAAGCGTAGACTGGGGGGGGGAAGCCGGGGCACGTGCCCCCCAATATGTGAGATTGACTTACATTCAATGCAACAAGTGTAGAATAAATGACCAAATCCTCCCCCCAATATTTTGCACAAGTTTACGCCAGTGTCGGAGAGATCAGCCGTATAGAATCGGCGCTACATCAAATCAAGTCCGCTATAGACAGGTTGCTTTGTCCGTTGGAAGCCAGGTCGCGAATCCGGGGAGGACGGGCCGAGGAGAAAGCATGGGTGCTATATATGGTGAAAGCAGTTATGGTGGTGGTCGTGTGGTGGCGCAGGAGTAGAATTAGGGTAGGGTAGCTTGAAGAGTTTGTTTTCATTCGTGAGTGGAAAGCAGCAGAAGAGAGTGCAAACGGAGGAGGTGGAATTAACAGGCGAGATAGGAGGATGAGCAGACTGGCAGAGATCTTTTGGGAGTTCGTTTCAAAGAGCTGGTGCAGCATAGACAGTTGAGCGGTTGCAGAATTTCAAAGAAGAGACTGAGCGAGATATGATGATGAGTGAGTAGACCTGGGCGGTTGGATGTTGAATAGCTGGCGAATGTAAGAAGGCTGAGAGGTTTTAAGGGCGTTGTTAGAGATGCAATTTTGTAATGGTCGCGCTGAGGGACTTTTAGCAAATGAAGTGCTTTTGAGAACAGGGATTATGTGGCGCTGTTTGGAAGTTTTGGTGACTGCGAGAGCGTTCTGGGTTGTCTGTCAGCGTTTTATTTTAGAAAAGTCGATGTTGAATTACAGGAGTTGCATTTAGAATAAACAATTTTGGTGGTAGAGTTCACATAGGCACGAAGATCCTTACGCCTACGGTATCTGATGAATGTCGTCAGCTCTCCGTGCCTATGTGAACTCTCCCACCAAAATTGTGCCCTATCACCTGCAATCCTGGCTGCGGGACTATACACAAACCGTTAACATTAACTTCCATTACTGTACAGCATTTTTTATTTTTATAGCCTAAGAAACTTACAGAAGCAGTCGTCGTGACGGCGTTTGCTTAACTTTTCGGTTACCTGAAGTAGTCTGCTTGGCCTTTGAAACCTTCGGTTAACTCTACGTCTAGCGTATCGTTTTCTTCTTACACGAGAATTTTCCAGAGCCTTTGTGAATTCAGTTGTTATCTTTTACGAGGCTGGAATAAAATTCTAACTGCACCACTGTCCTGTGAAGTTTAAACAATAACAAAATATATCGACAGTAATCGAAAAAAGCAAGTTTACAGTAAATAATTTTACCTCATGTTAATTAATTTAACTGAATAGAAATCATTAATCGCTTTCACCAGTTATCCCTTTCTTTAGACTAATAATTATGTGCGTCTTATAAATGATGGACGATAAATATATTGAAAGTAGGCTTCTGCGCACTTTATCAATTCCAGAACTGTAGCAGCTTAACAGTATAAGTTTGTGAGCTGAACGTTTACGAATATTAAGATTGATCAATCCTAAAATTAAAACTCTCCGGATTACGTAAATATTCAGTTAATACTTTTGAGATAATCCAGTGGTAGTAAATCAGACGAAAGCACAGTCACGTATGTCATTAGCGCACGCATCACCAAGCAATCCACCTAGACCTGCATACAGACGTGTTGAATAGTCGTGACTCGAAGATATATTACGCCTTTTTTGCTCATGAGTCGTTTAGGCTTTTGGCCCAAAAAGGCCGCATAATAGTTTATTCCAAGACAATATTGACAGAGAGAACAATGGAATCGGAGACGATATGTCATGGGATTCCTAATGCAGGACGCGTCCTGTGTACACACAGGTCTCTATATATATCCTGCAGTCAGTGGCGGAACAAATATGGATCATTCCATTTCACCTTAGACCGACCTTTTGTAGAGCGGCCTACGTCTTGGTCATAGTAGACTATTCCTATAGGCTTACATCATGGCACGGACGTGTTAGTACTTGAATTCACTGCACACTATATTTTGTTTTGACCCAAGCATTGACCTGCAGTAGGATTTCCTAGAACTTCATTATGGCCTCTGATATCGATGCACACGACGCATCATCAGCAATCTTACGCCATTGCAACTAATAATGAGCTATCCTAACAATCCGCCTTTTTCACACACATTTGTTTGAACACTACTAACAATCAATGTCACTCAGCGAAATTAATTATTATTAGTGGGCATCCAAAGGTCAGTGGTGGCACTACACTAGGGCGAGCCGGGGCAAATGCCCTGGTAAAAAAAGCCTTTGCCCTGGTCGCTGCCCTGCCCAGAATTTGTTCGGGGCATAAATCGCCCTCTGTACTGGTTACTTGCATGACTGCTCTGGCCATGCCGGATATGCCCTGGCTACAAAAAAAGTCTGGCGCCGCAACTGCCAAAGGTAAGACAAACAGCGACATTAAGGCCCGCTAACAAGGTCGCCTAGTTTCTTAATAATAATAATAGGCCTAATGTTTATAAACTTATAGACCTACCAATCAGGAAGTTGGAATTCTTCGTAGTAGAAGCACCTCAGCAGCGCAGTGTTGCGAAAACTGATTGAATTTGAAGGATAGTCAGAATCTGCCAAGTGATGACCTTTTCATACCGATATAGGCCTATGCCCTTCTCTCACAAACACACAGAAGCATTGCGGGTATATGCGTTTCTATAGCAAATATGATATCCTAACTCACAACATCCTTTATGCAATCTTATGTATCAATGCAATAATATATAGTCTACAACTTGAAAAGAATGATGGTTCATGGCTGTAGCATGCATATTCATATAGCCTAAGGAAAGATGCACATGTAAAACTTTGCACGTACACGTACACATAGCACCTATAGCTCTACATGTATACGTGTCGCCTAAACGCTGCCTTAGAACACCAGAGACATTGCAAGGTTTACGATCTTAAAGTATGCTACATCTTACAGATATATATATATATAATATATATATAATATATATAATATATAGATAATATATATATATAATATATATATATATATAATATATATATATTCGTTGGACACGGTGGTCCAAGTGGTAACACGGTTGTATATCGGTATCGGCTTGGTCGTGTATCATGCGGTTGTGGGTTCGACTCCGTGGACGATCCTGCATGAGCAAGTTGTTTGCGCACTAAGCAGTATAACTTAGAGCTGGCGTAAGCTGGGAAGGGTCGAGTGAAGGAAATGAGCGCTTCCCCTACATTCCCCACAGAATACCGGAGCTTTACTTTACTTTACGCCTGTATATACTATATAGAGACTCATCAGAACCGTGCACTGATTTGCGAACCCAATCGGCTGAAGCACACACATGACCAAAGTAATCAAAGAACAGAACACATGCATTGCTAACTTACTTATACTTACTTGAAGTAACGTGTTTGCAGATTCATCTGAATGATTCTGAAATACTACAGTAGAACGCACGAGTATAGGCTATATATTGGCGTGCTGGAACCTGTAGACACGCCTCACTGAACGTCTTTTGAATCGTGCATGGTTCCTCGCTCGAAGAAACTTTCATATGAGGTGCAAATAAATCCAAAGACGCAGAGGATACCAACTACGTCTACATGAGAGACGGATAATCGTTTCGCTATATCTGTTATGACCACATGGAGCCCATGTTCCAATATGGCACCCGCATAGATAGAGCCCTCCTGGTCCCATCAATTTAATGCCCATGGAAATGCTGGCAGAGTAGAAGAACTTTTTCTAGAAAGAAACTAATTAGGCCTAACTGCTCGGAGAAAAAGCAATTTAAATATTAAATAAATTTAGTTACAAGTAAATGGAAATGTAATAATAAAGAAATAGAAATGAAAATCAAAATGAACGTACCGAAAATCAGATAAAATATTCACGCTAAACTCCAAAGAAAATGTTCACCCTCTCGCAAAGATCCGAGCAGAACATATTTATAACCCCAACTCGAATGCAGTTATAATCTCACATAGGCCTACATTATTTTGTCGTGGGTATGGTCACGTGGTACCCTTGGGCGTCCAAAACCAATTTGGCGGAGCCCTTCGGAACGGTCCTACGCTCCATTATCTTGGGTTCCTTTGGTCCAAGATTCTGCTAATTCAAGTTCATGTGTCGGCTTGAATTCCTGAGCGGTGCAATAGATTTGTCAAGCTTCAACTTTATCTGATAGAACCCTAACTCTATACCGGGGATTAAATAATGGCCGCTCATTGACCTACCAAGGGAGACCTGCATGCCATTGCCCATGCTAAACATACAGAAAAACATTGATCGTAATCGTAATCTCCAAACTTCTAAAGCGCCACTTAAAGGCCAAGCACAGGGCACCAGCCTAGTGACGAGCGCCACGTCAAATGAGAGAACTTTTCCAGAGTAGTCCAAAGGAGGTCCAAGTCCAGTTTCCAAGGGGGCCAGATCAAGAGAGCCGCTGTCAAGGCGGGTTTCGTTTAGGGCGAGAAGAATTTGAAGGCGGTGGATCAGATGAGTCAGGGTAGGAGTACTGGAGTACTTGAAAGGATGAGACTTCAGTTTTGAGTGGGAAGCCCGGGGGTGATAGATAGAGGAACATGAAGAGGATAATGGAGGACGGGTTGCAATGATGATGGAGGAACCGAGAAAAGGCGAGAATCTGCGAGATCAGAGGAGATCGTTGAATATGGCTCGGTTGCAGAAATTGAGATAATGATCGGGGATGGAGAAAGAATGAGAAAGAAGGAGGATCGGGTAGAGCGAGTTGCGCAGATGGTGAAGAGATCACGGAGGTACTTGGGCTGGGAATAGTGTAGGGAGTTGTAAGTTAGTGAAAGGACTTTGAAGTGGATTCGGTCTGTTTTTTTTACCAATGGAGTGATTTGAGGATGGGAGTGACATGATGATGTTTGGGCATTCTATAGCGACAACCCGGACTAGTGAGTTTTAGATAAGTTGCAGACGCTTGATTTGGGAGATTCAATGTTGACGAAGAGGGAATAACAGCAATCCGATAGATCACCAAATCATAAGCCCTCTGCAGCTTGCAAAAATTGCGTTGTTGATGAGTCGTTGTGATTGTCGTAGTTCTGGCGGAAATCTATTTAAGAGAGGTGGAAGAGCTATAGTTACGGAGTGATATCCAAATTTTAGGGATAGAGTGACGGAAGTGCGGACAAATGTTAGAGCCGAAGAGCAGCTGGTTGAGCAGAGTAGCTGACGGAGATATAGAAGGAGTTGGGAAGATTGGATTATGTTGTATACGACATTGAACTCTGTTAGTTCTGTATTTTCGGCCAGTGAAGTAATATGAGAATAGAAATAGCTAAAAAGGAGGGGATAGAGTAATGGTAACACTCAAGGCCAAGAGAGCATTAAATAGCGGTTCGATACCCGTAACCCTTCTCGGGCGGCGCCTTGCATGGCTGCAAAACCGTGTGTTTAATTAAGATCTTGATTGTACTGTCATGTTTCAATGTAATCTTACTGCGTACTTGTTAGTTTGAATTAATAGAAGATTATTATTATTATTAACACATCTTAACTAAAGAACATAATTAAACAACACATCTTAACTAAAGAACATATCTATATTAAATAACTATCTTAACTAAAGAACACATCTAAATGAACTATCTTAACTGAGAAACACATCTAAACTAAACAACATACCGTAACTAAAGAACACCTCTAAACTAAACAACTGTCTTACCTAGAGATCACATCGAAGGCAAAGAACTATCTTAGTCAAAGAACACATCTTAACTAAAGAACTATCTTAACCAAAGAACATATCTACGCTAACGAACATATCTTAACTAAAGAACACATCTTAACTAAGGAATATATCTTAACAAAAGGAAACATCTTGACTAAAGAACTATCTTAACTAAAAAACACATCTTAACTAAAGAACTATCTCAAACTAAAGAACCGAACTTAACTAAAGAACACATCCTAACTAAGAAACTATCTTAACAAAAGAACAAAACTCTTAACTAAAGAACATATTTTAATTAAAGAGCGCATCTTAATTAAAGTACTATTTTAGCCAAAGAACAAGTCTTGACTTAAGAACACACCTTAACTAAAAACATACCTTAACTAAAGAACACATCTGAACTAAAGAACTATCTTAACGATAGAACACATCTTAACTAAAGAACAATATTACGGAAGAACACATCTAAACTAAAGAACTATCTTAGCTAAAGAACGCATCTAAACTAGATAACTAACTTAACAAAAGAACACATCTATACTAAAGAATGATCTTAAATAAGAAACAATCAAAACTAAAGACCTATCTTAACCAAAGAACACACCTTAACTAAGCAACGTAATTAAAGAACACATCTTAACTAAAGAAACTATCTTAACCGAATAACACATCTTAACTAAATAACATAATTAAAGAACACATCTTAATTGAAGAACTATCTTAACTAAAGAACACATCTAACGTTTAGAACTATCTCAAACTGAAGAACACATCTTCATTAAAGAACCATCTTAACTAAAGAATATCTCTTAACTAAAGGACACATCTTAACTACAGGACATATCTTAGCAAAAGAACACATCTTAACTTAAAAAACTAGCTTAACTTAAGAACACATCTTAACTAAAGAACACATTTTAAATAAAGAACACATCTTAAATAAGGAACTGTCTCAACTAAAGAATAAATCTTAACTAAAAAACATTATCTTAATTAGAGAACACATCGTAACTAAGGAACATATCTTCATTTAAGAACACATCTTAACTAAAGAGCATCTTAACTAAAGAACAAATCTTTTCTAAAGAACTATCTTCACTAAAGAACACATCTAAAGACCTATCTTAACTAAAGAACTATCTTAACTAAAGAACATCTTAACTAAAGAGTATATCTTAATAAAAGAAAACATCTTAATTAAGGAACCAGCTTAGCAAAAAGAACAAGTCTTAACTTAAGAAAACATCTTAACTAAAAACATACCTTAACAAAAGAACATATGTGAACTAAAGAACTATCTTAACTAAAGAACATATCATAATCATAACTATAGAACTAACTGAAGAACACATAAAACCAAAGGATTATCTCAACTAAAGAGCACATCAAAACTAAAGAGCTATATTAACTAAAGAGACATCTAAACTAAAGAACTATCTTGACTAAGCAACACATCAAACTAAAGAAGGTAATTAAAGAACGCCTCTGAACTAAAGAACTATCTTAACTAAGGAACACATCCTGACTAAAAAAATTATCTTTACTAAAGAACACATCTTAATTAAAGCACTATCTTAACTGAAGAACGCATCTTCACTAAAGAACTACCTCTAACTAAAGAACACATCTTAACTAAAGGACCATTTTAACAAAAAAAGAAACATTAACCAAAGAACACATCTTAACTACAGCACATAGCTAAAGAACACATCTTGACTAAAGAACTATCTTAACTAAAGAACATATTTTAACTAAAGAACACATCTTAACTAGAGAACACATCTTAACTAATCTTAGCAAAAGAACACATCTTAACTAATCTTAACTAAAGAACACATCTTAACTAAAAAAACTATCTTAATTAAAGAACATATCTTAACTAAAGAACATATCTTAACTAAAGAATACTTCTTAACTAAGAAACTATCTTAACTAAAGAACATATCTTAACTAAAAACTATCTTAATTAAAGAACATATCTTAACTAAAGAACATATCTTAACTAAAGAACAAATCTTAACTTAAAAACTATCTTAATTAAAGAACATATCTTAACTAAAGAACATATCTTAACTAAAGAATACTTCTTAACTAAGAAACTATCTTAACTAAAGAACATATCTTAACAAAAAACTTTCTTAATTAAAGAACATATCTTAACTAAGGAAACATATCTTAACTAAAGAACAAATCTTAACTTAAAAACTATCTTAATTAAAGAACATATATTCTTAACTAAAGAACGTATCTTAATTAAAGAACACATCTTAAGTAAAAACTCTCTCAGCAAAAGAACATGACTTAAGAACATATCTTAACTGAAGAATATACCTTAACTAAAGAACACATCTGAACTAAAGAACTATCTTAACTGAAGAACACATCTTAACTAAAGAATGCATCCTAACTAAAGAGCACATCTTAACTAAAGAACTAGCTTCACTAAAGAACACATCTAAACTAAAGAACTATCTGAACTAAAGAACTAATCTAAACTAAAGGAAAGAAGAAGAGTTTAATCAAGGTAACGAAAAATTACGCAAATAATTACTAAAGAAAACCTGTACACTTCCGGTTATTACATAAACCTCCTTTACATTTAACTGAAGAACTAGGAATGGCAAAATTCTGGTAATGTAGTTGAACAGCAAATGACTGAATATCTTTATGTTTATACATTTGCTGTTTGCCCTGAAATCCCTGACAGAACAGAAACTATTTCAAAACGTCTGTATGACTGTATCAGCAACTCTAGAATCAAATTAATCTTTGAAAAATGAGTATACTGACTTCAAAAACTTCGGTAATAAAATATGGTCGGGAGGTATATATAAAAGTAGTGGAATTGCAATTATTTTCAAAATCAGTATCGCTGAATGGCTATGTCCAAAAAGAACATCGTTGCTTGTCCTGCCCTCCATCTCACCCCGCAAAATTCACCAGCCCACCGCCTGCACTCTGTTGCATGTACCTCCTCAATATATTTGCAACCTAGCTCAGCCACCCGAAGTCCCCAATCCACCACCCCCATTTTCGAGGATCTGTGGTCGATAATCAGGATGAAGGTACATACCACAATTCTTCAGCTCATCGGAACCATCGATACAGTCCATTGAATGGTTCCGTTGTTCCATCACGCCAAGTACTACGCAGTTTGCACTTGTCGTCAGAAGCACACTTATATTCCGTCGCACTATCACATAGCCTAATATTTAAAATAAAAGACTTCTGCAGTTTTATTATTATAATTATTATTGTCATTATTATTATTACTGTCCTTATTTACTATTATTATTACTATTATATTATTAGTATTTTATTATTATTATTATTATTATTATTATTATTATTATTATTATTATTATTATTTGTAATAAAATTTATTTTATGATATCAGGACGACGTATAGTTAGGTCCAGCTTGGATAGGCCCGACAGGTCCTCGGACCCCGGGCAGCCCCGACATGGTGCCCCGGTATGCGACGGCGTTAAAACGCTGAACCGTTATCGAGAAGCTCTGGGTAAGCGTCACGCAGTCCGGTCGCTTGCCGTTCTCTCTGGTGAGGCCCAACGGATCCTACTGACAAGGAATGTTCGCTCTGTAAACGATCTCCAAACGATATTGTTGAGCATGTTGTGCCGTTGTTGTCTGCCAGCGTTTTTCTGCAGGCAAGCCCGTGGAATCCTCTGGCGTCAGCTCTCTCTCGCCACAGTGACACAAATGTGGTTCGCATAGTGTTGTTCCGAGTTTCATTCCAACCGCGATCCGTATCACTTCATCAGACGATCGGAGACCCAATGCAATAACCGCAGTAGCTAGCAACCAATGTCCCGCGTGAGGTTCCCGAGAAGCTAAGAGGTGTGCCCGGTCTGGTGCATTATTCGCAGACTCGTGCAGAATTGTCCACGCCTTGCTTGTCCAGCAGCTATCCCATTCTCTTTGACGATGACGTTGGTCCTGTTGGTGGTTCGCACTATCCATGCTTTCATTGCTGTGCTTACTAGATCGTTTGAAGTATCAGCTAATTCTGGTGGCAACATGTGTGCATGGAGTTCGCTTGTGCTCACAGCAGAGGCCAAGAAGGCCCAAAGTGCCAGCGTAGCAGCTAAGCGTATATCAAAGCCTTCGTCCTTCAATGGAAGGGATGCCTGAAGCCAATTCTCATCCGATAGTTCCACATTCAAAATGATCAACAATTCATTTCTTAACAGTCAACTCTGGTTAGACTAGGACAGTTGACGTCAACCGCTGTACGCATTGTATAGAGGAGCGTTGGCACGATCATTCCATTTCGTAACAGGGCTACGGCGTCATGTGTGAAGCATGGAGAGCAGGCCCGCATTAATGGAGGTGCTAAGGGTGCTGCAGCATCTGGGTCCGCAGTTTTAAGGGGCCCGCATTTTCGGAAGTACATTTCAAAAAATGTACTTGGGCCCCGCGCTGATGGCTATATAGGTAATCACAGCACCCGGGCCAGCACGAGCCTTAATACGGCCCTGATGGAGAGCCTCCCAACAGCTCGTCCCAGGTCATCCGCCTTCTTATTTACTACCTTATAGACGGCTGGTCTAGGCATCAGAGGTGAGCCCAACAGCGTCGTCTCTCCTAATGGCGTATGTGTGAAATCGTAGAACGAGGGATCGTCGACTTTATTTTCATAATTCTGGAAGACTATTTCGCATTTCGCGCGTTTATGTTGAAGCCCAATCTTAGCTGACTCCTGGGCGATCAACTTAATATCGTGGGCCATCTCGTGCATCTTGCCTCCCAGTATCAGATCGTCTAAGAATGCTACTCCTAAATCCGATTTCAGCTTTAACAGGATCGGATGTATTGTGATGCAGAATCCCAAGGGACCCAACGCCGGTCACTGGCCAGATCCGGGGCAAGGAGAAGGCCTAGGCTCATGACGATGAATGGTGCCATCCGATGAATGTTTTTTAAATTTTGCCCAGCATACAACGCGGTCATTAAAGTCTACAACGACACTGTCCTGGCCCTTGACTCTGAATTAATCACAGCTTTACTACTATTGGATTTCTCCGCTGCCGTTGCGTGGGTCATACCATTCCTCTTAAAATCCTGTCACTGCGTTAACTTAGCCATAGCCATTCAATGGATTGCGATCGTTCCTCGAGGTCCCACACTGTAAAACTAGGTGAGTGCTCATCAAAAATCTCCTCTGTCCTCTTCGGCATCTCCCAAGGATCCATTCTCGGTCCACTTCTCTCTACTCTATACACCTCCAATATTGTTAACATCGCTTCGCAACACGGTCTCATGATCCATTTATATGCTGATAACACCCAGCTCTACATAAAGCTCTCTGGAAAGAACATTGGTAATATCAAAATTAAAAGCGCAGCATAAGTCCGTTATAATATCCAATCCTGGTTTGCATCTATGCGTCTGAAGCTAAATGCCACTAAAACAGAATTAACTCATTTGGTTCGACCTTCGAAACAGTCCGGACGACGATAGACTCATGAAAACTCTCAATCTCGACTCAAATTGTTCTATTCCACCCTGCGATGTGGTTTGCGACCTCGGTGTACTGTTAGACTGCAGTCTAAACATGTTGCAGGGAAAAGTTGCAAGTGAAACGTTGCTTAAATGAAACTTGTCTTCGTATTCTCATTCAAGCCATCGTCATCTCTCGCCTTGACTACTGCAACTCTGCCCTATCCGGTCTTCCTTCATCGACACTGCAACCCTTATCATCTGTTCTACACACTGCCGCAGCGTGCCGCCTGCCTAATAAAAGGTCTTGGTTCCAGAGATCACATCACGCCAACCCTGCAACAACTAGGCTACACTGGCTTCCAATCCGCTCCCGTATCGCCTTCAAAATCTCCCTCCTCACGTACGATATCCACCACGGAACGCCATGTTCTGCTTCCAATTCTAAAGGACTCCGATTGGCCACGCGAGATTTTGCTGTACTTCGCATCAACCGGAGTTTGACAGTCGTGCCTTCTCGGTCTCAGAAGTCAGAACCCCTAGAATGGAACAGTCTTCCAACTTCAGTCCGTTAATGCACATCTGTTGCTCAATTTAAATAAAAGTTAAAAACTCATCTATTCACATTGGACTAGGCCTATGACTAGAAATGCAGCGCAACGCGCTCTCGTGCAAGACTTGTCTTGATCAAGCGCGCCATAAATGTTTAGTTGTGTTTTATTGTATTGTAAGTCCCGTTTCCCTTAGTATAGGCCTACGCTTCCTATAATTCATGTTGTTTCAAGCGATAAGAATTTTATTCAAACGGAAACTAATAAGGTAATAATGCTCGCCGATTGCTCGGCCTGGAAGAGACAATGTGTTGTCATGGCAATGATGACGTCATATATGCCATTTAAATACGATTTGGCGAAATTCTGAAGGACGCGATGATCGCTGATGACGATAGCAAAATATTTCATACCGTAGGCCTACTGTCCTGAATCCTGGGCGATTCGGCTTCGAGGGACAAAGTCTTCGAAATCACGAGATGTTGACTTAATAATAAATATAGAAATCCAATTCTAACGCCTACATAAGTTGAAGAATTTAGGCTATGTAATTTACGCCAAGTAGGCCTATGAAAATTTCGACTTACACAGCCCAACGACTTCGACACAGCGAACTGATGACGTCACGATAATAATTATTATCTATTATTATTGTAGTTGTGATTTTAACTGAGCATTTATATAGCGCCGCTCAAATCAGCCCGAATGGCGAAAACAATCAGATTAACTTCCTCGCACACATTTAAGACAATCTTAATTAACATGTTTGAAGACAATCTTAATTGATGTATTGAAAAATGACAAATACAATATCAGTATTAATTTAACAAGTCATAATTAGTCGAATTAATTAGTTGCAAAGAGATATTACACCTGTTTCTACTGTGAATTCGGCTAAGTTATAATCGAAATCGTCGATGTAACAAAATGACCTTGACCGTGACCTTTCAAGATGAAGACCCCGAAAGGTGAAAACGCTATTAGAAATGAATTCTACATGCCGAAATTAGTAACATTAATTTAGAGGTATTATACGTGCATATAGGCTACTCTAAAAAACAAAAAGATGAAGTTTGTAATATGGCCGACGGCGGCCATTTTGGATTTGGCCGTAGGGACATCATTCGTGGCATTGTGGCAGAAAAGCACCTCGGCGATTTTTCATGTCTAGGGACCCACTGACTAAGTGGAAGTGAAAAATTCCCCCAACACCATTTTGCAAACGGGTCCTCAGGACAGGTCTTGTATTAAATAGGCCTACGTATCACTCTGCATACTCCACCACTGACCATGAGGTCAAATCGTCGTCCGTAGATCTATATGCAAACATCTGAACTGTTGAACTTCTCTTTCGACTGACGACTCGGAAGTTGAGTGTTTCATGAGTAGGTCGAGTTTTGTATGCTTTCTTCCGAGGCACAGCATCACGCCCTGATCATCGAGTTGTGGTTATAGCTTACCTGGTCCTGAGCCATCGACCTGGATATTGCCTCCACTTCACCTACTTACAGTTCAGAGATTGAATTGTCGGGATTTGGGTTGGGAAGGTTCAACCCTTCAATCGCTCAATGCAGGATTGCTCACGCGGGCCATTAAGTGTGGATCCATCAATAGCCTAAGTCACCGTGGCTAATGCCTATTATTGTAGGCCCTATAGTCTGCAGGATATAAAAAAAGCTAGAAGTAATTGGTGACAAGCCAGTTTTATGGTTTTTAGTTAGGTAATAACATGCAGGAAAACATACTAAAACCTGCAAGATGTACCTTGCTGGCAAAATAAGATATAGCACAAAATAGCCCAAAAATAGCCCACTTGTGAAAATGACACATTTAAGGCTGTATCTCTGTGTAAAGTTGGCATATTTGCATGATCTTTGTGTCTATTTCTATATTTATAGGGTCAGGTAACCGAATGGTAATGGAATTAGGGTGCTGGACCTCATTGCTTACAAAATCGACATGGTATGAACATAAAAAAATGGAAAATATTGGTCATTCCATGTCAAATCAACCACATATGCAACTAAGATTGACATGACCGACTCAGATTTACATGAAATTTTACCCGCTTGTTGGGTCACATAAGACATGTATAAACCCTGAAAAAAATGTTTTGGGTCAGTTGCATTTCGAGATACAGGCCGGTTTGACCCGACCCGCTCGACCTCACATCTTTGGCGCTTGTATCTCAGCTTATATGAGAGCTAGGAAGGTGTTTTTGGTGTCATTCTTAAACTGATGAAAAGCTTCTTCCAAATTACTGTGCATGCTGCCTTATAGTGCCTTATAATGCCCCTTCAAGATATCTACATACCTAGCACCCCTTCAAAATATAGTGTCCGAAGAATTTAAGTGTCCAATTATATGTCTCGAAAGGCAAAGAAATTAGTACAAGAGCAAGATATTCTGTCAACACTGAATCCCACAGCAGGAATGACAATACTGACGACAGGAAGTGATGTCAAAGAATTTTATTACGACAACTCAACAAGTAGGGTGATGCCAGGAAAGAAACATTAATTACATATAAATTTTGGTTGATAGTGTAAGGCAGCATGCACCAAAGCATCTACTTCTAGATATTTTTGTTTATTGCTAGATCAAACTGACACACCACAGTCACAGTGGGTATGGATTAAATAAGAATATGTTTAACATTTGTCAGTGCTGCCTGTACAAATACTATCATATTAACGTCTGTATCATTTGAAGCTTTTCATCAGTTTACGGAAAAAACCTCTGACATGACACCGTTATACAACTGTTTTAGGTTAACAACATTGGCTTGATTCAAAGCACTGCACTTGTCAGAATCACCAAAAGCGCTACTCTAAATATAAGCTAATGGCAGAGCATCAGCTTATTCACAAGCACTGCGTCGTATCAGATTGGTTTTCTAGAGATCGATGTCCAGCGGTGGTCTGAGTCCGATTAGCCTACCAGAGATATTAGAGAGAGATGAGGCAGTTAGGCGACGTGTATTGTTGAGGACGAGAAAGCTTTGAAGGCTAGAGGACGAACAAGGAATAAGTCCTTGGAGGATAAGACAAGTTTTCGCAAATGATTTCATCCTAGAACTGAATTTTACTTAACAAAGTAGCTATTTTATTTTATTAAGCGCTGTGATCAGTTGGTTTCAATTAGCCTACTTAGATTTCGTATGGCAGCGGGCTGAGAAATAAGCACACTGAGAAATTTCGATTTTTTAGCGCTACAACAAGCACCTGACCACTTCACGGAGTCACCACAGATCGCTTCTTCGATTCTCTTGATATTGTAACGTCTATGATTAAATCTGTAAACGAAGTGTGAAATGTGTGGATAATATTTTGCCAGTGTTTAAAACACAGAATTCAATCATGAATGCTAGGTCGCATGTATTTGAAATGGTTCGTTGTATAAATTGTTGTGTGAGAGTAAAATAGTATTATTGACTTTGCGATATGGTTATGGAGAGTAATTCTATCTGCGTTGTTGATAAGCACAGACTGTTGTGTTGAACAAGTGGACATTATAAATTGGAACTGTACTCTTACTCTTTGTAGTGATAGGTTTTCACGATATTTGGATCTCTTAATAGTAGATTTAATAATCGCTCAAAAATATTTGGGCTAATACCCAATTAAATGTTCTTGCTAACCAGCTGTGTGATAGAAGTCCTGTCTCTTCTAGATTGCTAATGTTATTACACACCAATATAACCATGTTAAATAAATTTTCATTCTTATGGGGAACAAAGGGATAATATTATAAGGATTACTGCTGAGGGTTACTGCTTTGGTTAGACATGAATATGTCTTTACCTGGCTTAATATAGCCTGTGAAGTTATGAAGAAAAAATAATATAGTAGATTGGACTTTATTTATTTAGGTTAAACACTGCATTATTACTTTCACTGTCTTGGAAATTATTTTACACATTTGCTTTGAGTTTCCTTCAATATAATAAATAATGCTAAAATATGATCATTCAATGCTGCTTAAATGAACTATTACCATGGGGAGGTTAGTAGAGCTCTGTTCAGACCATATGTCTGAACAGAGCTCTACTAACCTCCCCATGGTAATAGTTCATTTAAGTGGCAACTTACTCAGTTTGGCATTGAGGCAGTGTGCATTTGTGTAATTTACAATCCAATGAGAAACAGTTTTGAGGCATATACTTAAAGAAAGAGAAAGAGTTCAAACTTCAGACAAACACTGGTAGTCGGTTCCATTCCTTAGCGGCAGAAAAATGGAATGCACGAGAGCCCATGACAGTGTTTTATCGAGGCTCTACCAAAAGATCCATAGCCAAAGAGCACTGACTGTGTTGTGGAATTGTAAGGCAAGAGTTGTGGTTGAACATAGGCAGGAGTGCTTGTGGTGAGGGTTAATAGGTTACAAGACAAGCCAATTGAAATGTTACTCTGAATTTTACAGAAAGCCAGTGCAGCTGACAGAGCAGAGTTAATGAGCTTGATTGATAAGATGCACATAGAAACACGCTAGCCATGAAAGCAGTTGACAAAAATTGTCTTGATTCATCATCACACACCATTTTTGTTCTGATTATACTCGACAGATAGTGCCAGCAAAGCCCAGCATTCACCAACAAACAAAACTAATTTTAAATGCTGGTAGCTGTACATGTTAGGAAATCCAATGAAAAACACGAGCAGGACTTTCCTTAGCTTCTGTTGTATTTATATCACACAGTAACCTTCAGAATTTTTAAGGATATGCATAACCCTTCTAGATACTTGTTGACTGTTTTGAAACATTTTGCATGTTTTAAGATTTACACTCTGTATTTTCCCTCATTTTTATATTGAATTTAAGAAATGTGCATGTTATATTTTTAATTTAGTTATTACATACTAGTAAGATAAAATCGATTGATGTATTTTCATTTCTTTTACTTTCAGTCGATTGAAGATCGACAGATAGAAGAAGTTGTTTGTTGTGAGTTTCCTACTTTATATTTTATTAAATTTAAATATACTCGTTACCATAGACATCAGATGAGACCAGCTGTCACCAGAGTGATTGGTCAGAACTGTATTGCTGGTGACTCAACCTTTTACCTGATTTCTACATTTGAAACAGGCACTGTGATATTGATCAGATCACATAGGTCAGAGTTTCCCAAACTGTGGGTCGCAACCCAAAAGTGGGTCGCGAAGCTTTGGCAAGTGGGTCGCCAAATTTGTTCGAGAAACATTTATTTTTTGCAGCAACAACATTTGGCTAAGATTTGGCTATAACTAGCTGGATTGCAGTGAATTGTAAACTGTTTTTACTTAAATTTCCTTTTAATGTGCTTTAAATTTCTTAGCGCTCTAGTTTAATCTGCATATTTCAATACCAATTTATGAAGCAAATTTTAGTACACAATGCTTAATTTTACACAGTGGGTATCGAGATTGCCAAGATATTCACAAGTGGGTCGCGACCCAGAAAAGTTTGGGAACCGCTGACATAGGTGATCTAAAATTTAAGAGCTATGCAAATCACCTGAGTTCCAAGTTTGTATTGTCAGCTAGATGCAAGATTCGAAGGGAAAAGACACAAAGGCAGACCAAGACTATGCTGGATAGATAATATAACTGAGGACATAACATCACTTGGACTAACATTAAGGGGGTAATAGACTTGACAAATGACCGAGGACAATGGAGATAATTTATTCAAATGGCTGGCGTCAGGAACTGATGATGATGATGATTGTCAGTTAAAGTGTAGTGGGCATTTATTCGTTGAAAATCAAACAGTTAATATTATTTATAATGATACTAATAATATTGCAAGTACCTTTGATTTCTTTGTTTTCAGGCATTTTTCACAGTCTGTTTTTAGAAAGAGCACCTGGAAAGGTATGTGGCTATTTTTGCTTTTGAAATTAAATTTGTATACTTGTTATGGTTTTTTGTATTGTACTGTTCTGTTTTTGAGACAGAACTTGTTTATACTATTTTTTTAAATTTAACTGTTGGGGCATTATTGGAAAGTTTTTGTATCTTTGGCCATGATGACATCATGTGAAATGTGAGTAGTTACTATCACATACATTCATGCCATTTAAATTTGAATTACATCAAATAAACCTAGTATTTTTTCAATGCTTAAAGGGATGTTGACTTACACTGCATAATCGTTTAGCACTGCAGTGACCTTGCCACAGTCCTTCGTTCAGATGCACCTGAACTACTGTAATTCTGTCAGGTTGCTGGTCGCTTTGTTCATCTTCTGGTCCCTCAACTTGAGTGCATCGTGCACTCTCATGTGTTGGTCCTTCCCTGTCTGACAATTTTCTTGTTGACATTTATTTATTATTTATTTATCAGACATTTATATAGCGCCCCTTCAAGATATCTACTCAGAGGCGCTCTCTGCGTTAGATGTTAAAACAATGTCGTTAAGACCGAATGTGTTATGTAAGAAAACAATGCACAGTAAACTGAGAAGAGTCACCAGTGGCGAATCCACGCAAACACGAGGAACCAGCCACGGATTCCCATTGACAGCTGACGGATGGTATACGTGTTCAGAGTCTCTGAGGCAGAGCGGCGGCGAAGGGTGACAGCGCTCGTACACACGAGACACTGTCAACAAGCAGCCCCCTCACTGGTGGAAGATGTCGCACACCAGGCTAGACGTCGAAGCAGCGCGTAGGGAACGCTGAGAAAGCATTCTTCACGTGTGTCGGTCTATAGATTGTACACTGGTGATGACTCACAGTTGAGGGTAATTCCAGTAGGCCATGTCCTTCCAGCCGTCCTTCACCAAGATGTACACGTTCGGCTTCAGGCAGCGTACAGGCGGAGAGGCGTACGGCTTGACTCAACTGTACATCACGTGACAAGACGACTCGCGAATAAAAGTCTCTCAAACGTTCCAAATCGACGGCAAAGCCAACGGAAATGTCCGGTATGCGAGCCTAGAAGCAGAGCACTCCAAAATTTCCAAAGATACTGAGCGAGTACTGCCTACAGATGAACATATCGGTCGAAATAACACGAAGGGCTATCACGCGACCAAAATGGCCGGTGACAGCACATTGAAGCTGTCCCATTAAACTCTGCTCAAGTTACTTTTTCTAGCTATGCTAAGATGCACCTGTTCAGATAGCACCTTTGAGGGATTCCTAAATCGTGCTTTATAAAAGTCCAGATGCATACATACATATGTACGCATCATACATGCATAAATTAGCAGTCTTTTAATTGATTTTGCAATTGCTTTTTTATATTTTTACTTAGTCGTTGTTGTGAGTACATATTTAGTTATACACTAATCAGATTTTGTCTGTCAGAATATTAGCAAGACTGGTGTTAAATTATACTAATTATGGTAGTTCTTAGTTTACTATAGAGTCATTTATGCAGATGTGTGTGAATGACTATCATTGATTTTTATAGATTCACAACCCTGGGTCAGAGATGAAACAGAATGTATGTCCAGTTTCCTCAATTGAAATGAACAGACATAGCCAAGTGCTTATGTTTAGGTCTAAGATAAGGTAGAGCAAAGTAAAAGTAAGGTAATTGTGCTGTTCTTACTCACCTCTGTTGGCAAAGGTCCACAGAGGTATGATTTTTATGTTCCAGGATCTTTTAGCTAAAGCACAAAACACTGCACAGAGATTTAAACTGTGCCATCTTGTATATATCTGAATGGTCCATTTTAGACAGTAAGACTACATTTAAAATTTATTTTATGTTTTGATGTAACAAGTTAAATAACAAAAGTTTGCATTTAAAATTCTGCTCTTAAAAAGCTAAAAATTTTGCACTTAAAATGTAAAAAATATGTAAATTCAAAATGCCATGGCCATTTTTTACATTTTTGAAACAACATTTAAGTAAAATTGTTTAGTTCTGATTTTGTGTAATTTTTGCAAAATTTAATTGAGCAAGAATAATAAACGTGACTTATAGTAAAGTTAAGTCAGTATTTTCACTGATTCTTAAATGTTGGGCTTCTTTGACAGATAATTTTAGTAATGGATTTTTTTGGTATTCCACCATTTCAAGTAATTGTTGGGGAAAGAATCGGAACAATTTTCTAGGGAAAGTTTAATGAACTCAACACTGTGTTAAGTTTAATTTTAAAAATTATCAATCTGGCCAAATTTATAGGTGTGGCCTCTTTCAATATAGAAAGCACTAAATATTCTAATTAGATGCATTTATTACTTGTTGTGAATAAATATGATTTGTGATATAAATATATGCAAACTCATTTCAGATAAATCAGTGCTTTCTTTAGGTTGAACTGTGTTTTATGCTTTTAGTTTCACTACAAACAGGAAGGAAGTTATTCAATTGGTTCCATTGGAATGGTCGATGTGGACTGTGACTTTGTCAACTTTACCTACGTATGTAATTAACTTAAATTTGGTTGCTTTAAATATGCTTTACTTTGATTTTTTTATATTTTGCATAAAATGAAACACAAAGTACTTTCCATAAACACTGAATTTCAAGATAACAGGTTTTATGTGGCCTGTGCTAAAGTAAAATTAGGTAGAGCATACATTTGTATTGACATGAATGTTGTTATTTTCTGACGATATAAAGCATTGTTGACTACTACAAGTGTATGTGACTAATAATATTTTGGAACCTGACATTGTATGATTAACTGATTATTTCAAATGACAGATGAGAGTGCCGTCAGATGAACTCGACAGACAGCTAAAACGAGTGGCCACTGAATTTCGAGAGGAGTTGCATCGTGAGGGCTCTTGCAGCGGCCAGATCACACTCGAGTTCTTTCACAAGAAACGAACACAGTGGCCATTTCTTCCTGAGTGCATTCCATGGGAAGTCTGGATCCTGAAGATTGATACAGTGGTGCTCGCCAATGAGCATGGTAAGTTTATAACAGGAAAACTATGCAGAGCTCTGGGCTCATCTCTTTTTGACAGCATACTGTTGAGTAAACAATTAAAGTGATACAAGCAATATAAGTTCACTTAGTAGATATTTAACTCCACTGGTTTCCTTTCCACAGGTGTTTTGGCTGCCATCCAAGGTTGTCTTTGAGGAGGTGTCTTGGATGGCAGCCAGTGAACTCCAACTTAACCCATCGAAGATGGAATTTCCGCTGCAGTAATTTCACAGCAACTTCAGAAATATCAGTTACTCAAGTCTTTGAAATTTGGTAACTCACTTGTTGAGTTGACTGGTGCTGCTCGTAACTTATGTGTTTTTTCTCAGTTTTAGTATCTCTGTGGCCATGTAAATTGAATTTCTAAGTTATCATACGATTCATACATGTATATTCGTGACATACACAGAAGTTGGCTTTATGTGCCCATGTCTTTATGGATATCTCTGGCAAATACATTTGATTCTAGTCGCCTAAAATACTGTAACTCGCTTCTTACTGGTATCAATAGGTCAAAAATGTTGAAGTTTAAATGAGTTCAGAACTCTGGCTAGTGCCATAACTAATACCTCAAAATATGAACATATAACTCTTTTGCCTCAGCCTTTGCATTGGTATCCTGTTAAGCAAAGGATTTCTTTCAAATTGGAGCTCATACTTTATAAAACATTGAACTCTGGCCAACCCCAATACTTAAA
Organism: Allolobophora icterica; assembly: GCA_963556255.1. Lineage (NCBI taxonomy): Eukaryota > Metazoa > Annelida > Clitellata > Crassiclitellata > Lumbricidae > Allolobophora > Allolobophora icterica. Next base: position 33,147,885 of record OY744605.1, read on the forward strand.
ATCAGTAAGTCATACCTCAGTCTGATCGCTGTTCAGCAAAATGATCTGATTGCCTTTCTTTGGTCATGCCTAAAACTAGAACTGTCTGTGAACGAGATTTTTCTTAGCCTAAATTTTGTAATTCTCTTCTTGTATCTGTCCTTTCTGCTCAGTTGCTTATGTTATTCATTCTCAACTAAGGTTGACCTTTTTCAAAGTGTTTATCCACCATAGTCTGCCTCTCTGTGTTATGAACTGATCTGGATATTGATTTGATTATGGCTTGGTTTTGGTTTACCATCGGTTACAGACACAAGAATTATATTCCTTACAAACGGTAGCATTAACGGCTCCATTTTGGGTGGTATCCAGTTTTACACAGGACACTCATATGTCCAATACTTTTTAATTGCTGTTAAAGTTTTATTTAACTTTTATTGCTGCTATTTAAACTTTACATCACATTGCACATTTCAGCCATGCTGGACAAGAAAATGGTTGTCAATGAGAGTTTAATTCAATTTTTATATGATTTCTATTTGATTTTCTATATGTTTCTGTGCTGTCAACGGCTGCTAATGTTGATCGCTGTGTATTAAGTTTATATTGTGAGTTTGGCACACTCTTGACCAGACTGTCTTGCTAACTTGTTGCAATCTCCGTATCATTGGCACATGTCCGGTATTTTGGAGGGAGCCACCTTGCAACTCTGTTTTCACCAAGTTATCGTAGGTGTTTGGATTTTATTTCAGAAAGACAACAGTACCGTGAGAAAGTGGGTGAACTGCTTGCAGAAAAGATGTTCTACATTACAGATGCAATGAGCCGGCACGAATATGTACCAAAATTTCCAAGTCAGTCAGAATTGGACTTGGTTTTTGACACATCATTTCCAGACATACAACCATACCTGTTTAAGGTATTTATCTATTTGTCTATTTTGCCCCAAGGTACCTGTATGTATGTATGTATGTATGTATGAGGACACTTAATACAACATTGTGATCCCTGAGGAATTAAAAAATTAAAAGGTGCCTTGGAGGGCAATGGCATCAAAGCGTTGGATTATGATGGCAATATCATTAAAAACTTGTGTTTATCAACACAACCCATTCAAGCGGCCAACTGACGCAAAAGGCAATCAGACAACTACAACAACCTAGGCTGTGACCTTTGACCCAAGGAATTAATGTATTGATTCCATGCTGACACAAAATTGCTGAATAACTGCTGCATTTTATATTTCTGCCCTTGTGCTACAGTATACAGAAGTACAATGACATTCCTGACAAAGCCTCAGTAACTATGTATTGTTCTACAGAGTTAACGCTTTTGCAGCCGCGTTGTTTTTGATGAATTTCATCATAAGTAGTTCATAAAATACAAACACTTAAAACCTGTAGAAATATAGACATGTCCTATATAATTTTTTTCGTATTTTATTCCTCAACAGTATTCTGTCTGGAAAAAGTTGACCAATTATTGTGTTTGCCCCAAAGTTTATAAATATATGAAGTATAAAAAAAAATTATAACATTAGAAATTCATAAAAAATCTATGAACAGAATAACATGTTATAAAAATACTTCTAAATGTAGCCATTTGTATGGCAAACTTGTAGCAACCGGTGAAGGGCTAAAAATGTGTCCCCTCAATGATATGACATCGTTCCTAGCTACGATTAGTTTGACGACGTCGCCGTATGTCATTGTGCTTTAATATTATGTTTACTTTATAAACTATTTCTTTCATTTTAGATCACCTACCGAACAAACATGATGACGTCAGCCTCTGTTGGAACGACTATGCGCAGGTTCATCCGAGATACCCTTGCATTCTAATGAAATACTCTGTGCGGTTAAGTGTCGTTGGATAGAAGAATATCCTGCACCCATGTCTGGCAACTCTCGAGTGAATTACTGTTGTCTTTGTCTTTGATGGCTGACTGTTTATAACAATCTGTTGATGTCGTTTATTTACATGATAATTATGTATGCTTGTTTTAGACTGTTCAATTGTGATAATGCCAGACTACTGTGATGGCATTTCAACTCGAGTTAGCTTAGAAATATGGAGCTCAGGCTGCTGATGACAGTAGCTTCTTCACATAATTTTGTATTTAAAGTAGCTCTTTACAATCAGCATTGTTACTAAATTGCACAGTACTGTGTTAGATAATTCTGGTCATGAGTATAGTTATGTACTCTGTACACTAGTTAAGAATTGGGAAGAAATGTGGAAACTTTAGTGATATTGTTGACTGATCGCTATGTATTTTGTCCAGATAAACTAAAAGGAGTAACTGTTTGGCAAGCAGGGCTTGCTAAGTTTAATAATGTTTGTCTGATTCATTGGAGCATAAAAGCTCAGCATTTCTTTATTTTTATTTTTGCAAAACAACACAAAGCTATGCTCAGAATGATGTTTAAGCAAGTCAAGATAAGAGGCAGTATGTTGTAAAACTTAACTTGAAATGCTTTAGAAGCCACCAAATTTCTGACTAGATATCAGAAGCTTTGGTGTGACGGTCATGTCCATTCCAATGGGATAGCCGTGACATAAAGTGTTCTTACCAACCCTGCAAGCGATTTTTAACACTCTTTATTGCACAAGAACGATATCACGTGTTATCAGCACAATTCACATTTCTTACAACATATTACAAATTGACGGAGTTGAGTATTCTTAACACAAACCACAGCACCATTGAGACAAGTAACGTGTTAGACATTACCTAATGTAGACTAACACTGCAACATTTCAGTGTCACTAGGTTTAACTTCTGTTGACTACATACAACAGCTGGCAACATCATGTTAGTATCATGGTTCATATAACAAGCAGTCGAAAGTTTCCTGATACCTTTCAGCAAACATTAACATGATTTCAGCATTTAGTGTATTTTATAATAAACAAGATTCTGCTAGTGGGTATGATAAGGTAATCATTGCACAAGAGTAATCAGTTATATATGTATAACTGCTGTGTCTACCACATTCGTCAGCATACACCTAAGAGGTGTTAAGGGTCGTCCATAAAGGACGACTGCAAAATATGACCTACTTTGGACCCCTCCCTCCCCCTTGTCCGCACTGGACCTTACCCTCCCTCCCTCCCCCTATGCGGACGTCCGCATGCCTAAGCCAGTTTTTATGTCATCATCATTCTTTTTACCATTATTCCAAAGTTCCTGTGCACGTTTAAGTGACAGTTCAGGTTTCATACCGCAGGATGTGCAGTAATAAAAGCCTCTTTAAGGTTGCAGTAAAGGTTATACCATGCATGAGGTTTTAGGCAATCACTTCACTGACATTTTCGTGTTTCTGGAAAGGTTGAAACAAGGTGGTGTTTAAAAAACTATCAACTTTCAAAGTTTAGATGCGGACGTCCGCACTGGTCATAACCCCCTCCCTTGTCCGCATTTGTCCGCATAACCCCCCTCCCTCCCCCTTCGTTGCGGACGTCCTTTATGGATGACCCCTTAGGAACTGAAAGAGGTTTTTAATGAAGTGCAAACATCAACATTTGTTAGAAGTTTGCTAACTTTTTACTCATTGTGTGGCTCAACAATGAATTTCCTAGATCAAAATGATTTTGGATTTACGATGTGACAGGTTGACACACTGGCAATCGACCCTGTTAGATATGCTAAGGAAAGCATTTTGAAAACAAGTATCTCTCATTTAAACACAACCATAAACACCCACTGATGACAAGTTTTGTCATAGACAATCACTTATATCGGTCAGCAGATCACAGCAGACTTGTTTGATGATTTGGAATGGACCTCAGAGGTGACTAAAATAAGCCAAGTCTAGATGCATCCATTTCTATAAAATAATACTGATTCAACAATTAATTGCAATCGATGAGGTATTGCAACCTGTCAAGGTCAAAAATACCAGTATTAAATCTTGGTGGAACATGTACAAGATAAACATTGGTATTCAATAAAAAATACTGTAAATGTGAACGATGCAATAAACTACTCTCATGCTTCTTACACAAATGTAATACGAGATCCAACTGTGATGATTATTATATGCAATTACTCGGATCTGTAACACAAATATTACACAAGGAAATTGGATCATTTGCATAAAATAAAAATGTTTTGTAACATATGTAATTATATGTATTACAGAAGGCTACAGAACACAAGGCCACAATAGCCATGAACTGTGCAGATATCACATATTTCTTCACTACACCTGAATGTAGACATTTAGTGTACTCTTCCTACAATTTCTGTACCTAGGCATTCTTAATCATAAGATCTGGATAAGCAAATCAATCTGTGTTTACATTAATTTTATTGACGCATGTTGCAACTTTTAATGGCACTACATTTTAACACAAAATTAGCATCATCACAATTTCTGTCAACCTCTTCTTCCACCATAACCAGTTCAATGCTAACTAGTCATATTCAAGAAATGACTGAGGTTAATTTATTGTGTCAGAAACAAAAAGTTGTCATCTAAATGACAATTTTCTAACTTGCCTAAACAGAAATGGAATAAGATTAACAAGTGAATGCTTAATGGTGTAACTGCATTACTGCAAGCCACAATGAATTTGATAAGCATGGATATTAACTGCAAGCTACAATGAATGTTTTTCCTGAGCATGCACGCTTTCTTGGGCTAAAACTGAAACTACATGTATAAGGATAACAGTCAAACTAAGGCGTCTAATTTAATTACAAACCACCAACAAAACAGATGCAGCTGTGACGAAATCTGCTTAAACTACATACAGATGAAAGCATTGTAATTCCCGTACTATAACCTTTCTTACGGGCTTAGTAATTTGCCTGCTTAAAAAGCGCTGGGATTGGAACCGTAACCACTGCTGACACGGTGCAGTGTTCTGTATGGCATCATAACAGATTGTGTGGGATGGTGGTAGCTGAATTTTTAAAGTCAAGATTAAGTGATTTTGGTCACCTAATAAATCCTCTTAATAGTTGTTATTATCGGCTTTGTGTCCATAATCATAATAAACTCTGTAATTTCCCAATTTGATATCTCTAATGACAGTTGATAGCATGATGAGCCCAATGTTCAGGGATTTTGCAACAGAAGCACAAGCACTCCGTTTATAATTAAATGTTTGGCATCTGTCTAGCAACAATAAAGATTACTTCTATCATTTCTTGAGCAAGCTTAACATAACATAACATAACAAGAGTTTTAAGTGGTTCAGAAGACATGCATGTTTGAACCACTGCAGTTGTTACCCTTCTTACTACTACAACCTCTGCAAATACCAGTCTCAAATCCACAACTATACATGCCATCATTCGACTATTTTATAATATATGACAAACACAGATTGTACTACAGTGGTTAACAAGAATAATTATGACCAGAAACAATGTGTCGAAAATGTCGGCCAGTTACACGTACTTAAAAGTTGTACAAAATTACTAGTTTGACAGTGATTCTGATTTTTCATATTTTAGCAGAATTTGTTCTTTATTAGTTATAATTAGGTGTAATTAAACATTAGTATACACTTGCCTTCATCTTCACCTCTCACACAACCAAGACCTAGAAGACCTTCTTTTACGACTTTTAGATCGCTTAAAGGTACATCTTTAGCTCTTAGCCTACCCTTGTGAGATTTTGCATGGTCTTCTCAATTTACATTTACACTGCATCATGATAAAATAAATTGAAATCGTTAAATACATGTAGAGAAATCAATTAACAGATCTACTATGAATGTTTTCTTTAAGACTGCTGCCACATTTCTGCTTCTCATTCCAGTCTTCACCAAATCACTACCACTGACTCGGTAAGTATCGTCAGCGATAAACTTTCAAAATGTTATATATCACAAATTCTTAACAACAAAAGAACAAAAATGCTGGTAAATATTGTTTGTAAAGAATGTCTGTAATACGCATTTCTGACAGACAGTATGCCATGATGTTGTGAAGTAAAGAAATAACTCTGGAACTAAGAATTTTCTTAACTGTAAACAAATGCATTACCAGCATATCGTAATCAATATCGTGATTTACAGTATGACATGTGACAAATTTACTACGCATTTAAAAAGAAATTCTTACTTAACTTCAGTCTATGGAGACATTATTCATAATCTAAATGACTACAGATTCATAGAATCAGTTCGTTATATAACCAACTGCAACTAATTTGACAGACTTACACAATTCCATTCTAAAAAACCTCTTTCTCCACATATTTCTTACTTATTCAACTACACTTTTCAAGGAATGTCAAAGCATTGTTACTGCAACATGTCCCTTTGAACACCGAACTCTTTCAGACAACTGGCTTTAGATTAATAAAATAACAATATAATTACTAGAAAAAATCAGAATAATAAATTTTAGCAGCCATTATAATAAAATAGAATCAGAGACAATCACAGTTGTAACAACACCACTGGCAACAACGAAATAAAAACGGAGCCTAATGATAGAAATCAGAACAATAACAACTATGACAACAACAACAATAACACTGCAGTAGTACAGCCATAGTCTTGATAACAGAGTAAAATGTGTAACAATTCAAGCCTAATGCAAATGACTAGGTGTTTTTTTAAATTTAAATTAATCTGAAACAACTAATGTTTAATTGACACAGCATTCACACCTTGACTCTTCTGCAGCTGATGTTTGTTAAGACATCGTGTGCCCGAAGAAAGGAACAGATTTCCTATACAAGGAGTTAAAGGTCACATGCCTCACAGTGCTGCTGCTGCCATCTCTTGGTAGACAACAGGAGCTAAATGCTAGGCAGTCGATTCTTTCAAATTATCGAAATACTCCATCAGTTCCTCGTAAGTCACGCCAAGCACTTCATAATCCCACTCAAAATCTGATCCGCTCGCAGCGCCCTCCTCGATATGTCGAAGTCGTTCTTCACGATTAATGGCACTCGATTTTTTTCGCCCCTTGTGTAATTCTTTCGACATCTGCAGTCAACATTCATTGTCAATAAAACAATGTGCAAATAAAACTAATTTGTTATTCTTATTATTGTTATTAATTAGCAACTTCTATAGTGCTGGTGCCTGATGCACAAAGCACCAAACGAGGCTGTGATCAGGTCAATACCCAGAAGATCAGTTCCACGACACATAGACAGCCGACAGTGGATAACCCAGATGAAAATGGCATCTTGATGTGAGACAGAAATGACAGAAGAGACTGAGCACAAACAGATACAGGAAGAAATTCCAAAATTTAGGTCCATCAAATGAAAAAATTCATTAACCAAGAACAGTTCTAGTTCTTGTAAACAAGCAGAGAAAGGCAAACCAGACAGCTGAATAGTGATTAATTGATTTCTAGCTATTTTCTAAGTTTATTCAGACTAAATAATGACCAGCTTTTATAATTATTATTAGGAAAGAATCCAATTACGCTCTTGTTATCTTCAGAAGTAAGGCCCAATGTGTTCAAGTGTAAGGTTAGGTAAAGAAAATGCTTAGCAATATTTATGTCAACCCTTTTCAACACTAGTGCTAAGAAATACGGTCATGGGCATAGAGAGATAGTTTAGCTGAAGTGCAAACTTAACAACTGGATAACCTTATCTTATGAGTCACAAGGCTTAACAGTGAATTGGCAAATTTAAATGCTGCAGTGGTAGTCACATCGGTAGACATAAAATAAGAGGCAATCTGCCTCCCACCCATAGCACAATTATAGACGAGTTCAATGGCCTCAGAAAGTTTTGAAAAGTGTCAGAGTTGCATTAAGACTTTAACGACAAGCTGCATTGGTTTCCCAGTTGCTCTTAGTACACTGTTGTCGTTGAAGTGTTAAGGAGGGATGTAAATTCACAACAGACCTAACCTTTAGCACTTTAAGAATTGATATTTTAAGCTATGTCTCAAGAATGTTCCGGATAAGGGTTACGTAACTAAACAGAGCAACAAAATAAGAGATAAACTGCAAACCTCCATTTCTTCCATGTACTGCCTGATTTGCTGCGGTGTTGGACGAGATGGCGTTCCCTGGTAGTTATTCTCCTGTAGTAAACCAGTATGCCTGCAAGTGCAATCACTCACAGCACCAGCGTTGCATTCCGATATAGCACTAGCCACTGCGATCTGAACGCTGCATTCTGAGCCCCTATAGGTTGAGACAAAGCTGTTACGGTTGCTTGTGCAGGTGTTCCGTTCGCTCACTGTCGCACTTGATGAAGCCGCACCGGATGGACTGTGGTTATTACCATTAAAATCTGCCTCAGGCATCAGCGCCTGTGAGCAAGAGGTATTGATGTCGTTGCGTTCAAGCATGTCGCGACTAATCCAGACCCAGTCAGGGGCACAGTTAACCGTGTCCTTGTAATCACCACTTGGTGATTTCTTTCGCCGATATCGAACGACAAAGATCGTACAGTTGATCCCGAATATAATGACAGCAACGCAGAAAACGCCGAGCAAGACATACATTCCGACCTCCAGCGAAGTCAGTTTCTGCCCGTAACTGATGTGTTTTTGCTGGACCTCTTTCTGCTGTGAAGATGTCTTCTGGATGCTACCACGATCAGTTGCTGCAGCGTTCTCAACTCTGTTACCCAGTTCATTTTCAACATTCAGACTGCCATCGTAACTGACACGAGCAGTCTGTTTTATAATGTTCGGCGCCTGAGTCTGACCCATATTTCCTTTAACTGTACCTTGTCTGTTTCCACCAAACTTGTACTGTTCTGCGTCATTTTGGAGCCGCTCCAACTCTGTCAAAGGCTTCATGAAGTCAATGTCTGCATAAGCATAGCCAATAGCAAGAGGCCGAGATGCTTTCCTCTGACATATGTCAGCCAGTTCCAAGGAAACTTTCAGAACTTTCCCTTTGCCCTGACCAAGAGCTATCACCCGAGGCATGGCAGGAGAGAAGGCTGCTCCCAAACCAATAACTTGATTATCAATGACCTCAAGGTCAAGGATGTAATCCCTTGGCAGAAAATACTGAAGAGGTACAACTGCTCCATCGTCAAACTTCAGAGAAATGTCCAGAAGGGCATCCTGAAACAAAAAGAACAAGCTAAAAATCAGATTCACTGCAAACTGCTGTTATCACATAAAGTCACATATTGAAGGAATGTTTAAGTGTGCAAAATCAGCCCAGATCAAAGGCTTTCTTAAATCTAGGAAGGTAGTTTCTGTTTAATGCTGCAGAGTCAAAAACAAAGATTATTACTAACAACCTACTCCTTTATTCAGGCTTGGGACTGGCACCACCCAAAAACAACAGTGGTGGAATTTTTTTAACCCAAGATATAAATGTTCGCATACTGTATACATATACAATGCACATCATTCATGGTACATACATACCAAACATAAATATACCAAGTAAGAGAAAAACTAGGCCACTTTTAGAAATATAGACATATGTATACAGTGTGAGACACATCATCTTAGAGTTGTTCAGTTGTAAGACAAAAGATGACAGCAATGTTGATGAACTGTTGCCACAACGATTGTGATTTAACTTCAGTTAACTTTCAGTATAATTATAAAATTGTAACTTAAGTAACTAGAAATGCATATAATGCTGCTTCAAGTGCAACTAGTGCTCGGGCAACAAGAGGCAGGTTCCCACACAGATGCATGCACATATGCACGTGCAGAGCCCAGCCAACGGATTCCCAACCAACGGATTTCCATCCAGAGTTGAGAGATGACACCATGGTCAAGGTTCTATGGTTCTTGGACCATGTTGTAGATGGGTGAGGAAAGATGACAAGTAATGTGGTCTGCTGCCCAACAGTTCCTTACAGTTGGTAGATGACACAGCATCTGGACATCTCTCAACCCACCAGCTCTGCACAGGAGATCATCATTTGATTGGTCACCATGGTTGACCATTAACATCACTCTGAAGACTTATCTTACTTTACGTTCACTGAAACTAAGCATTTCCCAGCTACTGATGACATACAAGTCTGTAGGTCTGAGGCTCAGCTGTCTAACTGGGAACTCATCACCCCTGAATGGTGGACTGGTCCAGTGGCTACAAGGTATCGACCACATGGGATGAAACACCATCCAAAACTGCATTAAAATCATGTTGGAATTGAGAAACAACACCAAAATGCAGAAAACGCAGTACTTAGAAATCTGAACAAACGAGAATTATTGCTAAATTTTCATGCAAGAAGAAAATGCCAAATGACATATCTAGGCAAAACATGACCATTATGGCCACAGGTATGTCCAGATTGCAGTACATTCTTTTGTATCATCCAAACCATAGAACCCTGATTAAATCTCACAAATTTTGTAGTAATAATTCTGGAGTAATGAACTTCTGTGTCCCTACCTTTCCTCTTTCCTGTCAGAGGAAATAACCTCACATTCATACTGTCAGCTAGAACAAATAAGTAGGCACATGTTTTCTTGCTGTAAATCACACTGGTCAGTTTATTCTAGCAAGAAGTCTCTTAACAACCCTCGGACAAAAGCTGGATTGGTAACATGAGCATTTGCAACATCAGCAAATACAAGTTCTTGGGAATGGCTTAACAGGCTGATGAGAATGTAACTGTTTATCCTCTAGCAATGCATCTATTAAATGTTTATTTTCTTCTTTAGACGGCAGTTTGAATTCTTTCAGAATTACATTATCATAGCATACAATGTGGCAGATCGTTTTTACTTTTTATACACATGGTATGAGGATGTGAAAATTCTGAAGATATATCTATAAATGTGTACAAAACTGTAAAAATCATGAACAGTCGAGTTTTCCTGGAAATGGAGTACAACAATGTTCATGTTCCTATATTTACCAAAATTTACCAGCGTCCTGCAAAACTTCTAACTCCTGTCTTCGAGTCAGACAATTTAAAAAAGTCCGGTAGTCAGTCAGGACTTAATCACAGTGCCCATTCAGGGTTACACGACACAATAAAATAACAAGAAACTGAAATGAATCATAGTACAGTTGTAGAGAAGCACTTTGAGGCTTGGCAACATCACCCAAGTGTGTCATATATAACCATTATGTAATTAAATGTGGAGTAATAAATTCACTTGGATATGTTGTATAGAGCAGATCAACAATGGCTGCTGTCCTGCCTTTGCCTTCATAAGCAAATGATCCTAGACCCTAGATTGCAGTTTCTCAATAGGGAATAACAGATCCACTGGTACCATCTCTGATATTTCCTTACATGAACAAAGCAGATGTAGCTAGACTGATTTTTGACGCCAGACAGTTCCACCATGTCATTCCAATGAAGGCCAAAATCATGTCAGTATATTGAATTTAAATTAACTTTCTTTGTGGACAATTTTTAGTCAATGCAACAGCATGATTCATGCAACATTTCATTACATCCCCATGGGTATTGACACATCATATTATAATTGTCAAGTTAATAATGCATCCACATACAGCAAAAAGAAACCCTAGAGGCAATTCCTACCTTATCTTTCCGTTTCAGTTGGTCAAGTCGTGACACGCGAGCCAACAGAGCTCCTGGCACATCCAAGTCAGCATCAACCACCAGCGACAATCCCACAGTCAGATCAACCTGTAGCTTCTCGACGGACACCTTGTCATTGCTAACGACTATTTCTTTAGTGCCAACGACTTTACCAGAGCTGGAAACAACCTAACCAACAGAACAACACTACAACAGTAACATGTCTTTCTACCGACAACTTCACTAGGCTAAAGACACAGTGTTCTTCATGGTTACACGTTACCAGTACTTCACTGCACTACGAGTACCTGACCGTTCCTTTATTTCGAAAATTTATGCAATGCAGTGTTGAAGCTTTGCTGAGATTAGCCCGTCATTCTGACACGGGTACGGTACGTGTTCCAACACATGAATTTCTAAGCCCTCTATTCATCAATGGCTAAAGACATCTTGCCTAATGTACGTCTCTGAATTTCTACATAAAACCTTTTATTTCTGCATAATACCTGCAGAAACTGACCGATAGTATTCTGCCTTTGGTTGGCAGTTGATATATATTCAGATTCCTTGGTCCATATTGCACTCAACATGAAGAATGATGCTGAGCTGAAAGAACATGGTTATCCTTGCCGATTGATCATCACCCGTTTGACAGCGAGTGCACCCCAGTTGCACACCGTTAGGCTTGCCAATTGATCATCATTACGTTGACAGTTGAATGCACAACAGTGCATAATTTTCTAATTATTTACTTTCAAGGGTGTGCCAAATTAAAAAGTCATGAACACAGAATCCACTTAAGTCATGTGCATAAAATGCTGCTGATTTAGCCACTGTAAGGGGAATTATATAGTCAAAACACTAGATTTCAGCTATTCTTGTATTATTTTGTGGATAAAAATGTACAAAAAGTCAGCCTCCTACTGGTTAGTTCTTGCAACACATCTTTTCCTTATAAACAGTAAGTAGTGTATCATTGTTTGCACTGTATTATTGTTTGTGTTTTCGATTGTAAAGTGACTTTTGTGTAGTGAAAGGTCAAAATTCAAACAGTACTCAGATGTACCATTCATGGGATGGAGAGGTATCAGTTGAAGTAAGCCAACAACATCAACAGCATCAGCAACTTGGCATTATGAATTGTATGGCACCAAAGTGAATTGCAAATTTCACATGAAGAACTAAAGTTTAACATTATAATAAATAAGTGTAAAGATTCACTTGGTGTCTGTAACCGCCATGCTCCTTTGTTGATGTAAAACATCGGTTTTGGTAACATATCAAAGTTGCACATCAATTCTCATATTAAGAGAAAATTGTCGTGTCAAAGTCTGGAATCTGGAGCTATTCCTTAAGTCTGCTTCATACATTTTTTGACCGATTTGGACACCTTCTAAAATCTACATTAAAATGCCATTTTGAAGGGGTCGAGTCATAGCAGGTTCAGTAGTTCCCATTTTGGTACGGTCACAAGTAGACTTACACATGCTGTCTGCAACTGGGAACTCATTAATTCAGTTATGCAACAGGAAGCCAGGGTCTTGAATTAGCATCAACTGTCCTCAGTGCAATGGTCCACATTGTGTCGTGACAAACTGGCCAGCCGTTGATCAATCTCCAATCTGTCTGGACCTGATAACTGTAATGCTTCAGTGCTTCATTAATGAAACCCGATATGCATAAACTGAATTGCCTACACTATAGCATAGCATTGCATATCATTCAACAAGCCTTCCTCTGCGCTCATTTCTCAGCTATTTACTGGATATATTGAAGCCGCTCCCTACAGTGGCATGTAGTATATTCAAATGCAGCACCATCCACCATCAACCCAGGGAGTACCAACTGGTGAATGTAACTATAGTATATGTCCTGTGAACATTCAGCTGTTGTCAGTCCTCATTCTCAATGCAACATGGACCATCAACGCTAAACATGATGCCAACAGTCAGACAGTGGATAGTCATAAAGATTTGATGAAAACTGAGTAAAATCCTTTGCAACCACAACTGATGTCACCTGCACAAAAACCAATTCAGGGCAACACAATGTGAATTAATTGCACATCCTCAGATGAAGCTTTGCTTTATTTTTTTTACAAAACCTGCCATTCTAGAAATGAACTCCTTTTACCATGTCCCTGCCATTTTACATCAGGGTATTAGTACATTATGTTCAGGCGACAATGGTTTGGTCATGCAGCATATAATTAAGTAATATTGACTTACGATTGCTCTTATGATGTTTCCATTTCAACAAAAGAACCCTCAACTCCAGAATGGCTCCTTAGAAGAAATTAATTAATCATACTTGGCTTCCCTTTTCACGATTATTAAGCCTGGCACCATTCCCTACTATCACCCACACTTCCTTCAGTTAAACTGTAAGCACTAGCTACAGTAAATTGGAATTATTTACATCAAAATGTATTTGATCTTTTCAGGCGATATGAGAGTTTAATAAGACATCTGCCAAATTGAAAGAGACAGATGTTCAGCGAGACAGACAGACAAAGACTGAAACAGACAGACAGAGATAGGCAGATAGAGACAGAGACAAAGAGAGATAGAACGACAGTGGGAAAGTAAAGCTTTGTATCAGAGAGAACAGAGAATAGGTTGCAGGCAAGACAGACAGTCAGACAGACAGACAGACAGACATGCAAAGCAAGGAGACTGAAGGGCAGGAAGCAGAGTGTAATATGCAGACAGATAATTTGAAAGCACCAAAGCACAAAAAGGGAGATATATTCAGACAGAGCCAGATGGATGAACATTAAGCTACCTGTATTTCTGACAGTCCTGGCTTTAAACCCTCCACAACATTTCCTTTTAGAGTGATGACTGTCGGATCAGTTACACGAATCTGGCTCAGAAGAAGGTCGGTCAGACGAAACTTAGCTTCATGCTTGATTAGATATTGCTTATTCAGTCCACTGGTAGAAATGAACGATGCATACACCTCCAGCATTGACAACTGATAGCGGGCATCACAGGCGATAACCATGGAAACGTCCTTGCGCCCTGTGACCTTGTCCTGCTGACCTTGACCAGAGCTAGTGAAGCTGCCATGATCTGTTCCACGGGCGGTACGGCTAAAAGAAGCGACAGATCCATCTAGACACAGGTGTATGATAAGGAAATGTAAAAACGTGTGGGTCATCAATCAACACAGGATTTCCCTCGGGCAACAAACCGAACAAGAAGAAAAGGTATTCAATCATAGAATTTACTAGTGTTGTGACAGGAACAACAATGAATAAAGAATTCACAGCTGGTCTCCTGTGTTTGTAAACCAAGATTACCAAAGAAACTGCCTCTGAAATATACCCTTAAGGAGCAATAACTAGATTCATACATCCACAGAATTTGCAAAACAAGGCCCTTCAAATTTCATCAATTATTTCTAAGACTGGGTGTCAACAATTAATAGCCATACAAAACATAAAAATGATGCATTTAAAACAGCAAATATTAAACATCAATAATTTTCCAGCACACTACTTGTCACCTGCATGTTTAAATTCTTCAGAATATGAAGATAAGCTGCTTTATTGATAGCAGCATAAGTCTCAGAACACCTCAACTCTGCCACTCCTTCTGTGTGTCCATTTTGTCATCTCATCTTCGAGTATCTGCTTTTTCGTCAAATGTACCAATTCCCAAGTCTGTGCCTTCTGTGCTTCCGTCATTGCCTTCTCTGAGTCCGCCTTCTGTGGTACTTCTGATGTCTTAATGGTACTTCGACCATACACTAATTCATTCTTTTTTGTTAAGGTATGTTACCCTCAGATATCTCTTCCACGACTTCTGTAAACTTTCTCTATTCAATACCACATGTTTATTCCACCTACCAGATCCTTTTACCCTTCAACCTTTTCCTTACTAATCATAGTCTGCTTTGAAGCAGAACCGTGGGTCTTTCCACATAAACTCTGACGTCCTGTATCTGTTCCATTTAACTAATTCTCATCTGACTGAGGATCACTAACTAGTACTAAAATGCTCCCCTCGTTCAAATTCTCTAACACATTGTCATCAGCTGTTATCACAAGTCTTGATTATCAGGATCTGTCAGCTGAAGCACAGCAAAAGCAATCCAACAGAACTATCTTTCCTGACATGCTAGCACAGTAACAGATCATCAACTTCATCTCATACACTAGAAGTCAATCCCAGCACAGAAGTTTACAATCAGTTAGTTAGCAATCAGCCACTGCCGTTGAGAACTGAACAGCAGTCTTACCTCGGTCTGTGAGACTCCGGTGGCACCTTCCAGCCTTTTACCAAGCCAAGCTCTTTATCTGACAACTCGACGTCTAGAGGAAACTCTGGCATCCAGACCTTGAATAGCAGGAACTTGGTATGTCGACCAAATTTTGCTATGATGCTGGCACTTGAGGAACCACGAACTTCAGAACCATCCAGGTAAATCCAGTTACATGATTCCACCACCTGGATAAGGGTAAAATAACTTGAGCATAATAACTTCAGATCGCATACATGGTCATGATGAAATTGTAAACTTATGAAGACTTACTTAATAAGAATTTGTTGTGTTAAGCAAACTATTTGGTTAGCAATTCAATACTAGGGTCCACAGTGTTTCTGTTCATCTCAGTATTTACTGTATATCTTATAGATACACCTGACAGATATACACTAACCCTAAACATACATGTGTGTGGGACATAACCAAGGGATTGCAACTGACCTGTTAAAAAGCCAAATTTGTTACCCCAAAAGTATATAACGAGTGAATTCACTCACATAACTGCTGGTATGTATGTATCATGTATGTATGTATGTATGCACAATTTTAGGTGGCATGTTTGAAGGTAGGTATGTATGCAGGTAAATAAAATCTATGTGTACAAATGTAAGTATCAAGACACTTTATACAGTGCATTCCTTTTTATACGTGACCCATAAACATGAATTAGCTGAATGCAAGAATGTGTTGTGCAGAGCTACATGTCTGAACTTTTAAATCAATAAACACGCTGAACCGACTTGGACACTGGATCTCCAATGCACTAACGCTGTGTTGGAACATTTGAGGCAATATCCCAAATACATGCATGTATAATGCTCAGATATGCTGTTGCATGTCTCCACGCTCAAAATGCCAAACAGGGACCACACAGAGTAGCAGCTCCACCCTAGATAATTATGGTTCTTGTGCCCTTTAAAGCAATTGTACAAAAATCGTCTGATTGCAGGCTACAGTGTAAGCGCTGTTAGATCCAACAGCTAATGTCTTGAGCTTTCTAACCAAACTAAGATTTACACAAATCATACACTACTGTCTGTCAGCATTGCCCTCTCAACCCATGGTCTGTAAATGGGCAGTCACAGTGGTTTTGCCTCCCGACGCATGTACTAAAGGGGTCTGCGTTGTAGCACCTTTGAATAACTCTGAACACCAACATTGGCTATTATGGTATAAATAACTTAAGCTTGCCTTTTTCTATGCAAATCCTCCATTTTACTTGGATTAAATTTCCCCGATGGTGGTGCAAAGTTATTACCTACGGACACGCCCACAGACTTTGAACTACTGCAAGAAAGGCAATCGAAATTTCATCCCGAGAGTACTTTACAGACTATAGTCTCGAGCATTGCTCTCTGTGATCTCAATGAATGTCATTTTGCCTTCTTTTCTTAACTCCATTGTTCCTGGTTGTGGTAAGACAACCAGTTAACTCAATAAACCAATATACATACATATCAAATCAAATCAAATCAAATCAAAAAGTCTTTATTGCAACCAAAAAAAACCAAAACGTAACAAGCTTTCCATATATCAACATAAAAAACCACAAGAAAAAATACATCTTTTCGATTATAAATACAACGTATAAATACTGGTTAAAGGTTGCAAAAGGTGGCCCCAAAGGGATATAATCCCGCTAGGCGGGGTCACCCATACAACGTATTACAATTTCTAAATTCATGGCTGGCTTTTCTTAATTAAGTTCAAACTCGCTTAACTAAATTCTTAACTAAATGGCTCAACAGCCGGGCCCCGGTGCACGTACACGCCCACCAATTGGAGATGTCTCTTCTGTTAATTACGGCTTTTGTCATATCAAACTGGGGGGGAGCTATACATTAATTAGATATTCTCTTAGTTGAATTTTAAATTCGAAGCGATTTTTAGAGTGCTGAATATGAAGTGGAATCTCATTCCAGAGTTGTGGCCCTGATGCTTTCATACTAAATTCTCTTATATTTGTACGAGCCCGTATTGGGCGATATGTAGCTGCTCTTCTAGTGTTATGTGCATGGATTTGTGATCCCATGGTAAAATATCCCCTGAACGAATTTGGGAGTAAGTTCCGTTCATACCGATATACGAATTCTACTATTTGCATTCTTCTAATTTTATCGATTTTTAATATATTTAAATTCTTGAATATTGGGTCAGAGTGTTCTCTTCGAGGGGACCCATTTATTATTCTCACGGCTTTTTTTTGCAGTACCATTAGTTTATTAAGTCTGGACTCATAGTTAGAAGCCCATATCATACTACAGTAGCTTAGATAGGGGTATATTAGTGAATAATATAGGTTCAGTCTGATGTCCTTGGGAAGCAAGTATGATACTCTAGATATTATCCCTATAATTTTGGCAATTTTCAATGTGATATAATTGATGTGGTCCTTCCAATTTAAGTGTTGATCAACGTATATACCAAGAAATTTAGTAGTTTTAACTTGGGTAATGGGTACTCTATCAATTTGTAATTCCACATCAACTACTTTGATTTTTCTATGCGATTTAAATAATATAAAATTTGTCTTATCAATGTTAAGGGTGAGTTTATTTGCTGCAAACCATGTGTTTATAGTTGCTAGTTCCTTATTAACAATCTCAGTAAGGGACACCCAGGAGCTGTTTGAGTAAAAAATATTGGTGTCATCTGCGAATAGTATAAAATGCATGACTTTTGAGGTGTTTGCTAGGTCGTTTATATATAAAAGAAATAGAAGTGGTCCGAGGTTTGAGCCTTGTGGAACTCCATGAGTGATATACCCAATATCTGATAATATACCATTACATGCCACCTTTTGGGTTCTATTTTGTAAATAACTTTGAAACCATTTTAACTGTGTCCCTCTTACTCCGTAGTTAGATAACTTTTTTAACAAGATGTTATGGTCCACAGTGTCAAATGCTTTTGCTTTTGCTACAATATATACATACAACAATTCAACAATAACAATAAAAGCAACAGAGAGAACAATCTCAAAGTATATTATCCTGTTAATAACTGTTATTGTTCATGACTGAGCTTTTGTCAAATGAAGGAGCAAAGCATTGGTGTGAATCAGACTGGAAGCAAATATGAAACAGTACGTCAATGACACAGGATGAAAAAATTGCCTTTATTATGGTGTCATCACCAGAGTGACAAGTCGACTGTGATGTGACATCTGCAATGCGTCCAGAGTGTGTCACCGAGTAGATTCGGATGTTGTAGTTCTGCATCTTTCCTGTGAGGACGGCCAGATTAACAAGCTCCCTCATCTGTCAATCACACACCATATTATAGGACATGAACTGCTACTTCATAACTACGTGACATGAAACACGAGTTTCCTCTCTGCCATACACTACAAGATGAAAAATATAAAATTCACAGTTGATGGCCAATAGTGAAGTATTTTTCTTGACTTCATAAAGACCTGCAATTCAAATTCTGGTTATGGTAGAAATTCAGTTTTGGAATATTTTATTACTATTCTATAAATAATCAATTAAAACTGTAAACCACAAGTGACCTGGTTAGAAAGCCTTTACAAATGCAGTTGCATACAAAACTACCCACAAAAGCATACCAATAATGTATGTATGGCGGCATCGTATGCATGTATCAAGACACTTAATATAGCGCCTGTTAGGTACCTCACAAAGACACTACATGATGACTAATATTTAAGAGGACCGCGCCTCAGATTTGCATTTCTGCGCCTTAGATTCGCATTCCCGCACCTCAGATTCGCATTTATGTGTGACTTTGCGCGCGTTAAAAATGTTTGTAATAATAATAATAATAATAATAATAATGAATTTATATCTCAAGGCTAGCCATGTCCATAATACATTCCAGAGGAAGCAGTGGAATCACACCCAATCTCTCGCAATTTATATATATAGTCATTGAAACTGACAAAGAGCACTGCCTACAGCATGGCTCTGCTCAACTGTACATACGTCAGTGCGTATGCTAGATAAAACACCTACATACAATCATATACAAGTGTTGTGCGGCACGGTGACCGATTGGTTAGAGCGCTTGGCCTGTAACGCGGAGAGTACGGGTTCGAGCCTCGCCCGAAGCAGTTACTGTGTAGGGACCTTGAGCAAGTCCTTCACTCACAAATGCTCTGCACCATCGACGTTCTGTCGTGTACATTTCTGAACTGTGGAAGGAGGACAATATCAAAATGCAGTTGTATTGTATTGTGTTGTAACAAAAATTCACCATATTTCAACCATTTTAAAAGATTTCCGAATATAAACCAAACACATAAGGTAAGCCCTTTCAAGCCCCACATATTATTAAGCAAATTTCCTGAAATTAAAGGCTTTTCATACTTTCATGGTAGTTATGATGCTTACATTCTCGCGGCACATAAATCTTCTCTCCCGCAGCTGCTATTAGCTCTGACAGCTCAAGGTGACTTCCTGTGCTCTGTCCCCGGTGCAGCTTCCACGATTGTCCATGCATTTACTGTTTCTCGGTTGGACTACTGCAGTGCCATATATGATGGACTCCCGGCCTACCGGATTGAGCCCCTGAATAGAATCCTGCGTTCTGCTGCCCGCCTTGTAGGCCGCATCCCCACCCCATGTTCGCAGTGTCATTGGTCTCTCCAGTGTCTCCACTCAGCTGTGCAAGCTGAGGTTATTGTTCCCCGTGCGCAAACAGCCATACAGCAGCACCGTGCCTTCTCAGTGGCTGCCCCCATGACCTGGAATGGGTTCCCTACCAGGCTACCACGCTCCACCAAATACCAACTGGTCATTTCATCTTGTTTCTTACTGTCCTCAAAACTGTGCTGTTTGACCATGGTTGGCTGGGAGTGCTCCTGAGTAGGCAATCTCGAGGGGCACTACATAACAGTGTTTTGATAATAATAAAATAGCACTATAATAGCAAACAGTTAATAAAACAGCATTAGGTAACAATGAATAAAACAAAAATATCATATTAAACCTCTCAAGGCTATTTAGAAACGTGATAACAGCATGCTCTCCCTTAAGTCTTGAAAGACATAATTAGACAACCTGCATGAGTAATGTCTCCTGATGGCCATCACCATGTGTCACGCAAGTCACCCAAGTCAAAGATGAACAGAGGTCAAAGTCAGAAAGGGCAAGGGGTCACCACCTGCCATGAAACTACTCCAGGCTGTCATGGCTATGAAGTGGAAAGACTTGGACAGAAAGGAAGAAGGTAGCAATAAACAGAGTGAAAACAAGAGTTTCAATTCACAGAACTCTAATTCAACTTACGAAGCTGAAATACTTAGACAGAAATGCTAATTTATCCTAAAATTATATATATCTGTTTAGCAATTTTACAGAAACTCCTCAAGCTCAGAAACTTTAAGTTCCTTTAGAAACAATGTTATAATTGGAAATAAGAAGCTGTTGTTCTTAATATAATTTTTCAGTGGGTGTTGCCACTGTAATCCAGTTGGTGCCATACAAAATTAAGTAAAAGACATAGGACAATTTCTAGCAATATCATGACTGGTGGGCTCTCATGCACACATATATAACCCAACCAACAGAGTTCCATCCAAGGACGACAGTTGACAACATGTTCCGAGTTCCTAATCCATGTTATACTGATGATGAATATTGCTGAATGAAGCATTCACAGCACTCAGTTAGGCTGACCAACTGGCACTCCCTGGGCTGATGGTATAAGACAGTGCATCTGGATATCACTCAGGCAACTGTGCAGGACAGGCATTCATCAGTCACTGGACCTCTCCAATCTCCACGGTGGATAACTGATGCAACTCCAAACACTTTGACTCATTGTTGTATCACCAAATCCTATATTTCTCTGTTCCAGACTGCTGTGCAGTTAAGCCTAGGGCTAAGACATTGACGCTGTTCAGTCGGGAACCAGTCTATCTGTTTCTGGTCTACCAATTCAAAATGACATTCAGACTTTGGTAACATGTCTCCAAATCCCATCCAAAAAGCAAGAAATCCGAAACAGACTTAACACTTTAACGACGAGCGTGTACTAAAATATACGGAAAACTAATCCCTCTCGTCGTTAAAGGGTTAAAAAACAACTCCGGAATGCAGACTCAGACTCATGGTAGATGCACGAATATATGCGAATTATCAGTCAAATTTGGCATATGAAGAACTAATGTATCAAAATGAGCCACAAAAGCCCTTATAACACCTAACAAAAACCAATCTCAACCGTTTTCGCTGAAACTGCTAGATGTTTCAGCTCAAGCGCAGAAATGAAGAAAGTAAATAATGCATTTGTTAACAAGCCATACGTCGATCAGTCAGGCAAAGAATCGCAGAAACCACAGCAATTCTAGCATTCCGTGGATTGCACGACTTACCAGCAGAATCGATTTACAATGTATCTTGGGAGATCTGCATGATAAACAAGATGCAGAAGAAACTGTGTAAAGCATTTCTGTTGTTCAAATGTTATAAAGCTGTGCTGAGGGTTTGCAGCAGGTGTTACACGAGTGTATGTACATTTCCTAATGCAATCTAATCAAAGTCAGTGTACTAATGCACCAGACATCAGATGGCTGCTGCCAAGCGGATCTGACAGGAAAGGCTCAGTTGGGCGGAAACCCAGTAATGCCTCCTCAGGCGGAACAGAGAAACAGCTGACAGACGGAAATGTGATCAGGAACCAATAGATTTGCTACAGCCATGATGCTCAGCTAACATTGACTTAGCAGGGTGAACATGCAGCAGAAGAAGACAATTATGGCTAAATAAATCCCAGATATATAGACACATGATACACATACAGACAACTCCTTAGCAACAACCATTGTCAAGCAAACAATGAAAAGCAATTAACAACCATAAGAAAGTCTACAGGCGTCGAGGTCATCTCTCTCAGACCACAATGAAAGAAATATTAACAGCAAAATCAACATACTATTGTACTCCTCAAAGGACTGTTCCAAGAATGCACCACAGAGGCATTACAGGACATGACCTCCCAAACATACTATTGTACTCCTCAAAGGACTGTTCCAAGAATGCACCACCGAGGCATTACAGGACATGACCTCCCAAACATACTATTGTACTCCTCAAAGGACTGTTCCAAGAATGCACCACAGAGGCATTACAGGACATGACCTCCCAAAAGAACACATTTAAAACAAGCAGTCAACAAAACTCTGCCAAGTCTATTGCCAAACATAGGAAACATAAGCCGGTTTCCCTTTTGTTGAACTTGTCTTAACCATCATTGTAGAGATAGACAGCATAATGAAATCATGGTAGTCAAACAGGCCAGAAAAATACTTGCAACATATTTACTGTAAATCCACTAAAAGTTCCAATGTCTCTGTTTACAAAACTTGTCTCTGGCTGGCTATAAGTTCTATAAAACTCATTACGTTAAGATGCTCCAAGGGGCATAGAATGCTGTCAAGGTGACGAATCAAAACACTTTGCTCTAAATTGCAAAATTAGCAAAAAAGCAAAAGATCGCAGAAACCATGTGTCTAAAGCAGAGTTGGAAAATTGATCACTGAAACAAAAAGAAATCAGTAAGAAGTCAGTCTAAACAGAGATATTTCAAATGAAACCAGAGAGCTAATTTAAACCCTTTTTACCAAAGAGAAATGAATCCTACAAAAAAAAAAATCTCCTAAATCTTCAAGCAGCTGTGTCAACAGTAACAAGGGCATAAATGCCAATTCAACAGCTAGGCACCTGTTTACTGTATTAAACAGAAGGATTTAAACCATAGATGCTGTAAGAAAGGGCTTGCATGCTCTGCTTCTAAAGGCCATTACTTTTTTATGAAAAAGGATATACATCACAAAAAAGAGTTGAGTTAAGAAAGAATAGAAAGGGAAAGAAAACGCTGCCATTTCACCTTAATATGCTGTATCTAAAGTAAGCTTTAGAGCTGTCAAATCTCATAACCTTTGGCAAGATTTCACTCTCCTTCCAGTCGTAAGCATTACCCATTATCCAGAATGAGATACCTTTGCTGACTGGGGTCAAACGATAATTTATTAAACGTTCACTGATTAAATAACCTTCAGATTAGATTTCGATCCAATTTCACAGCACACAGAGGCTCAGCCTTCTCAAGAATGACAATCATTCATCTTTTCTTAAGGCGTTGGATTAACTTTGCAAGCAGCCACAGTCAACTCTGATGGACATTTTTCCTGAAAGACTAAGACAGTAACTGACCAAAAAAATGTCACAATAATTCAACTGAATCAGTCCCTAAGTGAATGCGTGTAACAGGAACTGAATCTCACACCTAACCGAATGCAAACAACCATGACGATTAATTTTAATTGATAGAGTGATCGGATAAATCAATCAACCTTAACAACTGGAACAATAGAGAAGATGTTGTCCCGTTGTATTTCGACGCGAGCCACCAATCTGTTTTCGACAGGTTGGCTAAAATCTTTTTGATTTGTCATCTTTTCATATTCGAGCAGGATATTTATTCGTCCTCTGTCATCTCCGTATGCATCCTCATCCACTTCAAATATCCACTCAAAGACATCCGTGATAGCTCTGCAGTAAATCACAAATTTATCACTTGTACATGCATATCCTCTATCCAAACAACAATTACAGCCATAACTATTACAACCCATTTAAATGCTCAATCTTCCTGAAACACTAACAATACACAATCATTTTAAATGTCCAAACAGACTGGATGATCGAGGATGATCAGAAACCACCCATCACTAAATTTCACTGCCCAACGTGGATCCAATGTCTTCCGCAATTATAGCCACATGCAACAGGGAAATGTTACTGCATAAAATTAGCAACTGAATCACATTTCACAAAAGATGTTCCTAGCGGATGCAACATAATGACAGCTTCTTTCCTTACTAACAATCATCAGAGTGGTGGTGCTGGCAAGGACTGCTAAGTCAGGTATGCAGTGCTGAGCACAGTTAGCGCTTAGCTGGGTGACCATTCACATAATACCACTCCTGTTGGGGCAGCTTGGCTCACTAACCCACATGGATGGTAAATAAGTACCAAAAAAAGTGCTCCAATGTTTTCACTGATGTTGTTGTTGTGATTGTTCTTCAAACAAAAGATGTTAAAAGACCATGCTCCCAAAAGATTTCTATGCAGGCATTTCAAAGTGTTTTCCCTTTGTGATCCTGGTGTCTTATATTCACTTTTTTTATTCACCAAAACCTCTGTGAAAACACGCCAAATAACTGTTCATCTGGAAAATCAAAAACGGTCTAATATTACAAGGTTTGTGAACAAAACTCCATGAAATTATGTTTAAACGGCAGCATGGGTTGCTGTAGCCAGATGACTATTTCTCATGAATATTGATCGTATTTCTCCTTCCCTGAATCATACACGGTTTAGAAAAGCTGGTCAGTGTTCATAAATTCTATGTTATGCAGCACAGAAGCCAGGTCACAGATGTATGTAACTGTCAGTTCTGTCTGAGAGGCCTCCATTGTCCAACACGCCACGGCATATAAGCTAAACTAAGAAACGTTTCTGCATAAATATTTAAGAGAGACTCATCAGAGGTGACCTGAAACCTGTGAAAGGTCAGGTATGGTAGTATAGATTGAGCTCTGCAAAATGTTTTTGTCCTCAGTGGTGTAGCATAACAGTTATAGATTCTGTGACTGAACTGCAGACACAGCAATTTCAGTAAAACAACAGCTGGACAATTTTTCCTTGTAGGGTGGATGCATGACTAAAGACTAATTGCTTTTTACAAATGAAGCAAGGCAACTGAATCCCGGAAGCACAGAACAAAGTCCTGATGACTCCATGTCTATTGTGATGCAACCTCAGACAGGCGACCTCTTGTCCACACTCAAGCAATTGTGATCTATGACACCAGGCTTTGTCCAATTTGATGCATGTAATGTAATGTTAATCACCGAAATTTCAGAGTGCCACATAAAAGCCACGTCAGAGAGACCAGCTATAGAATTCACCAGAAATGTGGTGCATTCGACGTTGAAAACAATCCCCTATTTTCTGGACCTTCAGCAATGCTGGATACCTGCATTGTTAGACTTACGTTTCACCCCTTGTTTTATTTCTTTTTTCTTTCTTGAGATAAGTTTTTGTGCACTTCTCTATGCAAGAGTTGCTAATGAGCAACCATTTCTATTCATGTTTATTGACATCCCACCGAAAAACCACAGTAAGTTACATCGAAACATGACAGTACAATTATCAAGATCTTAATTAACACATGTCTTGTCAGCCTGTTAGGCGCCTGCTCATTTTTTTACTACTGCCCCTAGGGAGTGGAAGGTTAAGTCGACCTATAGGGGCCTATGGGTATCGAACCACGAATTTTCAAGATCTAATGCTCTTCAGCCCATTCATCTACCCCTCCCAAGACTTTTGTATTTTTTCCAGCAAGTTGCTGTTCCACAAATTCCGTCATTTTTCCCGTTTGGTACTTGGCATGTAGATCTGCCTGTAGCTTCGTCAAAATGGAAAAATCCCATCCGGGTTATCTCGCTTCCTTCCGGCCGACATTCTTGATGAACTCATAATTTTACAATTTAACGATCAAACCAGATATAAAATGGCGTATGAAACTGAGGTCGTTGGCACGCAAATGGGACAATTATTAGGCAACGAAGACCAAATATAGTATATTGCATCGAGAATGGTATGCACAGCGCCTTCATCTCAACTTAATGGATTACGTGTTTGGATCGCGTGCAATTTTACTTGCCTTCATCTCAAACTTAAGCGCCATAAGAAGTAAAATGATTTTAGTTTTGAAAATAATTCTTAATTTCGTTCATAACTTTACTTAGGCAAATAACTCATAATTCAATTCCTAATTTCGTTTTTGCTGCAGAAATAATTCCTACTTTTCGTTAATGAAATTGTTTAATTTTACTTCTAATTTCAGTTTTCGCTAATGAAAATATCACTGATTTAAACAAAATAAGTTACAGAGAACTACCAGAATTGGTTCTGGGTGAGATAGGGAAACTTACACCATCTAGGTTCCTTAAAATATTAACCTTAATAATATATTCTCAAACTTCATTACATATGTAACAAGGCAAGCAATATTCATCCTCTCAGTAGCCAATCACATAACATATTCCCAGGGCTATTCATTCTAGAGCGATTTATCATGCAACTTTATGACACTATTAACCCATGGATTCCACATTCTTGAGCACCATTTCACTTATCATTCTTGTTACCTAAAGTACCAAAATGAAAACTGCAGTATAGAATCAAGCTCAATCATAAGAAGGTTTTGATCAGTCAACAAACTTTGCATAAAACACTCCACAGTGGATTTGTCCTGCTAATCACAAGATAGACTATCATTTAGTAAGAACCTCTGCCCTTCTGTAATTTGTAATGCTACCGAACAAATTCACTTACTGTCGAATACTAACTCAATTGTTTATTGAAACCATCAGTGAAATTCATAATTATCAACCTCCATGCAGATAATGCTGGATAAATTTTCTAGTAATCTATGAAAAACCAAAAGCAAAAGCTAAAAAGTAAACCACTTGTTTATACGCTTTTATAGAAAGTCCCCAACAGCACAGTCACAATATCAAAGGATCCATTGGAAAATTCACAAACACAACCACACAATAAAGGAAATCTTTTTCTGTTAAAAGTTACCAGCTTGCAGTGGTACTCAATAGTCCCCGGCGCTGCCGCCATCCGCCGCCGCCGATAAGTCCTCAAGTCGAAACCAGTCGCTAAGCTATCGACTGCTAGCGACTTCGTTCACTTAATATTTTGCTCGTTGTTTTAATCGCGGTTTCCGAATTTCGATTTGACGAAGACATCAGCAGCAGGACATGAGCAACATTTACAATACAACACAATATAATAATCGTTTGTTGAGGAAAACAAGCTGATATGCCGCAACTTAGCACATTATTAGAGAAAGTGTTTGCTCTATTAGTAAGAGTTCTTATAGAGAATATGGAGGTTATAGTTGTTGTTTCTTTTTTTGGTAAAGTGAATTTATGTATTCTATTACGAAGATGGGGTTGATGATTACGAAGAGGGGCGAATAAACAGGGTGAGAATTTTCGGGGTTGAGGGTTCAATCCCTAGTCTTTCTTAGGACCCCACAGCTAAGTCTTCATTGCACACCCCCGGGGTCGTTTCCAACCCTTTAGTTGTGCTGGTGTGATTTAACATTAATTGACAGTGAATCTTTGACAAACTGGAGAAATTCCCATGGTGCACAAGTATGCATTTTTGAATGTTCTCAATTAAGGAATTGATTTTGATTCGAGTTTGACTTGCAATACTGCTAGCGTTGAAATCATCCTGCTTTCAAATTTCGCTGACATCGGTTTGCAAAATACGAATAAAATGCTCAACTCCACATGGATCAAAGTCTAACCCCCAGTCTTTTTTCTACAATTATCACACTGGGAATAAGTGCCCATGATTCTCGTTCTCTGCCACTGCCTGAAAGAGCCAGGCATCAGCAGTTTCGGCCAACTGGTTGGCTGTAAGATTGGGTACTGCTAAAAAGTCCTCCATGTTTCATTTGATTTATCAAGCGTTCAATTTCACGAATTCACATTAACATTAATTTCACGGTCATCGTTCTGTCCCCTGTCAGCATGCCCAAATTGAGCGGAGCCTATATTTCCTTATTGGACCCATATAGAGCTCATATGGGTTCCATCTAATGCCCACGGGATGACACGATCAGTACAGTATGCGATAAAATGCATTATATTGTTAGGTAATCAGTTATGTCCAATAGACATACCTGATTACATGAGAAGTCGATAGCAAGTCGCTAAGTCAGTCGATAAGTCTAAGCGACTTAGTCAGTCGATAAGCATGCGACTTAGTCGACTGAGTCGCTAAGTCAGTCGCTAACTCATCAAGTCAGTCGCTAACTCCTTAGCGACTGACTCCGGGGACTAGTACTCAATTACCACCTCTCTAGAAGATGGAGGTCTGAGTTGGCTGTATAGAAATGGGCTTGGTGTTGTTTAGCCTTGAGCAGTGTGTGTCTGCCAGCAGAGTGAAAACCGTGCAAAACTATCACATATTTCTAAGTTAAGCCACTTATAATGTAAAAGAGGATGTTTAAAGCACTCCTTTAAGCTACCTCTACTGAACCACTTCAAGCCAAAAATAGGGATATACCACCAGTGATTAAAAGAAATAACTGTTCAAAGGAAGCCAGAAATAGACTGTCATTGACAAGTGCTGTTTTGCACAACCAGGTGCACTCTGATCTGTCAGCCACATGACAACTACATGTAACAACAAAAATAGCAACAGAAATTCCCCCTGAGAATGGAATTGACTGCCTCTCTCTTTGCGGCTGAAATTCACTTTCTACCTTGAAAAAGCGGCTCAAAACTCACTATTTATCCTTGGCTTTCAAGCACTTGGATATCTAACTGCATCTCCTCCTGGTGACTGACTATCCGCGACTCACATTCACATTTTTGTGTGACCGTGCATGACATGCATATGTTACAAATTTAATTAATAAATAATAATAATTAATAATAATAATAACAATGCAATAACCTGTGGCCAGCCACAACACAGTGAAGCATGGCTAAAGGGTGCAATGGCTGGTTATGGGCATTTGTAATTTGGTCAACTATTGCAATCTCTTTCAATAGCAATATTTAGCCTATCACCAATGGCCAAAGATACAAAACCATCGTCATGGGCCAATGATACAAAGCCATTATCACTTGCCAATGATAAAAAGCCATTTTCACTTGCCAATGATAAAAAGCCATTTTCACTTGCCAATGATAAAAAGCCATTATCACTGGCCAATGATACAAAGCCATTATCACTGGCCAATGATACAAAGCCATTATCACTGGCCAATGATACAAAGCCATTATCACTGGCCAATGACACAAAGACTCATCAGTGGCCAATTACAAACATTACAAAGCCAATAACACTGGTCAGTGCTCCTTCATTAGAAAAATAAGCCATGCATTACTCGTTTCCTCATCATCAGTTTCATGAAACTGGGTGGCCAATTACCCGTTGCCTTGCTGCTTTGATTCAGTGCTAGGTTACTTTACCCTCTGACCGTGGCCACCGAAGCAGAAAAAGACTAGAAACGGCATAAAGTAACCGAACACACCAGTCCTACAATCGCATACAGTCAGCATTGTAGTCAAACCATATGGAACTGCTGAAGGGACAGACAGTAAATCACGAGAAATAAAATTCCAGAGTCTCGCCAGCAAACCGCTTCTGTGCTTACGATGGGAGCGACGAGCGACAGACACGCTCACTGCCTGGCTCGGAATGAAGAGATCCCCTGAGAACGGACGCAGATAGGCAAAGAATGCATACAAATTAGTGAGGCGCGCTGGAGGATGTCCCATGACATAGACAAGTGGGCTCACGAAACAACGGCTATTTATTAGAAAGCATATTGCATGCAGCACCATGACATGATAAAATGGCAGAAACAAGTCATTGTGCTATATCCATGTGCAATAAAATGCATGTGGAAATTCTTATACAGCTTGATTTATTCGTACAAAGCTCAAATCTACCGACAGCATCAATATCCTAAAATTGATCTAAAAAGAAAACTGCTTCACTGTTGTCAGTATTGACCAGATGCTGCCATCTATTGTGATTTCAGAGATCTTTGTGATTATATAAAACTACTTTGAAATCCTGAAGGATCCTTTCTACCTTAAGAAACAAAAAATAATAATAAGTCCATTGCCTTTTAAGGCACCTTTGCTCCGACGAAACGAGTTCTAGAATTCTTTTGTATTTTATGGATAATTTTTTAATTCTTGAGGAATCATATACATGTACATGTACCTTGGGGTAAAATAATAATAATATAATAATATAATATTACTGCATGAAGACTGAAGAAACATGCAAATGCCATGAAAACTGAACCACAAAGACTAGACTCCACTTCAGGATTCAAACAGAGTATCACGTGACCTAACTAGCCAGAAATCGATGGACAAAAAACAAAAAAAGTAGTAAAATGTAGCAGATTTACAGGTTAACCTAGATTTTGCATTATGTCTAAATTGAGTGTCATCTTTTCATAGAATTAGAAACACATTTCCAGATCTGAAAAGAACATCAAAACCAATATTTAATGATGTAGATTTGCTTACAGTTTCACTACATTGTTGCCTCATGCAACTAGCCTATCTTTCTTTTTTCAGTTGCGCATGATGGAAAAGCAAGCACAGTGTTATCACGTAAGTGGTCGAGCAGGAATTCTCACAAACGACAACATACCTGTTGTACGACCTTTTGTTGACTGCAGAAGCAGTTACCATTGCGCCATGAAGTTTATGATTCAAGTCAAGTGTAATCTTCCACACAGAAGAGTTCCTGGCTTCTGCTCCAATAACCCGAACACCATGTCGTGCCTTCACTCTGAAACAATGTGCAAAATCAATCAATCAATCAGCCATCGATTACCACAATGATCAGTCACAAAATGTCCAATGATCGGCTAAAAAGTCACTATCAGTATAAGCAATCCAGACTAATATGGAAAATTACACAATCACAACAACAAAGACCCAACACCGATCAATCAAATAAGCAATTAACCTATAATCGACCACACAAGCTAAATGGCAGGCAATTCACTGCCTAAAGAATAACCAACACCAAGCTCACAACAGAAGTGTGGGAGATAGGATGAGAGACAGTATGGGAGACAGTTGTCCCTGGGGACCACATTTGGAACTGCCAAAAGTAAAAATATTTGGTGATTTGACATTAACCCCTCCCCAACTGGCCAAAGGAAAAAGACAATGAAGCATTTTTTAGTGTTAGGCAAAGTGTCAGGAAGAATCGAGTACTATATCAGTAGGCAGCCAAGAAAGTTACTAAAATTATTCCTTCATTGTCCAAAAGATTTGGGCCTTGCGACACCGTGATATAAGCTCCCTGAACACTTCAAAATAAAATACATTGGACAGACTGTAGAAACAGAATGTTCCTAGTATTTGTTGCACAATGAATTTTGTCTTTCAGTAATAAATTAAAATACTCAATTTCCATTTAGCAACAATAATAGCATCAACAATCAGTCACAAAGGCAGTGCATTAACATCTCAACGCTGCCCTTTGAGTGGTGCTATATAAATGTCCAATTACATTACATTACACTCATGCCACGTCTGACTAAATTCTCAGCACGTCTTACCTTAGAAGTCAGCAGCATTATTAAACTACATGGGCTGGGTTGCCAGAACTCCAGCAAATGAGGACATGTCCTCCTTTTTGGCCTCATGTCCTCTGTCCTGCAGGCAAAGCTAAAAACCTGAAAAATGTCTGGCTTTTTTATGTTTGTTGTATTGGCTACTGGCTATTATGTTGTGGCCGTTTTTAACAACCTTACACACGCAAGTTGTCCCTAAGTTCCCATAACTAATGTACTTACTTATTTATTTTTAACTGCAACTCTATTTTCCAGAAATTTCTAGTCTATGATCTGAGTAATGTTACAGTGTATCTATGGTCAAAGTGATAAAAAGCCTCAATTGATTTTATTTGCAGCTTTTCAATGTGACTTCATTTCTTGGTGACTTCGGACAGTGGTTCTTAAAGTGGTGGTCCGTAGACGGCACCGGTCCGCGGAGCTCTGGTCACCGGTCCGTGAAACCGTCCTTAACAATCACATCATGATAATGTAAACTGTAAAAAGCGATTTAGTTTGGTTTAGCAACTTTAACAGCAAAACCAATGAAACCCCATACTTTATGTACATATCACCCAGTTTGTGATCCTGCGCTTGCCATTAATTAGTGGTCCGCAAAAATAACATAAAGATTGAGCCGGTCCCTGGCTTTAAAAAAAAAGATGGTGCCGGTCCCTAGCTTAAAAAAGTTTGAGAACCACTGATTTAGGAGACCCTCTGACTCCAAAGTGAAACATTCAATGGGTCCTCCTTCATCCCCTTTCCAGCTTTCTGTGTCCTCCTTTGGCTACCCATGTATCTGGCAACCCTATCCATGGGTATATCAGTGCCATACCACCTCCTTCTTTGGCATGTACGATTCATTTGAATCACACATCCCTAGTAGGTACAGTTCATTGTCATACAGATCTGACAGTCTTCTGCTGTAGGCTTTGTGAGGCAAGAGACTCATTTCACTTGATAGTAGAAACTGTTACAAGTTCATTGATAAATTTTCCAGCCTTTGTCTCACCAAGTAATCTTCTCAACGGTTTTCTGGATAAATGGACTCTGATAACATACTTGTTGATCAAACGTTGATCAAAAACACACAAGCAACAGACAGTCTCTGAACCTTTGAATGTTACTTCATAAAAGCTACCATTCGCTTACAACTATTGCCTAGACATTTCACAAGATTTGGCTGGTCTCAACTCTTAATATATAATCACATGACACAACTGCCACAGGTAAAAGCACAGTTCAATTTCTTTTTGTCTGAACTACCATTATTGCAGTCCTTTCGATATTATTGGAGCTCATACATTAATATTCGTAAGGTGTTTTTTCCCTTTGATGAATTTCACCTAACTGAAGAGACTCCTCGAGTGCCTTGCTGTGCTTGGCAAAAATTGTCTGCTTCAAACCACACAACAATGAGCCAACCATTAATTCTTATTTCTTTGGCTCCTTGCTTCTTTGGTTCCATGTTTTCCATCCTGCTTCCTAAGCACCGTAGACAGCTTCCCCAAAGCCTAATATTTATAATTTAAAACCCCATGATACTTATATATACAAAGATGTTGACAACTGTATACAGTTTACACCTATGTAACTAACTCTATCCTAACTCTATCCTAGCATCATCAAACAGGCTATTACATCAACTGCAGATACAATGAAACCCCATTAACACGCGCCAATGGGAGGCACTCCGTTGGAACCACGCATAACACGTGCACTGGTTAGCGAGTCTACAAGCTAGGTATAGCAGTAATATACACGTATTGTCTATCTTTGAATGAATGTGTAGTCGGCGAATCTCAACATCATTATTAGCTAAAAATAAGTTGCTGTGTATCAACAGAAGCAGCAACACTGTTTTCCACATTCATAGAATTGTTCCCTTCTCCACATTGTTGACTAGGCCCCCACACCATGCGTAACAAAAGATGGTACACCAAAAGATAGTAAGGTGATGATTTTAAAACGGGACAATGACCTTGTTTTCCTTGCTCGTAGTCGTAGACGGTTGACGAGGTTCACAAGTGTGTCAAATACAGGGTGACAAGCAACACCTTGTCTGTCGGTCGACATTGTTAACAGGGTCTCCATGTGTGCCGATAGAGGGCAACATCTAATCTAGTCTAATGACTTCTATAGCACAATTATCATAATGCCGAAGACATCAATCGATTGTCACTTCTAGTGAAATTGCAGTAAAAATCATAAACATTGGAAAACAAAGTTGAAATCCAATATATCAGAGAAAACTGGAAGCCAAGCCATGGTGGATATGCAAGTTGTATCTTAAGTTTAGACATGAACGACATCAAACGATTGACAGAATGAACTGAACGGGTAGCAAATTCCACAGCTTCGGACCAGCTAGTGCAAAGTCAAACGGCGACCGACTGCTTCCCATGCTCCCGGTATTGTTGACGAGGTTTCCCATGCGTATAAACTGAGGACAATCCCCAACATGTGCCAACAGAGAGCCAGTGACTTCAATCAAGTTGCCAACATGCATTCCCACGATTGACTGAAGAAAACTGTCAGTGATACCTACCACAAACATGCCAGGACGGGGCCAGAGTGCCTATATAAGGACAGATTCAGAGAGGATGCTGACCCATGTTCGAATTTGAAAGGAATAAGAAGTTCAGCAGAGCAGAAATGCCACGTAAATCAAGTGCTTCTGACTCATGTAAGTAAGGAGCAATTTCTTCCACATGCATAAAGTAATATCTTACTATATTTAAACTATCGCGTGTTAACGATTCTTGCACGTTAATCTTATGGCGTCGGGACACATGGTGGCGTCACGTGTAAACCAGACCTGCAAGTTATCGGTGTGTGCGTTAACGGTGTTTCACTGTACAAGTAAATACAAGGAGAATTGCTACAGAACTCTGAATGCAAAGAAGAAATCACTCAATACATGGGCTTCACAGACATCATTGGTTAGAGCACTTGGCTTGTAACTTGGAGAGTATTGATATGAGCCTCCTCCGAGGAGATTGCTTTGTAGAGAACCTAAGCAAGTCCGTACGTACAATTGCTCAGCACCATTTGTGTTCTGCCATATGGTTGCGTGTGCACTTCAGAACTTTGTAAAGAGTACTACATCAAATACAGTTGTATTTGTATTTTTCTACCATTCATGTTACTGATCAGTGTTACAGTGACAGCAGCACAAAATTCAACCCATTGTTCCTGAAAGACAAATGCACTCAGTACACCACTGCCTAGGATTTGAATCCTAGATCGTGAGTCATATCAACCTGGCAATTCACTTTAAATCCGAGCAGCAGGAAATGTTTGCTTAGCTGTTTGGATTGCTTTTAAACTTCAGTTGAATGATGGATCAAGACCAGGAATAGGTTCCTGACCAAAATATGGTATAGGGGCACACAAGCAATAAACAAGCATTTCCTTGTTAGCTTGCTGTTGTTTAGCCAAAATAACTTAAAATCTCGGCACCATATCCATTCAGAATGTGGTCAATATAAGACAAAAATAGATGTAAGATTTCCTCAGCCTGTATTACTTGGCCCAATATCCTTACACAAACTGGCCTCTACATGCTTAGAAGACAACTATCAACACAGATCATCGTGCAAGAGCTGTCCACAACTGAGCTCTCCGCAACATGCACTTCCATCAAACTCTAATGTACTTAATCCTCACCAAGATATATATATATATATAGCTTTTAAATCCATCCAAACAGTTTAAATGCTTTAGGCATGAATTATTATTGACGTCATCTGAAACGCTCTAAAAGGCAGTCCTGTGAACTGAGGGTGAAAACCCGGCTCTCTGTTCTAGAAATACTACGAAGCACTGCACTGCTGCGTCCAGGGAACCAACAACAGACTGGCAAAGCGATTCGGTCAGGTCTGCAATTAAACGTGCTTTCACTAAACACACACACTCTCTCTCGTTCTCGTTCTCTCTCTGTGTGTTTCTCGCTCGCTCTGTCTCTGTATCTCTTTCTTTCTCTCTCTTCCCAATTCCAGATGGATTTCAATTATGGCTCCAGCCATAAACTGGCCACACTAGACTGCCAGCAACGAGCATATCAGTGGGTTCAGGGCAATCCATGATTGCAGTGAGCGTCAAAACACAATTAACCTTTGCCTGATACTGACAGTGAGATGATAGCTGCTACCAGAACACAAAGGTAAATCTTGCTTATCTGGACAAAAAGGTTTGCTGTATTGCGACTGCAACTGCCAGGCAGAGTCGCAACAAAATCCAGCCCAGTGGATCAAGTCATTACATGGTCAAGTTACACGGAAGCTCCGCATGGATGGAATAAACATGTTTACAACATGGATTATGGCATAGAAATAAAAAAAATGTGAAGAATACTGTGCTCAACTGCTAATGGACTCTTCCACATTTAATTTAATGAAACACTGTGGACCTTTTTAACACGACGCTGTTGGCGATAAGCCACCCGAAACCATGCATAAACCAGGCCACAAGTAAACTGGACTAATCCTGAAATAGCCTAAAATATTCTCCAACTAAACCCATACAAATTATAGTACACTTATCAACCATTATTTCCTTTCATTCGGCATAAGAAAAATTATTTACCTTTAGTTTGTGATCTATCTTTTAAAACCACAAAACTGCAAAAACTAGTAAACCATTAGGTAGAGGTCTACATCAGTCCAGTGGCGATCGTGACCATGATAAACGAATATGGCCATCCCAGACTCGGATAGAATAGTGCTGCAACCTCCCACAGTCTAGTACTTCCACTCAAGTAAGTAAGTAATGGTTCAAGAACACAATTTTTAAGGTGAACGGTCTTGAAAGCGTCCATTCTTCTTCACGCAGGTCTGCCGTATTCAAAACATCACTAAAGTCTACGATTACCTGTACATGGCATTGTAAAACTACTTCTTCAAAACAATACGCAAAAGTTATTTAGCTTATACTGCACACTACTTCTTTGCAAATAACAAGTTCTTCGAGTGTTTTGATTCTAAGAAGTGTAATGTGACATTTCTGTCCGATGTTTCAGTGCAATAAGTTGAAAGGTATAAGCTATTAACTCACTTTGTTACTCATTACTTGCAGACGTACTTACTTATTCTTGAGCAGAAGTAGTAGACTGGGAAGTTGCAGCACTCTATTCTATCCAAGTCTGGGACGGTCATATTTATTTATCATGGTCACGATAGAAACTTGAGTCTGGCCTGCATAAATGACATTGCCATGCTGTCAACCCTGGTGCATATGAATACATACATTGGGGCTGTGGTAGTTTGAATTGTAAGCGAATGGCATATTGTGTGAAGCTGGTGCAGATGGTAAAAGTACATTTGATTACAATTACAATTATACAACTACGCAGTCACTGTACTAGCAACTATTCAACAGATGGCAGCAACAATCAGCTCCTTCTTGGGCACTCCATGCTCCCTGGTATGGTCATTCTGATTTAAGCTAACTTCAAACTACATTCTACACAAATTCATGTGCACAGTTTTACTTAGTATTTTATCCAACCTCGTATATCTGTTTCTGCAATATTAAAATCTCTAGAAATGTTGGCTTGCATTTCACCACTAGGCCTTTAGGACGATCTTTAGCCGATTTCATGAATGCCAATACCTGACTCTACCATTTTGTTCCACAAAGTCTCTCTGGTCCTTGGTCACACTTAGTCTTTCACATGGTTCTATCTCAGAAACCATCCTCTCTATCCTCTACACTGCTGATTTTAACCTAGTCCTCTCTTCCTTGGTGGTTGCAGCTCAAACCAATGCTGATGATATTCAGGCATATGACCATGACCTAGCTGTACAGCAGCGGTTCTCAACCTGTGGGTCACGACCCCCATGGGGTCGCCTTATGATTTACCAGGGGTCGGCTGAAACCTTCAGAAATTTGTAAAAAAAAAGTTGTCAGCATAGTTTCTTAATATTTAATAATTATGTAAAATTATTACTACACTATAATGGTAGCAAAAATGTGTCGAAGGGGAGTAACCCAATCAATGTTATTGTTGGGGGTCGCCACACCTTTGAAAAATATTATCAAGAAGTTGCAGCCCTAAACAGGTTGAGAACCGCTGCTGTAGAGGATGTTTCAGACATCAGAGGTGCTTGGTGACTGCCCAGTTCATCTGGCTTGGTAGCCGTGGGTAGATTCCAAAAACCTACTTGCCTAATCTGCAGCATTACTTTCCCATGTCTCTTTCTCCACTACTGTGCATAATATGGGGTGACCTTCGACCAGGCATTGACCTCCACACAAGCAAAGAACGTATGCCAAATATACTTTTACCTTCTGCACCAGATTCGCACAATATGCCATTCACTCACAACTCAAGCCACCGCAACCCCAATGTATGTATTCATATGCATCACAGTTGATAGCATGGCAATGTAATTTATGCAGTCCTAACTCTTCAGTTACTATCAGTTTAAATGCTGCGGCTCCACTGAACGGCGGTACACCTAAATTTGGTCATAAATCCAGTTTCATGATGAAGAAACGGAATATGCTGCCTATGAAAAAGTCCATTGAATGTAGGATCTTGATGCTTAAGCATAATCGTCTGGCAGGCTGTGTTCCATCATATTTTAACGAGCTCTGCGACACGAACTCCTGAGCCTCTCTTTGCGTCTTTTCTTCAGGTGATTGAAGGCCATCACGGTTTCATGTTGTCATCTCAGGAGCACCTCTGATGAGTTTCTCTTGGAGCGGTGCTATATCAATTTGCAATTACGATTATGAAATCTACCTAGAATATCTGCTTCGACTTCAAAACAGCTTCTTTCCTATTTGCAGAAACCGATATGAAGTGGCAATTTATCAGGGCAATGTTTTTGTGGGGTACGAAAAAGGCACTTAATCAGGTGTATTAGTACATATTATATACACACAGAGTACATATATATACCAATATGCATACATACATGCATACATACACACACATATGTACATGCAAACATACATACATACAATACACACAACATACATGCATACATACATACAGAAGGCAAACATACATACTAATTATGCAATCTTTAAAACCGACTGGCTTCAATGAATGAGCACCTGGTAAATTTTGTTTCAACACCTACCTAGAAATAACCAGTTGCACAATTAATCCAATAGGTGATAACACCGTCTAAGAAAATGGCATTCATGCATCAGATGCGAAGTATATGCTGATGGGTCATGTATATAGTGCATGCTTCCATTTACAATCTCTGTGAGGTGGTAAATATGCTCGGAGCAAATTGATAGAGCTCTTCTTTGTTGTGACTTTGCTTCATTAAGACACAATTCTTGTCTCAGAGGCTTACATGCCTGCCAAAGTTGCAGAAAAAATTTCTATGATATACCCTAACGTTTATCAAACATGCTGCTTCTGTAACTATCTTAAACAAATTCATCATACTTGCCAATTAGTGTTCATTGTTCAACCATACAATACAAAGCTTCACCTGCACATATACTTGAGTATTTCTTGAGCAGAATCTCATCAAAATTATGCATTTTCAAATTATCTGTAATTATATCTGTAAGTATCCGTTATATGTATGTTTGTGTCCATATTGTAAAAATCAAGGAACACAATATATGTATACAAGCAGACAGATGGTTGAGCCATACGTTTCCCAATCCATTCACATGATTGCCTTAAGTTCAACAAGAAACAAAATTTAATAGAGGATTTGGATGTCTTTTAACGTAGACTGGCTAAAAGATGTTAAATACTGTGTGTTCCTTCACATCACTTCTAGGTGTTTGACGATAGAACCTCAAGGTAATTGATAATGGACACACAGATGGAAATAATCATAACTTATGGAAAAAATGAAACCGTTACTCACTTCATATTAAAAGTCTCCAGGTTAGAATCCGAATGTAGTTTGACAGGCATTCGGAATGTTGAGCCAGGATAGAAACTTGCCTGCGGAATATAAACGAGTACGTTGCTGTCCTCTTTAAGCTCCTCGTACGTTAAAGGGCTGTTCGCAAGCGACACGATGGACACAAAATTCTTATCTGAATCCACTCTGTCAGTCTGATTAAACGCTTCTGTGCAGTTAACGTTATGATCGGAAACAGCAGCAGAATAAAATACGTTAACGTTTACTGCTTCGTCTACAGCCCACCATTCGCTGGGAATCAGGATCTCAGCCAGACACACCTTCGTTCGTTCATTTAATGCACAGAATGACGACAGATAAAGCATCTCTTTAAGTACGTAGGCTATCAAGCAGTATTTGGAATCGTTGCGGAAGTTTGAGGAAAAATCACCACCAGACCAGCTCTCGCTACTCTTCTCACTCCTGTAGGAGGCTGGAGGAATGATGCTTGCGTGGAACAGCACTTGTACGAGCGGTCTGTCTGGAGAGATAGACTGTCGCACAACGTGTGCGCTGATCTCGTGATCTCCTACCAAGGCATTTGTGGGAATCTGGCTGGCACCTAACGCTTTTTTTATCGAAGATTGTGAAACCCGTTGCTCTGATACGTAGTCCCCGAATTCAGCCCGCACTGAAGTCAATAGAGATGTTTGCATCACTGGAGCAATAAGGTACTCTTTCTCTTGTGAAAACAAATTGCTTAAACTCTCCTTTTCTGGCTTCAGAATGAAACCAGAGAGTGGACTGTCCAGAGTTACTTCCATGATGGCAGCAATACCTAAAAGAAGAATTTTACCATAAACTCATTGATACATAAAAACTGGTATTTTTATTTATTTCGGATATTTCTATAGCGCCTCCTCAAGTCTACAGTCTACTACTACTCAGAGGCGCTCCCGACTACAGCATTGGTATACTGTGTCAGAGTTTTCATACCGAAGCGCCACGAGCAATCGCAACTGAAAGGACTTGCCCAAGGTCCGTACGCAGCGGCTAGAGTGGGATTCGAACCTGCAACCCTCAGGTCACAAGGCGCCAAACTTACCACTGAGCCACCATGCCCCACAAGCAATATAAATAATTTAGAAAACATTCCAGGTACGGTACATATCCACAACCTGTTATCAAATGTATACCTTAGCTGCCAAAAACCATTCTACAATTAGACATAATCATAACAGAGGGACTTCATTTCCAGTCTAGCACTTGGGCATTAACACTTTAACGACGAGCTGCTTTTAAAAGTTCCCAGTCACTTTTAGTATACGTTCATCACTACAGTGTTAAAGGAGAAATTTTTCAACATCCCAAGTCACAATACTCATTAAATTTCACCTTCGTTTAGCTAGGCCCACATAACACCTGG
Source organism: Allolobophora icterica (assembly GCA_963556255.1). Lineage (NCBI taxonomy): Eukaryota > Metazoa > Annelida > Clitellata > Crassiclitellata > Lumbricidae > Allolobophora > Allolobophora icterica. Next base: position 33,188,972 of record OY744605.1, read on the forward strand.
CATCAGCTGCCAACACAATGGATAAGTTCAGCATGTTTTGGGGAACATCACTGGAATTATCACTCAAATGGACAACCACAGTATAGAGTACCTTTTTGTATAAAGTTACAATCTCCCCACAATAATTTATATACAAGCAAGCATGCAAATATTTAAACAATAAACATACACAGAGATATAGAAGATAGAGTAAATATATACATTTACATACACAATACCATATGATTGGCAGTTATTATTTTAACTTACTTTATCACATACATTATATCCCTCAATCACATCATTCATTGCTTTGAACCACTGACATCAGAAACAGGTGAGAGTGATGATGAAGTGGCTTACAGACTTGCATATTATAAGCATGTAAGTATCAAAGTAGGAAATCTGCTGTAATGCAAAGGTCATAGCAACTCTCTTTGTCCATATGCTGCATGTGTGCATGCTTTATGTATGTTGTATGTACGTATTTATGTATATATGCATGTATGTATGTATGCATGCATAAATTGCATATGTATAAATATGCAAGCATGTATGCATGATGCATTTATAACTTATGTTATTTATGGGCCACACATTTGATCTCCTCATAACCAGTGATGTAGTACTTGAGTCCGGCCAAGGACTCGAGTCCAACTCGAGACCGATTTTTTGCGGACTCGGACTCGGACTTGGACTGTCACGACTCGGACTTGGACTCGGACTCGAACCCTGGACTCGAAGTTGACTCGCTGACTCGTTTTCCGAGTCACAATTTCTGGGCAGAACAGGCTACTGTGTTGCCATGTCACGGCCAAGAGCCCAAGACCACCTCTCATGCGAGAACTGACGTGAATACCCGGCCGACCGTCGCTACAGGCATCAGCCAGAACAGGTGTAACTATTCCGGCGCTAACCAGTTCCTACTAGCAGACAATAGAAACTAATGAAGTGAAGACGAGTATCATGAATAGACTGGGGTATAAAACAGAGGGTCTCTATTCGACCTGGTATAGGCATCTGCAGGCCTATATGCGTTCCTACCAGCAGACAGCAGAAACTAATGAAGTTTATCATGAATAGACTGGGGTATAAGACTGAGGGTCTCTAATTGGTGTGGACGGGCACATTTATAGAGGCGAACACCGTGAAGGGTATGACATTGAAGGGAACGGTCAACTGAATACTAGGGATTGTCGATTTGTAAATATATGATATATCTTCAATTATAATGCTAAACTGTGCATGGAGTTATTAATTGATCGCTTCGAATTAGAAGAAACTTTCGTATCGCCTTTTCCAGTGTAGAGAAGGAGCGAGGACGTGATATGCCACGGCTGCACTTGTGGCATTTACGTTCTAGCTGTCCCTACCTACTGAGCTTGTGTTTAGCAGTGGAAGAATTTTTATGTGTCCTCATGATCGCGCCAGATTATCGAACAAAACTTTATTTAATTTAGGGTTTTAATGTGAAATTTGGGTAACTTACATTAAAAATTCTATCTACATATAGGGTTATGTAACTTATGTTATTTTTCTATGGCATTGAATTGTGTGGTTCAGTGTATTTTGATGAGGCTGGACTTGGACTCGGACTTGGACTTGGACTCGATCTTTAGTGACTCGGACTCGGACTCGAACACCTCAGGACTCGGACTCGACTCGGACTCGGCTTAGATGGACTCGGACTTGACTCGGACTCGGCTTAGGTGGACTCGACTACATCACTGCTCATAACCCTGTCTAATGCTGTCACAAATGTCTCTGCATCTGAGCTGTACATGTCTGATCACACTGCAATTACTGCTCAGGTTTCCTTCCATCATAAATCGCCTTCCATATACTCTTTCATTTGTAACACATCTTGAACATGGCTTCAAGTTCTAACTTGGCACAGCTGACATTCACAGACAGATACCAAGCTCACTGTCCACAGTGTCCAGCTAAGTTCACCTTTTCACCAGAGGAGTTCTAGAGTTTTTGAATGGGGGGGGGGGCTAAAAATTGCTTTAGCCCCTCCCATAGAAAAGTTCATCGTTTAACTCATCAGCTTTTCTTTTTTACTTCTCACAATGAATTGATTCATTTATATTAATTTATGTATGTGCATGCTCCAAACGGATTCTAGTACACACTGTTCTGTATACACATATACACATATACAGTATACACTATATTGTACTCAGAGGCTGTAACCAGGCTTTGCTACCAACAAACATTGTATGAAATGTATGGCTAATTAAACATTAAACTTTGGGGGAGGCTAAAATATGCATAGGGGGGCTAACTTTCTGTAACTAACTAAAGCCCCCCCCCCCATCCCCCTCTAAAACCGCCAAGTGCTGCTTTTCACTGAAATCCTGGACAGACCCATTCCCACTACTTTCCAGATGGTTGCTGTATGCCCTTTCCAGCCCTGGTTCAGCTCAAGTATAGCTGCATCTAGGAGGTTGGGATTTAGTGGGAAGTGTCTGTGCAGCCAGCTTGAAAGGTGTTGGCGATGCTCCAATTGACCTTCTCAGCTCCTCAAATTTAGATGCCAATGCCATACTGTTCATAAACTTGTCTCAGTCTCAGCAGCCAAATCCACATATTCGTATCATCTCTGAAAGCTCTTCTCTGAAGTTGCTAAAGCAGGATGTGAATAGGATCTTGCACCATGTTAGATGCAGCACGCACTGCCATGCTCTTCATCGCACCCTTCTTATGTTTGCCTCAAGATTTTGGCTCTCAGACTCAGTTTTCCTAATGCTCCTTCCTTTGATGGCTTAACCTAGGTCCCTGATGGCTTAACCTAGGTCCTCTTAGCTTACTCCAACCTATAACTCTGGCTAAGATTTGTAACTTAAACTTCTCATCTTCAGATAAGTTATATGCACCAAGCCATACATATATGCACCACACCTCACTCGTAAGTGCCCTTCTAAAAGACTGTTTTTATGTCTTGGCCTAATTGTGACATCCTTCAAACCTCTCTCTTGCTGAAGGCTCCTTTCCTGCCAGCTTCATGCATGCTAAATCCTGGGAAAGGCAGTTGTGAACAGCTTGAGTAGTAACCTTTCATCACTTAATCTCTTTCTCCCTTTTCAATCTGCCTACCATAACCATTCCTCTTAAACTGCACCACTTTATGTTCACACTCAAATAATCAGCTTCATGGGCAGACAGTATTTTACTTGATCTTTCTGCTGCTTTGAACTGTCACTTATGATATGCTCCTTCACCGCCTTGAACACTGGTGTGGCATTTCTGGTCCTGCACTTAGCTGGTTTGCTTTGATTACACCACATATTGCTAAAAGAGATTTGCACAAACTACAAGTGGTTCCAAATTCTCTCGCAAGAGTCATAACATAATCTCCTAAGTATCAAAATATTACACCAATATTGCTCCAATTACACTAGCTGGCCATCAAGCAAACAATTCAGTTTAAAATCTGTTTTATAGTTCACAAACCCATTGCTCTCAACTCAGTTAAGAGCAATGGTTACTCCTCATGCCAGCAAATATTGCACTCGACCATCAGATACCCTGACTATAGCTCTGCCTCGTAACAAACAGTGTTGGTTCGTAGGCATTCTCGGCAGTTGGTCCGAAGCTTTGGAAATTGATGCCCCACTCTATGCGTTCTGTAAGTTCTTAATGGCATTCAGAACTAAACTTAAAACTCATTGTTTGAGGTTGCTTACCCTCCATAGCTTGACCAGGTTCTCTGACTTCTGTATTTCGACCCAGCTTCTCTATCGGACTATGACTCTGACTACGGTTTAACATGAAGCGACCATCAATTGATGCTTTGTGCTTTATAACGATGATATATAAGTCATTTGATTAGATTAATTAGAAGCTCAGACATTGCTTGTCCACCACTGGATGCCTCTTTGTCTTAGCGGATTGATCTTCTGGATATATTGGCCTGATTATGACTGGGTATTGGTACGCCATCGGTTGATGCCTTGCTGTCTTGATGCCTAGTGTATTAGACACCAGCGTGATATAAGTTACTAATTACAATCACAATTATTCTGAGACTTTAATAATATGCTTACCGGTTTGACTGGCCAGGAAGACCAGAGGGTAGAAAAAAGCAAAACTACGACTCTCTCTCGGTCTCATAGTTCGGAATTACGCAAATTGAATGATATCACAAACAGAGCGGCTTCTTTTGTCATCTGATCGTAGTGTATCTCCATCTTACAATAGTCAGCAAATTAACCACAAAATAATTAATAATTCATTCACATTTTATGTTTATTTATTTAAACCAGACTACGTCAGGACGAAAACCGGTCAACATAGGTGAATTTTATAGCGCCTGTCGTCGTCCACCATCCGCATCGCTTCGTGAATTCATCTAGCCTTAATAGAGAAAACTTCTTGAAACATAATAAAACGCTTAAACCGAACAAGCTATCATGATGCATCTTCCAGTTTCGATCCGACTGATCATATGAAGGGACTATATGCTAGGCAATCATCATTTGGATGATTCTGCGTGGCAAGCAAGCGTCGAGCTCTAATACGGACGACTCCATTGGCCAGCATATTACATATTCTGCTAAATTATGAATGGCGTTGGCTTCAATCCGCGGTCCATGCAGCTTCAATCTGTGTACCAGGCCAAATAAGACACGACGATTTATAGAGTTGAATGGGCTGAAACCTTATAGCCTACCCGCCCCACCGTATCTACAGACCCTGCGCTGGCCACCGTGTGTTCGGTAAGAGAAATTTTATCCTATAGGCCCTGTAAAGTTGGAACTGAACACGTACCACACTAGCATTAATTGACCGATGCGTAGCTCGCTTGCGTTTAATGATCCACGACTGCAGTTCTCGAGAAAGGTCGTGCAACTACAATAGGAACATATTTTAGTGCACTGTTAATTATCTCTGCAGTGGGATCCATGCAGTCTCCAGGGTAATACATTCGTAATTGTAATATTCATAATCGTAATCGTTAACTCTATAGACTTCTAAAGCGCCACTCGAAAGCTAAGCACAGGGCACCAGCTTATTCACTAGCGCCGCTTTGTGTGAGATGTATTCTGCATGGATTCCACATAAATTTGTACAGAATGGATAAAACATGAAAACTGGGCTCACCATAGGCTAATTAATAGCCTGGAGTAGGTCAACATTTTCATATTTGAATTCGAGGGGATACTGACGTGCGCTCTAACAAATGTACAGAGGCAAGTATAGGCCTACGGATCGGATCGGGCGCACATACGCCGGCCAATTAGCCAGAAAATGTGCATTTTACATGTACACGAGTTCATCTGGCGCCCTTTCATTGGCTAGTTCTCTACTGATGAATATTCATGAATCACTACTAATACTGTTGTCTATAGTAACCATTAATCATGGGCGACGCTCCCGGGGGTCGAGGGGGACAAGACCCCACCTTTCAGAGTGGGAGGGGGACACACCATGCATCGTACCCCCACATTTTGAAGAAACACCAAAAAGGTCACAAGTTTTTCTCGCGCTAAATTTTGACCTTTTTGACCAGATCAGTTCAAAACTCTTTCTTGACTAGATCAGTTCAGAAGTGTCCCCCCCCCACCTGTCAAACAAGATCTCCGCCACTGCCATTAATTAACGTGCGCTTGTACGTGCAGCAACAGCATCTAATCTAAGAGTTTCGCCATCATTATTATGCTCAAGACTTCAGTCATAAAATCGTTGTGCAAGCCAACCTCCAGAGTGAGACTGGTCGAAAGCCATACAAGGATTCAAGTAAGTAAGTAAGTAATCTTTTTAATAATGTAAGTCAAACGCTCACATTTTACAAGACAGTTGATGACTTGATGTTAAATCAGGAAAAGCCCCAAATGGCCCGTCAGCACTATTAGCAGCTACTAAGCTTATATCAGCGCTTCTCACGCTCACTTCAAGCTAATAAACAGTTCGAAGAATATCGAGTTAATTGGTATCCGTTGCTGCAAAGTTCACATATTCGTAGGCCCTAGCTTATAGGGGCCTAGTGCCCGATAAGACTGTAATACTGTATCCGTGATATTCTTGGCAACAGATGCTGGAATCTATGTAGTTCCGTTCTGAAGGCACGTGGGAATTTCGGACTATTCGTTTTCAGTTGTTAGGCCTATGTGTTAAAAAGCACGTGGCGGTTGCCATGCGGTGATGATTGTAGGCCTAGGTGTTATCAAATCATGCAAAACGAGAATATTCCATGCGATATTTTTCATGCTGCGGTTTGTCAGCATGTGTTGACTTTATAAACAATAAACAAATATCATCATCTTGGCAACAGATGTTGTGTTGCTGGAATCTTTATAGGCCTAGTCCCGTTCTGAAGGCTTACAGGAGATCTCGATCGAGCTCGAAGCACGTGGAAACTCCGGGCTGTTCGTTTTTAGTTGAGAAGAAGTCAGAGAAGATACTTACCTATAAAGGAAATGAGTCCTGGAAAAGCTTAGCTTTTAGTCGAGATCTTAAGGCCAGAATAGCCTTTGCAGAGAGAACGTTTGCCTAAAAGATTGAATGCAGAGTTATCTCAGACAATGACCGTCAGAGTTATCTCAGACAATGACCGATTAGAAACCAAATATTTCTGCTTCAGTAGACGTGGGCTATCTGGCGAGTACTAATGAAAACCTCGATTGCATGAACATCTCTGCCATCTGGTGTTTGTTATTGAGCTCGTTAGCTCGAAGACACGAGTGGGTCAATCATTGGAGGAAAGTGTTCTTAAAAGTGCGAATATTTGTCATCGCAAAATATGGGTGTTATAAGCCACAAGGGCTGCCATAATTATGTAGAAATAAAAAGTAAAGTTTAAAATGAACATCAAATAAACGATTTCAGTCACAGCATAAAACTCAGAGTTAAATTCCTTCTTCACTTCCGTCGGGGTGTAATTCCTGGATAAAGGAGGGGTGATGCTAATTTCTTCGTTATGAAACTGAGCCGTTAAACAGGAATCCTACCTATGTCTGCATCGAGTCAATACCGAAAGCTACCATCACTTGGCATCGGGGTTCCGTAGTGTAGTGGTTATCACGCTCGCCTCACACGCGAGAGGTCCTGGGTTCGAAACCCAGCGGAACCAAAGTGAATATTTTAACTCATCGAGAAAACAACTTCTATAGCACCAGTAGTAATATGAAATGATGACTCGTTATGGGGGAAGCATAACAATGGCTACATGATTACAAGAGTCCATTGAAATAGCCATGATAACGGCCTGCTACCCGCCTTCATATGCTCAGGCACCCATGTGTGGAGCCAACCGACGCAATCGCCTTAAACCGAAACTTGATCAAGTCTGCCAACTTTGTAGCTGCAGACCTGACGGATATTCTTTCATAAGCTTACCCCAGCAGCCTATAACTTCATCCAAAATTTCAACCTCCAATTTTGGAGGCAGAATTGCCTTCCTAATCTATGAACCAGCTACCGTCCTCACTTCACCCATCTACACCTAGGTATCAAACTTTCAAGTCATCATCTGATACTATCAAACTGCCCACATCAAAACTAACATCTACAATATCTACCGACATCCTACATCAGCGGCTTACTCGGCAAAACCTGCTTCCCTCGAGAAATTTAACTCCTTTCTATCTGTTGCCAGGGTGAGAATTGTAAGGGGGTTGGGGGGTTCAACCCCCCTAGTCTTTCTTAGGACTCCATAGTTAAGTCTTCATTGCACACCTCAGCTCCACATAAATCAAGGTCTAACCCCCAGTCTTTATTCTACAATTCTCATACTGTCTGTTGCTATCACCACACCCCATAAATTTGTCTCACTGGTGACTTTAACATCCATGTCGACAATCTTCCGATCCATTTGCATCCAAGTTTCTTTCCCTCCTAAGTGCTTTCTATCTGATCCAACATATTTCTTTCTCCACTCAAAAATATGGCCACTCTTGACTTAGTCATTACTTCTGTCTCATCCGGCTTGTCACCGATCCTCAGCTGCGAACTCAACTCACCCTCTGATCACTATCCTATATTCACTAAACTCAGTATTGAGCTATCTCCTCGGCGACCCTCCCCCACCACCAAAACTAAGCTCATTCCGTCGTATCACCTCCACTGACCTTCATGCATTCAAATTTGACCTTGAATCCTCTGCCCTTCTCCTCCATCCCCCAATAGACCATAGTGATCTCTTGTCTGCATACAATTCCATCATGTCAGAACTCCTCAACACACATGTTCCAATCATCATTAAACCTGAAACTCGTGAAAAAATCTGTGATTTAATTCCTTCCTTCAATCTCTTAAATCATTTTGCCATCGTCTGGAACAAGCACGCAGATGTTCTGGTATCTCACTGTTCTCAACAGACTTAAAACTTTGACTAATAGATATCACAATCATCTTGCCACTCAGGCGTTGCCGAGCACAGGTCGAGTGGTGCCATAGCAAGAACTATGTGATGATGATGATGATGATCATGATGATGACAATAATGAATGTAATTAGTAACTTCTGATGATGATGATGATGATGATGATGATGATGATGATGATGATGATGATGATGATGAAGCGTCAGCCAAAAAACGTTACTTATCATCCCGTGTTCATTCAAATTCATCCAATCCTTAAAATCTTTGGAAAACCCGTAAACAATCTTCTTCACCATTGCTCCTCACTCCCTACCACTCTATCACACAAGCATCCATTGCCGATTCCTTCACATTCTTCATTACTGACAGTTTCCTCACTCCATCTCTCATTAGAGACTTTATCAAAATCAACCTCTATGCAAACTGACTCTGACCACACAGGTGAACACAATGACACAACTTTACCACCTACTGCAATTTTTAACCTTTTTGAGCCTGCTACTGAAGCAGAAATCACTACCCTCATTCAATCCTCTCAAATTAAATGTGATATTGACCCAATCCCAAACTCCTTACTCAGAGACTGTACAACCCTTCTAGTTCCTACTATAACCAAAAGCATCAACCTGTCTATCGACCGGTATGTTTCCTGCGCTTTATAAAAACTCGGTCGTTAAACCACTTCTAAGAAACCATCCCCAGACATGGAAATCCTTTCTAACTACTGTCCAATTTCAAATATCATTTTCTTATCGAAACTCTCCGAATGGGTTGTCCTCTCTCGTCTCAATGGATATCATTCCTCGCGCAATCTCCTGAACCCAAATCAGTCTGCCAACACCAAACATCACCCCACTGAAACAGTCCTCACCTTGCTATACAGCAAACTTGTCATGACAATAGGTCGTCAAGTCTCCCCTCACTCTCTACCATATGCACAAAATCTACCTAACACCATCACCCAGATACATGTATCTGCCTGGATGACTGCCAACCTGTTATGCCTAAGCAGCCTAAACCAGAGATGGGTAACTAATCGATTAGATTCTAATCAATTAGACAAACAGCTAATTCTAATTCATTAGCTGTCGCCTGAGCCTAATTGATTTGCAATTTTTAGCTAATTTTAATCGTAAAACGATTAGCTGATCGATTAGATGTTTCAAGACATGCTAATTGCAAAATGCAAGTGAGCTTCTGCATGAAGAATATCAATAACTGCAACATGTATTGACCAATGTGGGTATGTTGTTGCTTGCTGGTTTGTGGACTGTTCTGACATAGCTGCTGAGCTGCTTTGGTACTATAATCAGGGGTTAAAGTGGGTGGGAACGCGTGGGAACGGCGTTCCCACTGCTCTCGAAATTCTTTGCTTGCGTTCCCACTGCTCACGCATGTGTTCCAATGAAGCTCTTCTTTGGCGTTCCCACTGCTCACCCAAACCACTTTATCCACTGACTATAATAGACTACAATAACTTGCTGTAGTAACTTGCTGTGCTTGATCAAAATTTGACAAATTTATGATGCAAATATATGTATGAATTATCTAAATCTAACTCTAATTGCTTAGCTGCTGCTAATTCTAATCGATTAGTTACAAGAATTAGCTACTGAAATTTGCTAATGAAAGTTGATTAGCAAATTTCAGTAGCTAATTCTAACTGATTAGCAATTTAACTACGTAATCATGTCCATTCTGGCCATTAGGTGTTGTAGTGAAGACGTGTGCAGCTACTTTAACTTAACCTGCTTTGGAACAGTACTGCCCCTACAGGGCATAAAGCTAGCTGCAGCCAGCAATTGTAACCCTGCTCTCACACAGCTGTGCACAACTGATACAGGCCTTCTAAAAAAACATCTACAAGACTGAATATTAGCCAGTGCTACGCATGTATCGATTGAATAAAAACTCTTAAGAAGTGCTACACAGCGAGTTCCTGTATTACATGTTGATGCTTCTCAAGTGTTAAATAGGTAGCATTGGGAGCCGTGGGGAAAAAAACGTGGGTTAAGCGGACTCACGCATAAACTGGTCGCATGTAAGTGGGGCTGCACTGTACTGTTACACCAAAGCAACAGAGGGAAAATATAAAAACCAAAGCAAAATACAAAAACCAAAGTGAAAATATTGTTTACAAATGTAAAAAAAAGTGAGACAAGTAGGGCAAGAGTAAGAAGCCATGAAAATTAATGTCGGAAAACTGGCTGAAAACGTAAATTACTGTTAAACAAAAGTCATCAGTTATTCTGGTGACACCACAAAACCTTGAAAATCAGCTTCAACAGTGCCAACGAGTGACTAAAAAGATGACATCAGCAATTTTGGCAACTTTAAAGTAAACCACACCCTCCTTACAATAGCCTCTTTTCAACATGAATTCTGAAATAACAATCTTGAATGTTACCCTACATTTACTTGGGTTTCAAATGACAACCTCTATAATACAGTATCATTTTAAGGCAGTTCTTGATTTGACGCTTGAAGACAATATAATAGGGAAGTTCGGGTGTAGTCTTTCTATCACAAAAGTCTCAAGATACCTTGATCTGGTTTGTATTAAGCTGCTACATGTATACACAAGCATAAAGAACCAGGTAGGCCGTACTAGTAAGAGAGGGTAAGGGGCCATCCATATATTACGTACGCAAAAATCCGGGAAAATTGGACCCCCTCCCCCTGTTCGCAAGCGTACTTTCTTCCACACCCCCATGCGTACGTACGCTTGACGCACACACACCCCCCCCGAAGACCAGCTGCAGAAAGTGTCTCGGGAGCGACTGTCTGCACTTTAGGCCAGATTGAAGGATGAGTGAGGGCCAATATAGACAAATTATAGGTGTCTCGTTCACAGCACAGAATAACTGCACATGGCTTTTATATAATGTAATAAAATGCCATCGAACGACTATAGGACAATACAGAGTTACAAATAGGCTAATGTGGATGTCATAATTAGAAATTTATTTTGCGTACGTACACATTTTGCCCCCCTCCCCCCTGTTCGCAAAATCGCCGAAATCCGACCCCCTCCCCCCTCATTGCGTACGTAATATGTGGATGGCCCCTAATCACTTAAGATCTTCAGGCCTCACCTCCGAGAGGCATGAAGATGAAGTTTTACTGAATTCACTTTCTTAGCCAGGAATATCAGAACAGATGGTCAGTCATCTATCTTCCTTGCCATCTGATTTTCCCACCCACAGTGCTAGTGTACTGGCATTCGCTGTATTACTGAGTTAGGTAGGGGATCTAGTCGTAAATAACTCTTTGAAATATCTTATGTTCTTGGCTCCTGGCAGGGATTTAAAGAATCAAATCACATTCTGTTGTGGCAAACTGGCAATATTCTGCACAATAATTGTCAAAATCCAAGTCACAGACTGGGTTCCCAGAACAAAGACTAACTTTTAATTACATCCATACATGATTTGACTTCTGTTAACAAAAACTACATGTGTAGAACAGATTTTGTAAAAATAACCCTAAAGAATTGTAATAATCATCCAAAAGTCCACATATAATACATATATTCAAGAAGCTTTTCACATATGTTTTTAAAATTTAACAGACTAGACTTAGCTTCCTAAAAAAAACCATACAGGCACTTGAGGTGAATGCATCACAAATTGATAAAAAGCTAAAGCAGTGCAAGATAATTACGTACATATTTATCAATTTATCAACAAATTTTTTTACCAACATTGAATCTTGGTTTAAGGATCCATAAACAGAACAGCAACTCAACAGCAAAAGCATTTCACAATGTGGTGCATAGTATGAAACAAATTTTTTTGTATTATGTACGGTACTGAATTTGAATTGAGGATGGTCCAAGGGCTAGTCCAGTTCTGCTACCTTGTAAAATAAAAAAGATCATGATAAGCTACTAAAGCGAAAGAAAATTCTATAAAAAGACCTGATGACTTAAAGGCCACAGTGTTTCCCCAGCCAGGTAAAAGTGGCAGAGTTACTAAGTACAGTTTTGCTCACTTGGACCTCTTGTACTTCTAAGCCCTTCCACTGATTTGAACTAAAGCATGCAGGAAAATGGCTGATACCTTTCTATCCAATTGACAATGTACCTTTTTGTAAAGCCACTACTACGTATTCCAGATCCTAACTGAATGAAATCATCAGCCTGATTTTCATGGGTCATTTCACGAAATATATTGCTTGACGCTACTCTAGCTCTGGTCCACTGTTTCTTCCTATGTGCTGCACTGTGCTGTTCTTACAGGCCATCTACAGTCCATCCATAATTGCTCCTTGCAAGTTATGTCCAACTTGCCAAAATTCTCACATATGCCACACTATACATGACAAATACTGTGCTGGCTTCAAATTGATTACAGCAAAGATTCAAGATTATACATTTTTAACAAGACAATACTCAGAGCACCACAGAGTACATCAGTGATTCTATTCCTGTATTGAGAACCTCAGCTACATTCTGTATTCTGAAGGACCAATGGAATATCTCTGGAACAATCTTCTACTGAATATCTGCATCGTTTTGAATAATACAGTTCAAGAAATCTTTTTGGATGATCCCAAGATGCAGTTTTTAGATCTGCAAGACTGGCTGATGTGAAAGTTTGGAGCTAGGCAATTCAGCACAAAGAAATCAGCCGTCCACTCGGGGTCCAAGCCAAGTCGCACGGGCAATTCTGAGCAGAGCAATTCAGATCATGGCAATTTGGAGCAAAAAATGGAAAATTTAGAGCTTGCCAATTCAGCACCATGAATTCAGCACTTGCAATTCAAGGCTAGGCATTTGGTTGTGCACAGCGAATTCTAAGAAAGCTACAATTTACATAAAAACTATAAAATATAAATGTAAGATGTATTGAAGGGTTTAGAATTAAATATGACTTATAAAAAAGCTTACATATCTAATGAGCACATAACATATGGAAAAATGTTTTTAAAATGTACATATATACATGCCACATTATATGGTATATTTACTGGCATATTATTTTACATCATACTAAATTATTACAATTAATAATATGTCATCACATGAAGTCACATGATATCATGCAATATGAGAGAAATTAGTATTTATTATGACATAATAGGATATCATACAATTTATTTACAGTACATATGATGACCATAAGATAACATATATTAGGATTAAATACTCAATATCTGCTACTTCTTTTATCACTAAAGAACAGTCTTGTTGTCCTCGAGACAAAGGTCTTGGTCTCGAGTGCACTCGAGTTCGTTTTTAAAAGTCTTGGTCTTGGTACCAAAAGTCTTGGTCTTGGTCTTGAGGTTCAAGGTCTTGGTCTTGAGGCTCAAAGTCTTGGTCTTGGTTTTCCAAGACCAAGACCAAGACTTTTGACAATATGAACAGTCATTTAACAAAACGCAAGGATTTTTAAAATTTATCCAATAAATTGCTTTAGTATTTACACGGTGTGAGTGAGGCCTTACTGTTGTTTTGGACATTTATTTTGACTTCCAGTTATTTACCATGGAACGATTTCAAAACAGACCCACAATTTCCACATTTACATCAGGTCCTTGAAAAGCTGCTGTGTGTGCCAGGGATTTCAGCACCTGTAGAACGTATTTTTCACATGGCAGAATTTTTATGAGGCCCCACAGATCACGTCTTCGTTAGAAAATTCTGAGCGAATTGGTTTTTATAAAATACAACAGGCATTTGGAATAACATTTCGCATGAAGGACTTTTGTAAATATGAATTCGAAATTCTCTACAGTCTGCATTTGGAGTCGTTTTGTTTGAATAAAAAAAGATTAATGTTTTAATTAAAATAGCGATCGAGTAGTCCGACTTGACAATTTTTTTAGTAAGGAATAGAAGTCTGGATATATAGTGATTTTTTGGGTATTTTTCTCGGTTTTGGTCTTGAGTTTCAAAGTCTTGGTCTTGGTCTTGAGGTTCAAGGTCTTGGTCTTGAGGTTCAAGGTCTTGGTCTTGGTCTTGAGGTTCAAGGTCTTGGTCTTGAGGTTTAAGGTCTTGACAACAAGACTGCTAAAGAATAAGACATGTATTTACAGTTTAACTAATTACGAATACTCAATCAAATCAACTTTAACATTTCTATAAAAATAAACTACTTAACTTAGAATATCTGACTAAATTCTTTGATCACGTCTAAATGCCTGGCTCTAAATTTCTTGCTCTGAATGGCTTGCTCAGAATTTGAATCTCCCAACTGCTCGGCTGTAACATACTCTAGAACAGACAGACAGCCATTTCAAATATTTCAAACATGACAGCCATTTCATACATACATATAATATACATATTACTGAAAAGTTTGTCAGAAGCACAAAATTAATACGAGTCAGTATTGCTGCCAAATGTTTTGGAAAAAACAATTCATCGATACAGAATCTTCAACGATACAGTTTGTTTAGCATGTCATATCTGTCATGTGTTGCCGATTCTACAGAAATTTCATGCATAGTAATGCTGCACAACATATACTAGGCTTATGTACAATATCGGTAAATATACAGCAGTTAATATCTCATGTGAATACCTGCCTTGAATTCAATAATTCAAATGATACAATTGTGCAATTGAATAATTACCAGCATAAGCAGTTTAATGATCAAATATACAATGATTCTAATGTTTTGTATTTACACAATTCAGTAAACCAGCAGCACCGGCTATTCATATACCAACTGAAATTTCTATTTAGAAACCAATTTTCAACAATTTCTTAAAAACTGAAAAGCAGCGTACGATTGTTTAAAAAATAGGCTCCACAAGTGACACATACGTAATGTTACTTTAATAATACTTCTGCTCTATCAGACTATCAAAAATGTTCAGTGTTCATCAGCATCAACAGACATTTTTACAACATTTTTCTGTCAGTATATCTAATCAATAACAGACGACTTGATTAACTCTCCACAGTTAGTTCTCTGAAGCATGTTCCTTACCTGGAAAACATTAATACTTATAGTCAAGCATAACATATAGAACCCAATCACAGATACACATAATCACTCACTCCATCTGTTGAATTGACCAGTGCTCAGCCTCCTCACTAAACCAAAATCATGATTTTTGTTTCGACAGGCATTAGCATTAGAAACAAATGTATATGAACATTCAAAATTAAGCAAAAGGTCAATGTCACCCCAAGCTATTAAGATATAACAACTGAATTTCCAGATGATCCAAATCGAAATGAAGAAATATCAATTTAAAACAATGTAGAAAGTTTCTCTTCATCACACCATCACGAACAGTTGTTGAACGGGTTGCGCAAATTTCTATTATTGTTGAATCAGTTCACATAAAAGTTAAGTATGTCCCATTAAGATGCAAAGGAGGTGCTCATTTCCGTCTGAAGGGACCAGAGGTAGCCGAGGCAATCGCACGTCAGCAACAACATCTGTTCAGCTGCGCTGTTGATAGGGTCACCAGAACACAAAGTTCAGATGGAATTCTTTCATTTCCCATTTATAAAATCTTCAATGAGGCTGAGCTCTATTGATTCGTGGTTTTGGATTGTTGATGAATCGAACAAGGCAGACGCATCATTGCAAAACATGAACTGGCCAGCAGCAGATGACGACTGGCCAACAGATGGTCGATGGCCGTTGCCAGCAAGTTGTCCCTGCATTGTAACAACACCAGAACGTTGTCCAGAGTGTGCAAGCAACATGCCTGACCCACAAATACTGGTATTCAGTCTCACCTGCCCGACATTTGTCTGCGTCCCATCTGAGCTTAAGTGTGCAATGTCATTGCCTAACTGTGGATAACCCTGAGGCATCCTCACCTCCGAGTAGCCCCAGCCCCTCATTGCAAGCTTTGGTGCATGATGCTGCTGATGCTGTACATCACCGTGTATAACAGACGCCGCTTGTGGCGTTGGTGGCTTCATCTGTCTGTATTCGGTGAACTGTGGAGATCTGTGGGGAGGCACTGCATTTAAACTTGGTTCCATTCCCAGAGATGGCGACTGGAGCGATGCTTGCAACCAGCTTCCCAATTGGCTGCCGTGATGCAAAAAAACATTCGAATTAGCAGCATTATTACTGACCGACGTTCTGTTGCTAGAGCTCTTAAGGTACAAGGGAGCACTAGACCTCATGATATTAGAAGGGTTTGGTAGATTGCCAAACACCCCCACCCCCGGCTGTGTGTATCCTTGACTTAGGTAGTCGGACTGGCTTGTGTTGTTTCTAAATGGCGGCAGTGAAGTGTTGCTAGCAGTTGCATCACTAAATGCCTGACCATTGGTTGGACTACAGCCTGTCATGCCAACCTCCATCTTGATGGTACTGGTTAAAGGTAATTCATGTTGCTGTGATGCATTCGACTGTATCTTCATCATATTCTTATTGACAAACATCTGGCCTCCTGCTTGGATTCGCGATGCCGTTGAGACATACTGCAAAGCAGGGTATGTGGAGAGATGTTGTTGCCCTGGATGAGGATTGACAGTCATGTTTCTATTTGTTGTTTGTGAATAGGATCGAACAACATTTGTTGCGCTGCTGTTCTGGACAGGTTGGTAAAAGAACTGCTGCTGCTGGGCTGTACTGATGCTCAGATGCCCTGGGTTGAAATGATTATTGGCATCATTTGATGGCACTAAGGTCTGCTGATTCTGTAGCATGGAAAACTGTGCAGGGTTTTCCATCTGTGAGCTTTGACTCCGGACACAGAATTGTAGACTAACATCGTTGCCGATTCCTGGATAACGCACAGGAGAAAGCGAAGATGCACAGGCACTTCGAATCCGAGAGCGAGATTGCTTGATTCCAAATCCAGACCCTGCACCATAAGGTGGGCAATAGGCATTCTGGTGTTCATGCTTTACAGGCAAGCAGGACTGCAGTGCTGAAAGTTGTGGAGAGGTAGAGTTCAAAGTTAAGGGCATCCTGTATCGTTGCTGTGCCAGGTTCTGTCCTGTGGCCATGCTGGTCGATGATGCATAGTCACTGACTGGGTATGGAATGGTGTAGCTATAAGTCTGCGATGGTGTTTGCTGCTGGTTCTGTGTATAACTAGAAGCTTTTGTACTCGTCTCTTGACTGCGTCGAGCAGCCATCTGCTTGAGAGTTTCGGCTGCAGGTCCAGCATCAGTCACAAGTGACTGAGCTATTTCCACATTCAGCGATATCTGGTTTCCACTGACAGAGTTGGAAAACTGATTTGGAGGTGATGGACCCTTATTATCATTTGAAGTGGAAGAGGCTTTGAAATCGCAATTCGATGAATTCGTGTGCAAAAGCACAGAAGGCACAGATGATGCAGAGCTTATTGGTTGATCTGGTGCTGTGTCCGAAACACTGTCTTTGATATTAAGTGGCGAGTCATGAAAATCCATGTTATCCAACTCACCTTGATTAAGCACCTGGAAAATGTCAGCAGGCAGCTCTTCTATGCCATCCAGGAAATCACACAGACCATCTTCATCAAAATTTATCAGGTCTTGGGTATCATCGACTGCGCTTGGGCCTTGGGAGTCGTCATGTGGCTCCTTCTTACAGAAATCAACGTTGTCAAATGACATGCTGGGTGGGGCTGCTGCATCAGGTTTAGCATTAACCGAAGCACAACTGAACCTGAGTTTGATTTCACTCTGAGGGTGGTTCATACCTGCATCCACGCTTATATTCAATGACAAGTTACTGTGGAATTGGTGACCACTGAAGTTTTCGGCATTTCTTGGCGCATTCTGTGGACTGTTCTTTTTGCAAGTGTGATCTTGAATGCCTGTACACGCTGGCTCAGAAAAATTGTAGACGTACTCAGCATTAGCTTCATCAGTCCGAGAAGTCTTTGCTGCCACTAAGGGTTCATCGTTATTGGACTTTCGCTTCAGTTTCTGATAATAAAAAAAACAGAGTCAGATTATTATACATAAACACACCAACCAACACAGAAATTTTCCCTGAATGTATTAGACATAAACCAAAAATCAAAGAATCACTTTATATGTCATAATAATTTTTTTTAAATCCACAAAAAATTTAGAACAATACCAGTGTGATCATAAGAACTGAAAGCTGAAGTTTCTAAATTATCTCACTCCCTGCACCTTGGAAGACACAAACAGAAATTTAATAGCATAGTAGCTAGGTTTTGGCCAACTGGCATTTTTTTGCCGTTGGCCTGCTTTACTTTTATTTGACTCTAAAGTACTTAATTTACATTTTAAACCATGTGGCTAACGAAAAAAGACCGACTGTCCGCCATTTTTGTTGATGCGTTGACTCATAATTTTATTACTTTATGCGGATTTTCAATGATAAAGATCACCGCAGCAGGTCGCCAAAACAGGTTACTATTTTTGTAGTAATGAAAAAAGAAACTGTTTTTGGTATTTGTATCAGTAGTTCAGGGCTGCGCTGATTTCGATTAATCGGTCTACGGCAAAATCCGGCAAAAACCGATTTCCAGATCAATATTTCGCCAAACCCTGATAGTACCAGACTGCCAGTTCACTTGCAGTTTACCTTTGCTTCTGATGCTTAAAGACTGGTTCATCTTGTAAATTGGACAATTCATTATCAAGCCATGTAAAGCACAAAAAATGTTGTACAGTCATTGGATCGGCTCTGATAGTATCAGAGAGGTAGAGTTCAAAGTTAAGGGCATCCTGTATCGTTGCTGTGCCAGGTTCTGTCCTGTGGCCATGCTGGTCGATGATGCATAGTCACTGACTGGGTATGGAATGGTGTAGCTATAAGTCTGCGATGGTGTTTGCAAGGAACCTTGCGATGTTCACAAGGAACCTTGTGATGACTGCAGACTAGAAAAAACAAAGAAACTCATCTTCCTTATAGTCACTCAACGACTTTCCAGAACTCTCATTCCTCCAGGAAGATATCGTCCTAACTTTACTTTAGTTCTCAGTACAGAATGCAAAACCGGGTTTACAAGTATCCTGCCATTTTGAAACCCAAAAACCCAGGTTTATAAACGCTTGGAAACCCATGTTTAATGTATTTGAAAACTGTCACATTTACTGCTGTTCAGACCCTGAAACCATAGTTCGAGAATTCGCATTTTACGAATTTTAAGAATTTTAAAAATTCACGAATTTTAACGAATTTTAAAACTGAAATTTAAAAATTCGTTAAAATTCGTGAAATAATAAAATAATTGAATTCTTTGCCATGGCAACGAATTTTATTATGTGTTTACATTGCAACATTTTGAGCAAGTAAATGTCAATGTCATAGGATGACATAGGCAATCAATCAATAAGCCATAAAAGCAACACAATGGTACTGATATTCAGTTACTGTTCTACTTGGAGTCTTGAACTTCGATTTCTCTCATAGTTGGGGTTTATCACTGTGAGTGTCAGTCAGCAGAACGAAAAACCACCAGTGCCCCAGCTCCAGTGTGACCAGTAAGTCACTAACACAGCTTGCAACCAAACATGGTTAAAAAGGGTTGGCAACGTTCACCGAGCTGTGTCTTCTACTTCATCATCCTCTGATTCTGAGTCAGGAACAGCCTACTGCTCCTATACTCGACTCTGGTTTCTGTATTTTCGCCACGCAAATGCTCCCGAATTCGGGCAGAACAACCAACAAATTCCTTGTCACAAAAACAACACTGTATTTTGGATTACCCTTTCCTACTTCTCCAAAATTACTACATACTTTCACTCCGATCCATGTTCTTTCATCTTTAAGAAATTGGATTTAACTAAATTAACTCGTTACGTAATAAACTTTATATTGAATTTTACATTAAATTCTAAGCAGAAGCTTAACACAACAAAATTATGACGTCATCACATCTGTTGTTGTTTCTTACGCTGTTTTTGCAAAATGTCACTGTTAATGTAAAAAAGGCCCAACAATGGCCCAACGAATTTTTACGAATTTTTACGAATTTTAAAATAAACCAAAAATTCGCGAATTTTTACGAATTTTAAAACCAAAGTCACGAATTCTCGAACTATGCCTGAAACTGACAGATTTAGATCAAACAGATCAACTCAAGTTCAAC
This sequence comes from Allolobophora icterica, assembly GCA_963556255.1. Lineage (NCBI taxonomy): Eukaryota > Metazoa > Annelida > Clitellata > Crassiclitellata > Lumbricidae > Allolobophora > Allolobophora icterica. The sequence continues at coordinate 33,209,263 of OY744605.1, forward strand.
AGAACACGATGCACACATGGCTATTGGACGAGTCTTACACTCCATGCCGGCTTTAGGTATAGGCGATATAGGAATAGGCGGCTGCCTAGAGCAGCATTTGTCAAGGGGCAGCAAATTCCAGCAAAAAAGGAAAAAACAGAAATAAATGTTTTGTTCGTACTTAGTGTAGATTTTATGACGTCTCTATCGCCCCATGATTTAATCAGTTTAGAAGAATAAGTCCACCCTTATGCATAACAATACTCAGAAATGGCAGCAACAAATTCAATTTTTCAAATTCATGTTTAACTTATCACATCAATGTTTTTAAACATGAATTACATTTACGAGTTAGGGGCGGCATTTTTGTCTTTGCCTATAGCACACAACTGTCTAAGACCGCTACTGCTTACACTCCAGAAAGAAACAGAGATTGAGATGAACGCTTCCAGTGAAACTTGGCCTATATCTAATACTGTCAGTAGCAGCTCCATTAAAATAATAGTCCTTGGCTGCTGCTAACAAGACCAAAATTGCAGTATAGGAGAGCACTGGAATATGGAGCCTGCTGTCTACAGCCTGTGTACTCGTATCTCCTATCGATTCTGCAGACATCTTTGAAAATGGACACACGTTTTTTGGCTGCAGGACTTCTGCGCATGAAGATCTGTTCGTGAAGCCACATTCAAGTGACAAGACTCTGAACATAATGTGTTTCTTGCACACATTTTACCGCAATGCAGGACCTTAATGTGATTAAGAACTTAGAAGAAATAAACAGAACAGAAAGTGACATTTGACAAACCCATATTCATGAAATAAATTCAACCACAACTTTCATAAGTTTTCTGCTTGATGCAAGCACCAACACATAATTGCAGTAATACCTATACTCCAAACAGAGGTATCTTGGGTTTGACTGCCATCAAACCCATAAACCTGGGCTTTAAAAAAGTTTGTATTCCCTAGTTCACAGAAGGGCTAAATGGTCGGGCAGTCAGTATAAATAACATCTATGAAAAGGTAACGGGTTGAACCTAGAAAGCACACAAATTAATTCAAGAAACAATTCAGACTTTTTAATGCCCTCAGAAATAAAAGTGAAACAAAAGTATAATAATATATTGCAAGCAATTGAATACAAATACATCCAGTCTTGGGGTTCCTACAAGACTAAGCACAATATAACATCCAACACAGTAACTGAATGGTCTGTGTCGAGATGCTGAACAAGTCCTATCAAATGTACAATTTATGCTTGTCACTGGCAAATGGTGCTACACAAATGCAATACAATAAAAAAAAACAATAACTAACTACCGCAATCCCAAAATTGCAAGCCGTTCTTTACGAGTGGAACAGTTGGCTAAAGCATTCATGCCCATTTCCCATACAGAGTAAAGCCACTGAAGACCAGCAGATGCAGTGGTGAAAGGCCATACCATTATCAACTCACTTTAACCATCACCAGGCCACCAAATAAAACTAGACTTGTTTATATATCCTAAGAAGAGCCATCTTGTCAACAGCCAAGTCTCCATAAAAGCCAAGAATGATCCAAGGCATGGAGACTCAGACAGATAAGAAGTCTTTGTACAGTTCCGAATGTCCCAGGTCCCCACCCATCATTGGTATTCGATGCTCACCAACCACAGCAGAAGATCCGCCATGGCCAGCGTGGTATCCATAATCTACGAATCCAGCTACAGATACACTAATCAGAACTACAGTAATGAATGTAAGGTGATGAATTTCTGGACCATAGCAACAGTAAACTTGACAAAACAATAACAACCACCAGCACACCAACAACAAAATTAAATAAATAAATACATAGTTCAACAATAAACAGTAACAAAGAACGACACTGATAATTAATTCATTAAGAAAAATATATGCATGTAGTGCGTAAATCCAGTTGCAACAAAGTTTGAAGGAATCCACAGCTGTCGAAATGTATCCCAGAGACAAGGCCATTAAACTGCTTATGACTCCTGCATCATACCTTGAGAATATTTGGGCATACAGTTTATAATGCTACCTGTAATTTTAACGTGATATTTATGTGGTGTACCTAACAAATTCTGCACATATCTCAGTTTGTAAAGCTCATGTTTTGTCTATAGGCAGACCACCATGAATTACACATACAAAACCAAACATTCATTTCCAGGTGGAATACTTAACGATGATAAAGACCTACACAGTGTCTGGACCAAATACATATCAAAGGCTATTTAGCCCTTAAAACAGCTCAGCCAATCTGACAGCAAAGCAATATTTCTTCAGTATTCCAACAAAACTTGGTAAACACTGTTTGGATGTGTCTTGAGTAGCGTGCTTTCTGCTTGGTCTCAACATTCTATCAGGATAAAATAGACAAGAATAGCAGAGTAATCCGGACAAAATACACGCAAATACAAGTGTGACAGATAATAATTCCATATGGCTATAAAGCTGGCATGTAATGGGCATGTCTGTTTCCCATAACCTCGGCTTCCTTCCAAAATCGGTTCACACACAGCCAAGCAGAGTGGGTCATCAAGATTACATCCTCCTTTATACCAGGAGGCAGGTGTTATCCACAACAGACACGCCAGTATGTGGCACGCACACTGCCATCCTCCTACCCACTCAGGCCCTTGCTAAAACACAAAGCCAGAGACTGGAGGACTGCCAGCAAAATAAGGCAGAGTAGGATTCACTTTCAAACAGTTCTCAAACTGGACAGACTGACTAATCAGTTTATTTTGTGACAGACAATCTCAGGCCAAGTTTGGCAGGCAGGCAGGCAGGCAGGCAGGCAGGCAGGCAGGCAGGCAGGCAGGCAGGCAGGCAGGCAGGCAGGCAGGCAGGCAGGCAGGCAGGCAGGCAGGCAGGCAGGCAGGCAGGCAGGCAGGCATCTGAACACAAGGAATAAGAAACATACATAACTCTAGACACGTCTCTGGCTCTCAGCAAACTTCTAAAAAATCTCATATCTCTGTCCAGCTGAGCATCCACTTTCAAAGACTTTCAGTCAGTTGGATCCACTCTTCTGCGTATTGTCAACGGGTCTGTACAAGTTTACCGAGCTTACTACCAAGTACAGCTTGACAGAGCCTGTCAGCTCCCTACAGCTAGCATTATCCTTACTCTCCAGCAGTCATACATCCCCTAACTTGCTGGGACAGCTTTATTGGGTTTTTAAAGCATTAAGCCAGGACTGCTTACACTCCTCAATCCAGTGTGTGTACCTTTATACATTTGAGTTTCCATTATTGAGCATTATCATGTTCTGCAGATGCTATCCTCCATTTGCAAAGCAACTAGAAGTCAAGGACTCTGCATGCAAAGCACACTATCAATGTAAGGGACAATTTCGTCACTGGGGATATTTAGCTCGTCTGGCCATTTCCAACCTATTGAATCATCATAACCTGATGCTTAAGCAAGCTGGAATATCATCATTCTAACTGGATACTATGATAGTTGCTAAAAGTAATGGCTAAAAAAATGACACTAACTTAGTCACAACACTCACAAAAATCAACTAATTGCTCCTAAAGCACAATGATTGCAGTCCATAGGCTGACAGTAATATAGCATTTTGCAGTACATGGATAAGAAAACTGTCACGTAGCAGGCCACACTGAATGTGCTTTGTCTATGAGCATTTAGGCCACATTAGCATGATACCATCTGCTATTCGCAATACATTAATTAACAGTGACTAGTGCATAGAGAGAAGCATACATCAGCATACTTTATTGTTACACAAATAATAGTGAACCTGACCAGATAAATCCAGATAGATGACTATGACTCAAATTCAGAAAAAGCACTGTTGAGGGGTATGAGAAGGGTACACTAAGTCTCCCCTGGGTCATGGAGTTCATGGATTTGCAGTCAGTCACACTTTCAAAGCAGGGTCACAAGTAGCAGGCTCATTACCCAGTTGGCACCACCAGATCCACATCAAAACCTTGAAAAGACATGTTGTAGGTAGCCAATGATTGAAGATATTAGACTGAAACCAAGGCATGACTTAAACAAGACTTGAATTTGAAATACTCATAGAAACAAGTCCTCAATGATAGAGTTAAAGGAAGGTAACAAGTGTGTGAAGGTATTATCTAATCTAAATCTACTCCAATGACCTTTACAGCACTGTTATCATAATGTGTAAGGCATCACTCTATGTTGCTTCAAGTGAATCTATAAATTAAACTCAAAGTCCACTAGAGAAGCCAGGTCAAAATCTGATAACTCAGAACAACCAGAAATCAAGCTATAGAGAGGCCTTTTGACATACCTATCCTGGATGCAGCTCAAAGTCGCTCCATACAAACGTTTGCCACAATTCACTAAGACCCAATATGAATCTTCTTTCATGGAGCACCCTTCTTGTTTGATGTGAAAAGTACAACTGAAGACAGCTAAGGATTGCGGTGCAGTGCATGGCAACAATTATTAGCTCTGACCAGACTGATCCAAATGAACAAGCGCCAACCACAGATTCAAATTTCTTCAACCGAGTCCCTGCTCACTATGCTGATTCAGAACACAGTATGCAGTTTCCCTTAGCTTAACCTTATTATTATTATTTTTATTATTTTTACCATAGGTATTTATGATCCCTCAGGCAATCAAAACTATGTCCGGAGATAGGAAGGGTTTCTTCTGGAACGGCTTCGACCTCTTCAAGATTCTTTTGGGAAAAGGTTTCTCGGAAGGCAATCACATTAAAGTGTTGAACGGTGAATTGGTGATAGACATGCAATGACCAACATCATGTCTTACGATGCTGGCCATTACATAATTACAACCAAACACAAGTGAACCACTTGGGGAAAAGGTACCAAAACTGTGGTACATACTTACTAAGAAACTTGAGTTTCACTGTGTATGGCAGAGCTTCCCAACCTTTTTTCAACCACAGCACCCTTACTAAGAACCAGACGGCACATTGCATTTATGGTACTTTTTTATATGACTGATTGATTGATTGATATATATATATATATAATATATATATATATATATCTTTACATATATATATATATATATGTAAATTTGGCAAACACACTTATTCATTTTAATTTAGATAAACTAACATTCATTTATCCACTTAGCTACAATGTTTTGTGTCTATAACTGTGTATTAATGATAAAACAAAGTCATTATGTCGATGTCAGTACTGATAATCAGGAATTCTCAGCCATTGTTTTAAAAACCAGATAACCGGGAGAAATTAATTAAAAGCAGAATGACAAATCATGGCTAATGGGACTTGGCAAATAATGTGATATTGTATCAATACGAGCTTGAACGGCGGTTGACAAGCACATTCGTAAGTCGTTTTCAACTGACTGTAAACAGCCTCTGTGTTTCGTTTTGATTTGTGTCATTCCTGAAAATGCTTTTTCACATAGGTACCGGTAAGTAGTGCAGAAGGGCAGCAGTATGCTGACAGCTTTTGCACATAAAAATGAAATTTAGCAATATTTGTTACACATAATTTAGCATTATATAACACATATTTGTCGACAACTTCTGAAAATACGATGAAGCAAAATCATGAAGCTTACTAACGATGATATCATAGACAGAGTAAATAAGTAAGTTAGCTCATCAGATAGTAGATGTAACACGCAGTGGTCTATGCAGATTCCCATAAAGCTAAATCAACCTGGTAAGAAATTATACTTGACTGCACCAATTTATCAGTATGGGATAGCGCATATTAGCACTTGATATTATTGTCATTTAAAACTTCTGATAGCAGTTATGATGATAGCAGTAAAGATGAAGTTGTGAAGACGTTGCTGATGAGAATACAATGGAAGCTGCTTTGATATCCACAGGAGACATTTCCAAATCTCTTCTCCACCCTGGTTTATGACTGACCTACATATACCTATGGCTGCAGTGATATGAACCGCTAATGTCACACTGTTTCTGCAGGTTAAAGAATGCCAGTCTTCTGTCTGCCATTAACTGTCTTCAGGGGTTTGTCTCACAGTGGCATTTATTCCAAAAACTCATCAGTATATGCTGGATGACAAGTATGGCACAAACTACATCCACAGCCAGAACCAATGTTTGCAGAATATTATGGAGAGCCTGTTGCCAGCATAAGCAGTTCAGCTAGTCAAAATCTTCTGCAAATTCTTGTCACACATGTTCTTTAGTGAAAAGCAGCAATGCCCATGAATGTCGATGAGCTATGCATAGGACAATCAGATGACCAGCCTAAAACCACCCCTAAAATAATGTCACCAAAGTGCTATAACAGCTGTGAAGTCTTGCACAGAAACTTGGCATCACAGTATCCAAAGCAGCAAAAACAAAGCAAAGTCCTGCAAGCATACAATATTAGGAAGACTTATTTTGACAGCTGAATGATTAAGAGGGTACCTAGCATTAGTAATTTTATTTCGAGATGAATTTGAAAACAAATAAATAGCTTTTGGACCTCAAATAAAATAGCTATAGCACTGAAATGTGGTCCCAAATTTTAATTAATATGTGACTTTTCAGCAGATTGCTGCATGAAAAGTTGTGATTCGTTATAAATTATACTTTGCAATCCTTTCAAGGAATTGTCATGATACATATTTAAAGTTTTAGCCATAACTATACACACATTTCAAAGCTGTCTGTGGCCTTTTAAATATCTGCAATCAACTTTCTCAGAAACAGAGGTGGACATTTTGAGATAAAATTTGTCACAATTGTTCAAACCTCTTGGCATAGTTCAGAGGTGGCGAACCTTTTTTCAGGTGCGTGCCAAAATACTGCTAAATCATTTTTAAAAATACCGTCGCATGCCCCTGAGAAATTTGCACAGTATACAATTATTTTCTCATATAGATTTTAGTTAACAAAGCATAACAAAAATTGAATTAAAGATGTCATATCAAAGATCGTTTTGAATGAAGTTAATTAAAATTAAATCCTTCAACAAAGAAACTGTGCATTCGTACAGGGATTTTGTATTTCTAAGTTTGAATTTTGTGGACGCTCTGAAATCCGCGTGCCCTAAAAATTTCAACGCGTGCCACTTTGGGCACGCGTGCCATAGGTTCGCCATCCCTGGCATAGTTAGTCCAGAAATCCTCTTGGCATAGTTAGTCCAGAAATCCCAGCTTTTCTCCCAGTAAATTAAATATATACACTTAAACCTATTAATCAAGTATCACACTGGCCCGATTAGCTAAACTGGTTACAGCCTACGTCCCAAGTGCGTCTGTATGTAAGATAATGGCTTATTTCAGAGAGATGAATCTTGAGCGACCACAGTCTGTAAATGGGATCTTAAAAGGTGTGGCACCTATTCCAATGGACAACAATCAAACATTAGAAAAAATTAGCAGCATGAAGCAAACAGTCGCTATAGAAAAATATGTAAATTTACATTCACATTATAAAACATATACCATCAATATAAATAAATGTGAATATAAGCGAATCGCTACTGCCACCCACCCTCGAGTGCCAAGGCTAAGAAAATGAAGTCACTAACACTTCATGCCTGTGGTTGCTTCTCAGAGCTATCTTAAGGAACTTCTTTTTCTTGCCATTGTGTCCCTCTACTCTATCAACATTTGATGTACCGGTAACTTGCTTGCTCAAATATATATGAACAAAGGTAAATGAAGTACATGTACAGAAAAGCAAACCAATACTTACTGCATATGAATTTGAGGTTAAAGCTGAACCCTCTCCTCTCTGGCTAGCTTTCGACTTACTGGTAGTTCTCTTAGACTTGCTATCTAGCCATCGTTTGTGGTAAGCGGCCGTTTCTTGTCTCTGTCTTTCCGAGATTTCGTTATTCCGCCCATCAAATTGACTAGCCATTGCAACGTGCCTTTGGCGATAGGCGTCCATTCGACGGCGCATCCGATCGAGGACATCGCTGTGCTGGGCAGCACCAGGCATAAAATCCCTTACGCTCACATTCATTGTCACGTTTGGACCTATCCAAACACTTCAAGACAGCTGCTTCGCTCAGTCACAGCGCCCTAAGGCGCCTGAACTAAGCAGACGAACTGACATACAAACTTTAGAACAGCAGCACATTTCATGTCAGCTGGTATACCGACAAAAGGTCGAAAGTGGTAAATCGTCTGCACGTGTTTTAAGATGTACTGAACACGAAAAATTCGACTAAACTGGAAATATGTAAGTTTCTTCCATGTTTTCGACCACCAAACAATGTTTCCATCGCATCAGTCGAGACACAACACATACACGGTTTACCTACTTCCGTTATGTAGCCCTTCAACTTGAAAATAGTGCCTTCATTTTAGATAATTTAAAGCACTTATTCTCAACAAATCAGTTCATAAATAGCCAGGGACGATTATAAACTTAAGCAAGGAAAAACATTAACAACGAGGTTATAAGACGTCGGAAACGTTCGTGAGACAGATCTACTTTTCAAAGCGCGTAGTTTTGAATTAATACGCCGAGGATCGCACCAGTTAATTGGGTCACAAAGTCGCTCAGTAGGCTGCTGGCTGTTTGCGAAGAATGTTATTAATGGGCCTGCTTCGGCGGCAAAGTCGCATCGGGACTGAGAGACAAGATCCTGTAGTTACTGAATCACTCATAAGAATATCATAATGAGATAGCTTCAGATAAGCAAGAAGTGAGTGTGAAATTTCACGAGGCTCGACAGTAATCTGCTTCTACTATTGTGGGCATAAATGGCTGTGTAAACGTAAATTAACAGGTTTTCTATAGCGACCGTATGCCCTCGACTAACCCCGGAGCCGCCGCTAAGCCCTCGAGTCGAAACCAGTCGCTAAGCTACCGTCTGCTATAGCGACTTCGTTCACTTCATATTTCGCTTATTGTTTTAATCGCGGTCTCCGAGTTTAGATTTTTGACGACGACATCAGTAGCAGGACAGAAGCAACACTTGCTTATAAAGTACGAGTCACATTGGGGGGGGGTCCATAGAGTAGCGGTAACATCACTGGCGTGAAGAGCAAGAGGTAGCGGGATCGCTTCCCGCAGTCCTCTCAAAGGTCCACTCAGCCTTTCATTCGCGAGATGGCGCGTTGTTAAAATGAGATGTAGGACGTGATGGGAGCCTTGCATGGCTGCCGTATACAGTTAAATTCGACTCCTGTAATAACTTGTGATCATCCGTTCATACTGATTTGTAATCATGCTGCGTAATTGTCAGTTTGAAGATATTAAACGAAAAAATTATTATAAAAAAGGTAGTTATAACAGTTAGGGTGGTAGTGAAAAAAGTTTTTTTTAAATAATGCCCGGGACACCCCCTAGTTCTGTTCGTATTGGTAGTAGAAACTCATGTGCAAAATCTTTTTAAAATATTCCATTATTTAGGCGTGCCACATGACAACTTAAGTTTTGCATATGACACCATGGATCATTGAAGCCTTAAAAATCAACTTTCTTAGTTTTTCAGGAGCTGGATGAAAGTTCATCACTTCTAGATCCTATTATTTGATTACTGTAATTATGTGATGAGTGTGATGCACCATAGATAGTTGGATACCTTGTTCTCTGATGATTTGTTTATAAATAAAAGATTAAATAATAAATATATAAATTAGAACCAACTGGAGCTGAGGAGTAAATAAATATTTGCAATTTTTCGAACAATTTTCTGAACTTTTGTAGTCTGTACATTTAAGGCTTTTCTAAAGTTTAATTATTTATTTACTTACTTACTCACACTATCCCACATTATTCATAATCCATTTCAAATTAATCACATTTTAAAAGTTGTCCTTGGGTAGATGTTTTCAACCCTCTGGCTGGACCGTTTCCTGGACCTGAAATACCTATGCTTAAACGATATCAGAATGCATTGCCTTTGATAGTCCATGACATGTTTGCTTATGGTTTGTCAGATGATGAAATTGCAGTTTAACAATAACAAAGAAATGATGCAAGACGCTGTTGAATTTGAAGTGGAATGTTTACAGAAAGACAGTCAGCCTCGTGATGATTATCTAGAGCTCTTGGAACTTGCACTGATCTACATACAATGTAGGTCATGTCCCACCTCGAGGGAAGCATTTTACAGCCTCTGGTGTCATGTCACCGCTCTCTTCGTTCTGCCACCCGTGGTGATCTCTCTGTCCCTTGTGCACGCACCGCTACTATGCAGCAGCGCGCTTTTTCCGTGGTTGGACCCACAATTTGGAATGGGCTTCCTCCTGAGCTGCGGTCTCTTCCTCGTAACTCATTCACCGCTTTCTTCTCTGCTCTAAAGACTGTTCTCTTTCGCCGGGGTTGGGCTGGGAGCGCCTCTGAGTAGCTTCCTTGAAGGGGCGCTATATAAATGATTGATTGATTGATTGATGCATAGGGCCAGATGGATGGTCAAGGCCATCTATTCTCACAAAGTATTCCTTTTACGATCTCAATTGCGAATTACCTTCTGGAAAAAAATTTGCTACGTTCCCTTAACCTGTTCATCTGCTTTGATTATCTCAGATCCTGGTTCACAGCTTCACACTCTACTCTAAAGGCACTTTCCGTCATGCTTGGTACCTCAGTGAGGATTTGGTCGATTTCTGCTTTTTCGATGACTGCATTGATGCTGCTTCCAAGGCCTTGTTGGTGCAAACAATGAGAACCAAAGTTGGTGTTGGCATTCCATCCTAATGTCCACAAATTACTGTACACACAGCTTCATGTAGTCGGGAGCACCTCTGAGTAGTACTCCTTGAAGAGGCGCTATATAAATGCCCGTTATGAATGAATGAATGAATGAATGAATGAATGTACTCTTGAGATTTTGTGACTTCAAACATGATGAATACTGTGCATACCCATTGATTGGCTGGAGAAAGATCCAACTTCGTGGAAACAGGACAGCATCTTGTAGCGGCATGGTCACGTTACGGCGCTATAGAAATTGTCCGTGTTATTATTATTTTAATTATTTATTTGGAGCGTCATCAGAAAGGTTGAGTGTGGTGAATGATAGAGCAGAAAGGGGATTGGCACTGATCCAAGAATACAATCAAATACTGACCAAGGATGACGGTCAAAAGCAGGCTTTGCTCCATGTGGTGTCCGAACATTGGAAAAGTATCCGGACCCCAAGAAGTTAACGGTCACAAAAATGGACTAATAAATATTCTATTCTTGAATCAAACTGACAGAGTTCAATTATGCTCAAAAATACTCTTTAAGTATTGTGCCTTAAACCTAGCAATTTAAAATTTACTTTCTGTTTCACAAAATACAAAAGAATATTGATAATATTATCACAATTGTGCTTACATTCCTTGTCTAAAATTTTGAAAACTTGTCATCTCATGTGGCACCCCTAAATGATGGAATATTTTTATAATATTTTGCACACTAGCTTAGTATATCAAAAGGAATATAACTAGGGGCTGTCCCATCCATTTCCAACAAATAACGTTTTTGAGCACCACCCTAATAACAGTCTAACAATCAGTCGATGGTGATTTGACATACTATCTACCTGTCTGAGTGGTGTCTGTCATAGGCGTCCACAGGAATTTTATGGGGGGGGGAGGTTCTAGGGAGGGGCAAAATTTTTCTAGGGGCAGCTATTTCAGACGATTTTGCATAACTATTCATGAACACAGAACACGTGTCAACTGTCAACAAGGACTTATCTTAATAATTAAGTGGTTTTACATTGAAAATCGTGTTGTAATAATCATAATAATCAAAAGATATAATTTTTTTAATATTTGCAAAATCCATGGGGCAATCGTCACCTCAACATTTCCACAGAGCCCAAAAAACCGAAGTCGGGGAAACCAGCTTATTCACAGGCGCTTAGTCAAAACAATCGATAGGCAGGGGTGAAATCGGTTCCATGTCAAGATCCAAAGGGGAAAAAGGAATAAAACCCACGAGGAAGTCCGAGGCTGCACTGCAGTGCAGGCAGACAGTGAGACGGCTAAGATGGATGGTGTTTAGAGTAGAAAAGGCGAGGGCTTCTGTATGGGAAGGAGGAGGAATCGGGATAGGATTTGTGAAAGATCAGAAAGAGTAGTGTTTTCAGTTTTGAGTGAAAGAGCTGTGAAGAGATGGCAAGAGGTGAGGCTTTGGTGAATTCATAAGTTGGATCAGATATTTGGCATAATACTGGCGAAAGTTTAGGGCCTATCCCAGAGACGTGGAACAGCTATCGTTATGGATCGATCATCGATTCGCAAGTTTTAGTGATGATGTGACGGAAGGGCGGAGAATTAAGACTTAGCCTAGTGTAGTAGTGTTAAGGCGGAAGAGGAGCGGGTTGAGTAAATTGGTTGGACCGTGAACAGCTGACTGGAATAGGAGGGCTGAAGTGTATTGTAGGCGACTTATATGGAATTTATAGGCTACCGCTAACTCATTAAGTCAGTCGGTAGGTAATTCCTTAGAGACTGACTACCCTCAACAGAGTCAACACTGCTCGATCATTTCTCAATGAATTGATCGGGTTAGATCCTTCGCCGCCGTTTCCCGTTTAAATAGTTGTCGTGCCATTTAAAATCCCCCGCAAAAATCTCTGCAATAAACCAACGTCGGAATTCGAATCGGCACCCTCACGCACGGAGGTGCATATGGAATGTACGCCCTAACCAAAGTAATTAACCGGGCCATCAAAGTTGTGTTCGCTCTGCGTACATCTGATGTGCATAGGCCTAGTCTCCGCCGCCATCCGCCGCCGTCGTTAAGCCCTCAAGTCGAAACCAGTCGCTAAGCTATCGACTGCTAGCGACTTCGTTTAATTAATATTTTGCTTGTTTTAATCGCGGTTTTCAAGTTTCGATTTGACGAAGACATCAGCAGTAGGACATGGCAACACTTAAAATACAATACAATACAATATTCGTTTGTTGAGGAAAACAAACTGACATGCCGCTGATTGCCGAAACTTGGTACATTATAAGAGAAAGAGTTTTCTCTATTAGCAACAGTTCTTATAGAGAATACGGGGGCTACGGTGGTTGTCTTTTTTTTGGCAAAGTGAATTTATGCATTCTATTACGACGACATTGTTGATATTACGAAGAGGGAGAAATAAGCAGGGTGAGAATTGTCAGGGTTGAGGATTCTACCCCCTAGTCTTTCTTAGGACCCCACAGTTAAGTCTTCTTTGCACACCCCCAGGGGGTCGTTTCAAAGCCCTCAGTTGTGCTTGTGTGAGTTAGAATTATTTGATTCTGATTCTCTGACAAAGTGAAGACATTTCCATGGTGTATCATGTATGCATGTTTTAATTTTCTCAACAAACGAATTGACTTTGATTCGAGTTTGACTTGCAAAACTGCTAGCGTTGAAATCTGCTGCTTTAAAATTTCGCAGACATCAGTTTGCAAAATACGAATAAAATATTTAACTCCACATGGATCAAAGTCTACCAACCCTTCCAGTCTTTTTAAACAATTCTCACACTGTAAATAAGTGCCGGAGTACATGATTCTCGTTCTCTGCTAGGCTACTGCCTGAAAGAGGCACGTGTCAGCAGTTTCGGCCAACTGGTTGGCCGTACCTGAGATCGGGTACTGCTATAAATCCTCCTCGCTTCATTCGACTTATCAAGCGCTCTATTTCACGAATTCACATTAACATTAATTTTCACAGCCATCGGTCTGTCCTCTGTCAGCATGCCCACATTGAGCGGAGCCCATATTCCCATATTGGACCCATTTATAGTCCATATGGGTTCCATCTAATGCCCACGGAAATGATGGCACGGTCAGTACAGTATGCGATAAAATGAATTATATTGTTAGGTAATCAGGTATGTCCGGTAGACATAGGCCTACCTGATTACCTGAGAAGTCGATAGCAAGTCGCTAAGTCAGTCGATGAGTCTAAGCGACTTAGTCAGTCGATAAGCATGCGACTGAGTCGACTGAGTCGCTAAGTCAGTCGCTAACTCATCAAGTCAGTCGGTAGCTCCTTATAACGACTGACTTCGAATAGAACTGTTTTATACGGCAGCCACAGGGCGCCATCACGGCCTACTATTCATTTAACCACCGCCGCCACCTAGCGAGTGGAAGGCTGAATAAACCTAACGGGTCTACGGGAATTGATCTTGGTACCTACTGCTCTTCACGCCAGTGTGTTATCCAGGGGGACGCGGTGGTGTAGTGGTGTAAGTCGGTGCCTTGTAACCGGAGGGTTGCAGGTTCGAATCCACCTCAAGCCACTGCGTAGCGACCCAAGTGCTTCTGAATCGTTGCTTCGATCTTATCGACTGTCTACGAATATACGGCACTCTAATCTCTAGAATTTATTTATTTATTTATTTATCCATTACTCTACGGGCCCCCCGTCAAATTGTTTATAATACTGTTTGTGTTTAATTTGTCTTACAGTCTCTTACTGATATTGGGATCTTTTTGTATGTATTGTTGTAAAGTATGAGCGTTTGTCTTGTACTAATAAAGATTACTTACTTACTTACTTAATTACCAGGGATATTTTGAAACTTGCAGTCACATGGCGGCGGCTCCTCAACGAAGCGAAATATGTAATCGGTGTTGGACTAAAACGAAGATTTTATAATTCTCAGTCAAAGTGCGTTTAAACTACCATAATATGTAAGCATAGTTTCAGCATACAATGGCTACTTATTTGATATTTTATTGATATTTTATGTATTAAATTTGGTATAGTTTTTGATATTGACGGATTCAGTCAGACGCGCCTGGTGTGAGACGAGGTCCGAGGAAATAAAAATTTGACATTTTGCTCAAGCTGCGTGGTGGGGTGTGTGTTACCAGGGTACGTAGCGAATTCCCGAAACCCCAATCCCGAAACAGAATTTCGCCGGATCCCTAAATCTATTTTCTAGGTTACAAGAAAGTTATTTGCGAAAATCTAACTTTTAGAGACATGTTCGAATATACTATTCAGGATAATGGTCGGCTAATCCATACTAGTTTTCAGGATTCGAATGCTTGACAGAAAATTATTGAAGGGAATTCGATAAATTTTGCATTTCCACCACTTTCTGGGAATCGGGCTTCGGGTAGACCCAGTATTACCAGGGAGAGGCCCGAATCCCCGAAACCCGAATACGCTGAAAATACACAAACGCCCGAATTCCGGAAAACAGTTTTATAGAAAGCGGCTGAACTCCCGAAAACTATTCAAAGTTAAATTGTAAACTCTTATACATGACATAGACCTAGCGTGGTCTGGATGTATCTCGATATAGTATAGAATACAAATATAATATAGAAAATCGATTTCGGGGATCCAGGCGAAATTCTTTTCGGGGATCCCTATTACCATTAAGTTGTCGGAAATCGTAGTGGTGTTGTCGTCGAGCTTTAGAACGTCACTTTAGATTTGGATTCAGTGGCGGCTCTAGGCTTTTCCAACAGGGGGGGGCCAAGGAGGGGCCGGGATCCTGACGGGGGGGGGGGGGGGGGGGGGGGCCAGCTGACATCACACTGGACCCTATATTCACATACGTATCTAGTGATGGTGACTTGGGTGTCACCCTTGCTAGCATCAGTGATGGGCAGTAAACTATTTTTTTTAGTTAAACTAAAACTATTTTCCAACTAAAATAAATAGTTTAACTAAAGTTGGCAACTGATTTTGGAAATTAGTTAACTAAACTAAAAAAAGTAGTTAAACTTTTTCCAACTTTTTTCCAACCTTTGCGACAAACATTTTCACAGTAACAGAGGTTAAGTGAACTGTAATAATGCAGAGCGTCAATGACAATTTCACCTTCAAACTATGCAATGTGTACTGTTCTGGCATACAGTTACAGGCGTGCTTTAATTAGTGTATGAATTTGAAAACACAGGTTGTTGATGCTAAAACCATGCAGGTTTAAAATGTTTTCTGTTGACAGTGTTCAATGTTCATTGTAGAAAAATAGTTGCATATTGCTGATTTTTTTAGTTAAACTTTTTAGTTAGCAACTAAATAATTTTAGTTAAACTATGGTTTCAACTAAACTATTTTTTTAGTTAAACTTCATCCTTAACTAAAAATTGTTTAGTTAAACTAAAAGTTAGCAACTTTTTTAGTTAACTATTGCCCATCACTGGATAGCACCCTCTCATTCGTTTTAGGGACACACTGTTTGGGTAGTACAAAGCGCCTATAACTAATATAGGACACACCTATCTAGTGTCACTGAACAGTTTCAGTTGCCTCACTGGTTACCTTGGATATAACACACCCTGAGCTTCACCCATTTCTTATATGTAATAGAACTTGAAGTAAAAAATATAACCTTTGAAGTCATTTAAAAAAATCCCTAGCTTCTGAAATAGATGCATCAGTTAAACTTAGATTCAATTTATATGCATAACAATGGAACTAAATGGCCCACCGAGTCGACTGCCTTACCAACTAATGTAAATCCTTATTTACACCACTCATTAGATGTGTTCATTACACTTGAACCATCATAACCTTTACCCACTAAATATGAGCCAATGTCGAACCCCTATGACTGTAAGGTATCTAAAATAAGCCCTGACAATGACTGCACAATTAATTCGTTTGCAGATTTAAAATCTAGAAAGCATTCGTTAACTTCTTGTGGGGAAAAATCATATAGAGGTCTAACAAAAGATGTTCCTTGTGACTAATATCTTTTGTTTCATCAACAGCGATAGAAAAATAAATAGAACCCTAACCTCTTCTATTATCTGATCCCTAACTTATGACAGATTTGATAATAGATCAGACTCTGATTTGGGGGGGCCACTGGGGGGGCCAGAAACTCATTTGGGGGCACTGGCCCCCCCCTGTGGAGCCGCCACTGTTTGGATTAAAATATTTAATTTATAAGATAAATTGACTTTTCGTCATAAATTATTATGTAGCTTTCGTTATAAATTATTATTTAGCTTTATTACTGAAAAGCGATAGTAATACCCTAACGCTGTGAAATGTAACTAAGGAGAGCTGGTGCTTAAAGATAGTTCTGCAGTGCAGTATTCTGGAAAGATAAATCCTGTGGCAAAATATTCCACCGCACTAGATAGAAATCCTGTTACCCTGGTGCAGCGTATAGTAATTGGGCCACCATTGTGGCTCGGACCACCGTTGTGGCTCGTACCACATCACAGAGGCACCTCCTTGCAGATAAATGTATTTTTTTTTCTTAGGCTGAACTAACTGTGGGCTCTATGTCCCCAACAACGTTATGACAGAATCTGTGTAACAGTGAAGCACATTATAACTAGTCTATAGCAGGCCCAGAGGCCCTTGTGCCTCTGAGTAGAGCCCTTGAAGAGGCGCTATATAAATTCCATGATTGATTAGCCAGAAATACAGAGTTGCCCGTCTAAAAGCATGCTTAGTCGTGACCACAGTCACCACACGATGCCGTGAGCGTAGGAAGTGGCGACTGCCTGAAGTCCCGCCGCCATAAGAGTTGGACTGCAGTGCCCCTGTGCTGTTTACAGACCCTAGTATCAACCAGTGCTCCTTACAGAACTGTCATATGAACGCTTGCAGTGGCTCTAGAGAAGAAGCTGGATGGTGGTGGAGGAGAATCATGCACAATTTATGTCCATCCAAAATAATTTTCACCCATCTAAAGGATGGGTGGCTGGCTAAGCATTAGCCTAAGCATAATTAACCTCTCACCACTGTCTATACCTGTAATTTCATTGTGCTTGCTTTCTCTAATTCTTAGAATCAAACAGGGCACTGCTTTAGGTCCTGAAAAAACAACTCTAAAAAAATAAAAATCATCTTTAACTTTACTCTAACATCACTTAAGTTGCACCTTAACATCATTTAAGTTGCACCTTAAAATATCACTTTGAAGGTGATATACAAATATTTACTTACATATATGCAGAATCTTTAATACACTGTTGTAAAAGTTTGAAATTATCAGAAAATTTGAGTTCTGTATACTATTTTCAACAGCATTTTAATGCCTTCAAACAACAGTTGAACTTCTTGATGCTCTCTTATTCTGTTTAATGCCCTTTGACAAAAAGTAATGGGTGCTTGCTAAATATCCAGAAAAATCCAGGTTTATTAAAATATCCAGTTATATTTACTGGATATTTTAATTGTAAATTAACTGCATTTTGTAATCAAACAGATATACTGTAACTAGAAGTTAATATTGTTGGTAGAAAGTTGTGAGATGAATGCGTTATTAGTTACTGCTCTGCATTAATGAGACTTCAACTGGAAATTCTTACTGTGACTTCTGTTGCTTTCATAGTTATGATATTTTAACCTAAACGAACTCATTTTTTTCAGTTTGCAGAAGTCAACTGCTGAAATGGATAAAACAACAGACACAGGCATTGTCAACTTCAGATTATCACAGGTGGACACAGCATTTTCTTCCAGATCCTATGATGTATTTTCCTGCCTGGACAGCATTGAAGCAAAGCACAAAGCATTTGAAAAGAATCAATTTGACGACCGTTCCGATCTGTTGAAACCCGATCCCACGGACGAACCAGTTGCTCGTAAAACAAAATTCAAAATTCCAAAGGGAATGCCACGGAAAAGCAGATTACCCGACTACAAATTAAGGCCTGATAAATGGAAGACATACAGCCTCCTTGACATCTCTCCTGAGCAGATGTCTGACTTGTCCAATCAAACAACTGCACTGGAATTCATCGAATCTCTCAAAAACAGAGCTGCTGGGTCATGTCCAGATGCTACCAACCAGATTGAAGATGATTCTATGGATACCTGCACAGATACAGATACAGAGACTGGTCAGTCGTGTTTTGCATCTCATAAACAGCATCTATTCCACAAACCTGCTGTACAGTCATTGAAGCAGACAAAGGTGGATGAAAATCAGTTAGAATTAAAAGCAGCTTCACAAACGGTTGAAGTTGGTCCAAAGTTATGGAGACAACAGACTAAAGATGAAAATGAAGAAGTAACGTGTGAAAGTGTTAATGACAATCTTAGTGAAGGTACAGAGAGCAGTGTAGATGATACTTTGCGCCAGTCAACGAAAGAAGGATTGTTAGAAGTACATTTTCAAAATAAAGGTCTGAAGTCTAAAAACAAACATATTCGGCCAAGAATTTTGGCTGAAGAAAATGAAGAAGACAATGACAGTCTGGCACTGAAAGACAAAGATTCTGAGGAAGCAAAGCACGCAGATGATGAATCTGATAAGAACGATTCTGACGAAAGCGATGAATTTAGTGATTATGCAGTAGAAAATAGCGATAGTGATGAGGAGCTACTGAGTGGGCTTGTTGAATCAGAACATGATGTGAAGAACTGGTCTGACTTGCACTATGAACAGGATAATAGCAATGATGGAGATGCCATTAATTCAAATTCTTGTTTCGCGGGACAAGAAGACATTAAACTGCAAAACTTTGAGAAAGATGATGACTGTACAGATGACCTTGATACTGTTGACTAAGAGACGTAGGAACACTCTCGACATCATATTGGGAACAACCATTTTTACATACCCAGCATTAGTGATTCGGGTGTTTCACTTTTGAATGTACTTATTGTCATTCTTACGTACGTACTTATTGTGATTCGTATGTTAGTCTTCTCTTTTGAATGTCTGCTAGATTGCAGATCTAATGTTAGTCTTCTGTTTTGAATGTCTGCTAGATTGACTTTTGCAGATCTAATAATTTAATAATAGCTAATTCCTGTGTGGAATGACAGCTAGAGTTTACTTTTTTTAAGTTGTCTCTGAGTTCTTGACCCCAAAGCCTGCCAGAAGATCAAATCAAGGGCTTGATATTCAATCGAGTCTTTAAATTAAACTTCCTGTTGAGCTCTCTACTTCTTTTCCATTGACAACTCGGGCTATAAGGAATTGTGCAGGAAAACGGCCATTAGCAGTGAAAACGTATACGGGCGTTCAGCCCATGAATAGAAATGGTAATGTTTAGCCCTTCGTATTTCTTCTGTTGTATACTGAGTATACCCGGTATGTATTTGTTTTCAATAAATCTGTTGCTAATGGGCACTGAAGAAAGTTTTACACACTGCTGAAGTTTCATAACAATTTAGACCGTAAAGGACATTTTGTAAAATGACAGACGAACTTCAACGTATTTTTTAGAGGCAAACTATGATATTTATGTTTATATATAGCTGTTTATATGCTGCCTTTCAACAACCTCACAAACATGCTAAATCTGTTTGTGAGGTAAGCATTTTACTTGAAGCAACTGTAGCACATGCCCTAAGGTCACCATAGACCCACCAACTCAGATGGCCACCACTCACTGTGTTCAGAAAGTCCCATATGTCTCTAAGCTGTGAACATCACCAATACTTTTGCATATTACATGTTTCAGTCTTCAACTGTAGCGTTCAATGTAATGCTGCAAGTTCGATTCGTCAAATATGGGACTTGACTCCACGTCATAACTCAGATCTGCTTTTGATGTTCGCCTTGACCAATTCATTGTTATAGTACCCATTAATCCACATCACCTGTGAACTACCACACTAGTGTTGTAGCAGCTGAAGAGCCAGTTATCCTCGTTACCTATGAATGACAGGAATTTCTATTTATTTATGTATGTACATCATGAGGAAAAACAAAAACTCTTACCAATTTAATTAAAAAACACAACATGGAAACGACACTTTTAATCACTACACATACAGTATTAATTAAATTCTGTATTAACATTATACTACAGAAGTTGCACCAGGGCCTTGGCAAAATCAACTGACCTTGTATGACAAACTATTGAAAAAATAAATAGCAGTTTTTACAATCAGTCTCTACAGAGGTGAAAAGCAGTCAGGCCAACAAGTAAGTCTGATGGTGTATCAGGGTGTTCACAAGGGTGCCAACAAAATGCACTTCAGTTGCATACAATTTTACAATGTTACAATATGTGACAATGCTATGCAATGTTGTTTCAACATGCAGTAAAAGCACTTTGCTACATAGTCGTAATAATGCTAAACTGTTGTGCTGCTGAAAAAGTCGGTGTTTACTGTAGCAGTTACAGTGCTCAGCAATATTACCAGTACTTTATTACATGCTAATCTGCCCAAAAAGAATCCCAAGTTTTGAGAATTGAGCAGTTTCCTGAAGTGAGAAGAATAAATAAAACTATGATTTTACCACAAAATAAATACAGAAAAATTTCAGCTGTCACCCTACAGTTACAGCTGTACTATATGCACAAACATTGAAGGCTTCATGCATGCAAAGCCAAAATCAATACAGACTTTATTTACAGCATAATTTTCAGTTGTACTTGTATGTGAAATTAGCATAGCACATCCATGTGTTCATTTCATTTCCTAACATAAACCCAATGCACAGCCAAGTGTACATTCGATGTAATACTGTTTCAAATTCCACTAAAATGCCAAAGAAAAATCATACAAAATACCAACAGAACATAGCAAAGGAACACGTTGAAGTGATTACAGACAAAGCCAAAAAGTGAAAGGATGACAATTGTGACATACCTTAGCAGTGGACGTTGTTTTAGGATTGTGTGCCTCTTGAATAATTTTTCGACTGAAAACAGCTTTTTAAATAACTAGGATAATTCTCATAAGCAGTCAAGAAAACAAACAATATTGAACAATTTAATGACGAGTGTGTACTAAAAGCGAACGGGCAAATTATGCAGCTCGTCATTAAAGAACTTCCCAGTAGGTTAATTTTCCTTAAGGATCCAACGAGAGAAAGACTGCTGTGCTTCATAACTGACCTAGATGGCAAAATTATTAGAGTACATTGTCCGATAAGGACATCATCGGAACGAAGAGTAGTTGCTGGAAAACGGGATATAAAAGACTAACCTGACAAATGTTGCTACAGACAGCGAAGTTAAAAGAAACACTATAGACGATAAAACTTCAATATTGACATCAAGACAGTAATAATAAAGACAACGAACAGGATTTTAAAAGTCACATTAAAAGTCAAAGAAATACCCATTACCAAACAAGCAAGAATAAGACAAAGAGCAACATACAAGCCCAACACACAATGCCAAGTAATGGGGCAGATGTACAGGATCCTTACACAAAGTTTTCTTAATGAGAAAGATACAATCAAATACTGAAGGGATGCCAATGGATTTACAAAATGAGGATTATGACATAAGAACTTAGCAAAAAGCCAACTTATAAGCCTCAAATGTGACACTGCCAACAGTCACATTTTCAGGAAGCAAAAATAAATAAAAAACCTAAAATATAATTGGAACAGCATGAAACGAATATTTACCTTTCAAAAGGGCTTCATATCAACTTCAAATGTACACAATAAAGTGCCCTGATCCCAACACTATAAGCCGAGTTCAATGACAAAATATCAAATTATCTAAAATTACCATTACAGAGAGATAGATCAATCATGCAGCTAAGGTATGACTTACACCAACCACAAGTAAACAAATTCTGAAATTAGCAACAAGTCTCATGGTCAAAAATGCAAAGCACCACATATTGGGGGTCCATAGAGTAGTGGTAACATCACTGGCGTGAAGAGCAAGAGGTAGCGGGATCGTTTCCCGAAACCCCCCAAATTTAGGTCCACTCAGCCTTTCATTCGCGAGATGGCGCGTTGTTAAAATGAGATGTAGGACATGATGGGCGCCTTGCATGGCTGCCGTGTACAGTTAAATTCGATTCCTGTAATAACTTGTGATCATCCATTCATACTGATTTGTAATCATACTGCGTTATTGTCAGTTTGAAGATATTAAACGAAGATTATTATTATTATTGTTATAAGTGAAGCAAGAATTGTAACCTAACACAGATTAAAATCTTTCCTGCAGCATAAATAGGGAGGCCATACCAGACAGCACCGTAGAAAACAGCAAAGAGCCAATTTTAATTTATTTGCTGAATGAAAAGACTGGATAAACAATCCTTTGGAATGCAATACAAAAAGAATGTCCATCTTGAGAACACCAAAGATTCCAAACTGAGACTTGACACATCTATGCAATTTAAACTTCAACCAAATTCAAAGAAGTGTGACAAAATTATAAAAACTTAAAATTGTTTAAAGAGATTGATATATAAGCACACAAGGCATCATAGGGGCCATCCATAAAGGACATCTGCAAAATGATCTACTTTGGACCCTCCATCTCCTTTTGTCCACATTTGGCCTTACCTTCCCTCCCTTCCGTTTGCGGACATCCATATCAGAGGATGCCTGGCTACCAGACTCTTGCAGTGTGGCAGCACGGACTCAAATACCATCAACCGACTTCCTTTCTGCTGCTTTGTATGCCAAACTCAAACCAACTTTTTAACAGCATCACCATTCTTTTTTATATTACTCCAGTCTCTATGCATGCTGATGAAATGGTTATTGAACAATGGAGCACTACTAACGATGAACCAATTTAGTGCAGACTGTCTGCCATCTAACTGAAGTTACTGATTAACACCTTAACCCCTCCCCTTTGTACGCATTGGGATGACTCCTCCCTCCCCTCATTGCAAACGTTCCATATGTATGACCACCTGCCTCCTGTCTTATATTACAAGTCTGAATCAAATATCAGCTGCTGAGAGGTTCTTAAAAAGTGCAGTGCAAATACACAGATACACAAAAGATGAGATAACTGCTTGAGATACAAGATTCATCAAGTCCGTTATCATATGCCAGACTGGTGAATTTCAATAGTTTGAAAACGAAAAACACACATCAAAGCTCCAAATGATACAAAACATTGCAAGACTTGCAAAGCAAACAATGCTTACATGTAAAACAAGTTGTGTCAACAGCAGGTGACACAACAATAAAACAATAGTCATTCATTAAGGTTCAAACAATTACATCAATAAGAGCTCAAAGCAATAAAAACAGCTGACAAAACTTCATTCTTATACTCCTTCATGACGCATGCAAACCGAACAATTGTAATTCTGGCAAAGAGAAAGAATTATATTAACAGCAAATACAATAGAGGTTCAAATGATCTGTGGTTTTCCACATTAAACTGCTAGATAAGACCATTCTGCATTTAACTGATCAGGAAATAAATCACATAGAAAACAGTAATGAAGAATCACACAGCGTTTGTAATTGTCCACACTAGCAGTTGGCAAGATGAATTATATTTATTTATATGGAGACTTTTAAGAGCCTTTGAGATGCTTTTAAAAGGCACTACATAAATATACAAATATACATGGCTGTCTCAATAATTCCCATAAGTAGATGTTCGTTGGAAAAGCCACCGATAAAAAACCCCTCCCAGTGCATAGACATTGCCAGATATGCCATCAAAACATTCTGGTGCTACCTGTACCATATTACAACAAACCAACTCAAACTGTAAGAAAAAACCCGCATAACCAAACGTCTGTGACATTTCCTAAAATTTTGTCACGAATCTATGAACCCAAGTGACTTGGTTAAGTTTCCAACGTCCAGATTTCGAGACCGTGATCGGGAACGAAAGTGTTTCATTTCATCCATATGGTCCTCGTGAAGCATGGGCTTATAACCACATGGCTCACAAAGTTCCGGATGCACCTGGAAAAAGGCTTTGTAGCCACCTTCAAGGATGTAGAGCTCTGGATAGTGCAGCGCTGGATAACAGTCTTTGTTACAGTCACGATCCGTGTTACGTAGGAAGCGCATTCTGTAAATTCAACAAAGCTGAGTGAAATTACACCCTTATTGGTGATTGTAAAGTAAAGCAAGTGATTAACTGATGGTTAATAATCAGACACTTGTAACTGATCTGTGGTTCAGCAAACAATTCAAAAATTATTTTAATAACAATGCACATAATCCCTAACGAAAATCAGTCATTGGCTGTTGCTGTGATTCAGCCAAACGATCATTTAACATCAGAAAATACTGGTATAGCTGAGAAAAACTAGTATAATATAAGCAAGTGATTACCTTTCGATATCTTAAAAATGTGGCAACATCAACTAACACAACACCTTATTTATCTGTAAAATGTTTAGATATTAATTTAAAAACAGCATATTCATGGCTATTACTGCAACTTACAGTGTTGGTCTACTTCTGACATTGAAATGTGCATGCTAAATAAGTACTTAACTAAAAAAAACTAAAATAAAGCAGAGCCACAGAGTACAAAATCTGATTTATCTGGGAACGTTTTAAGATAAAAGGAAAAGGAAAAGGAAAACATGCCCTCAATCACTAAATAGCAACTTACAGTTTTGGTCCTCTCTCTGAAGAGAACTCGCAGTGGAAGATGATCACTGGTCGACGTCTGATTGTCAAGTTTGCATTTCGAACTGCGTCGGCCGAAAAGAATTCCTGTATGATCGCTTCCTTCGAGAAAATGTTCAATGCTCCCTGAAAATATTCCAAACAGTTTCACGCTTTAATACCTTGTCTGTGAAGTTGATATCTTAACAGTTAAGTTAAGTTTGTAGACTAGCACAGGGTTGCAATAACTGACGTCACAATGCCAATGTAATCGATCAGTCTACATGTGATTGCAACCTGATTCAGATGCAAAAGGCTGCACTTTCCTGATGTATGGCTAGCATAGTAGCATGGTAATTGAGTGTATGTATGTATGTATGTATGTATGTATTTATTAGGGTTGTTAATATCGTTTTTTTGGCAAACCAATTATCGATTGTAGAAATCCGATATTAAACAGATTATTGTTTTTGGCCTTCACAGAAATATATTATAAATTATAATATAATACAAGTTACTTAAAGCATTACGTACCGTAACATACATACAAGCAACGCAGTGTCGACACCGAATTGTTTATTTTCTACTTAGAGAGTTAAAAGTCAAGCTATTAACTATTAACCTAGCTATAACGCCTACTTAACGACCGGTCGACTAAGCTAATAAATGTATTCATTAACAAACACACGGCAAACTTGTGCTATTGGGGTCCCTAATATTAATGATATACATCCTTTCAGATCGTTCTGCCTATCCCCACACCATCCCCATTAGGTGTGTTCCCATCCCCACCAGGCCAAATAACAAGATAAAATGCTCCTGTACATTAAACAGTTATAAGTTTTTTAAATACAGAATATTCAACTGAAGTTGAAAAGATGTTGAATATTAAAGGATTTCTATTATATAGCGCAGGCTAGATTAACAGATAGTTAATTACTACGACGGACAAAGTTACAATCATTACCGCGGTAAATACCATGCTTGTATTTCTATCCCCACAGTAATGCTGCAGGCCTCGCTACCATCCCCATGGCATTACCGCCTCTTCTGACATCATTACCACGGATTTACCAAGGTTACCATGAAATTACCACCTTCCTCGTTACCACATCACTCTCTGTCATGGACATCAATCATAACAATGTATATACTGTATTTATTGACATTATTATTATTACTGAATGCTTTTAACGCATGCAAAGTCATACAGAAATGCGAATTGGAGCACCAGGTGAAGAGCAGGTAATACCAATGCTGTTGGTACTGTCCAATATAATGTAGATATATGTTACACCAGTCAAAAGAATAAACGACGGAATACTTGCTTTCAAATGGCCTGCATCAAACTCGTATGGATATCGGCAATCGACAATGAAATACTTGGGCAAACAGCCAGAAAATTCATTATTCAAAATTCTGGCCATCTACAATAAGATAGAAAATACACATGAACACCTGAATTATAAAAATAAAATGTTGCATCCTAATGTCCCTTTTGTTCCCACAATGTTTCAAACATCATTCACTTTTTGGAGGTCTCTGCCAAATGGTCAGTAAACAGCTACGTGCATGTAAAGCACTGGGTTGGTGTTAACACGCCAGAGCACCAATTAACGAATTCCATAGTACTGCATTAAACAAAGTAAAGTACAAACTCCTTATCATTTGAATTGTTTCTATACCCAGGTATTTGCCAAAGCATAATTTTCTGAAAGAGATTAAATATTATCGATTGGACAATGCACTAGCCAGCTGACTGCCCAAGCACTTGCCCTGAAATGTGCAGCCAGAGGTTCTAGCACTATTGAGCTAATCACAGTGCAGAGTCCTTAAAACATAATGTCTTACTACTGCTTAATGACATTTTAGACAGTGGTGGTAAATTAAAAAAAACAAATTATATAGTCCGAAAAAATTACAGCTACAACACAGATCTTGGATATTGAGTCGGTTTTTTTCTTTTGCTTTAAAACTGATAGATCTTAAACAAGATAACATTTCACCATAAGAAACTTTTTATATGTAGGCATGTAGCTGCTACTGGACTACTGATTGAGAATGCAATTTTTATCAAATTGATCAGTTGTTATGAGACTAACCATTATTAAATATTTTGTAAAGCACTACCTATCTGACTACAACACAAAGACAACAACAACACACGAAACTGATGCAATGGCTACAATAATTTCAACTAATGTACTTGGTTCAAAACCTGGCCTAGGCAGATACTTTAGCTAACAACACTTTCCACAGCCTTCAACAGCACCTTTCACACTGATCAGCCTACTAATAACTGTTATCAATTTAGTATTAAAACAACAATGAATGCTTGGTGTTCAGTCTGTCTTACTTACTGTATTGCATGAAATGGCTTTGAGATCCTGATGCTTACTGTAAGTAAGCGGCAAACAATACGACTGACTAAAGTCACCGATGAGATCACCACCATGGCCATCAGACTTCATTAGCGCTGACTTTATCATTGCCTCTGATTGGCATCTTACGAGACGGCGCACAGGGGCAATGCTCAAACTCACTGATGCTGGAATCAACGCAGATTCGGCATCAGAGGCCTTGTGACGCTTTGACCTGTCACACGGTCTTTCCCCACTGTCACGGCAGTCCGAATGCCCCATGTCTCCCGAGTTCAAAGACTTTGATCTGTCCAGTTTGGATCTGGAAAGACTAAACAGATTTCTTCGAGTCGGTGTGATAGGAACAGCATTCTCTGGCTGTGAGTCCGAACCACTCGAAATGGTACGCTGACGTTTCTTACTAGGATGATGTTGAACTTTCCCTGATTTCGGAATAGACTCAACGCAGAAGGTCTCAGCAGTGGTTAAATTCTGCACATCAGAATCAGTGCTAGGGTTATTGATATCCATCATATCGATGAAGCCATCATCTTCACCATCAAAGTTCTCATCTCTTCCCAGCATCAAATTCTGCCTCAGCTGTGGCTCATCCAGGGCCTGAAATACATACCAGTACACTCCACATTTACAGAAATTGACAATAAAAATAAATGTTGGACCAAAACTACAAGCCTAGATATATGAACTTTAATTCATTTGAAGAATAAACTTGAGGATAGCTTTGGAGCCAAAAGATAAAACCTCCAGTGTAATTCTTATGTGTTTGGGCTTACACTTTTATGAGTATGCTTAACAAACCAAACATTCCACTTAACCATACGACACCCTGACTTTTCATATAGCCTGAAGTCCCTGAACCATAATAGACTTTAATGTAGTACTAGGTTCCTGTGCTTTTGCCATGACTAACCAATAATTCAGACATTTTCTGCCCAAGTACTATCTGCTCTTCCATTTGTCTGATGTCAATCAAGCCTGGAATCAAGACTCACCCTTTCCAGTTAGCTAATCTACCATGGCCTGCCTTCTAATGTATCTGTATCCTTAGAACTTGACTGGACTGAGCATACAGACTGTTTCAGGGTAGAAATGTCAGCCGGCACAGTATGATTTCTGTAGCTGCTCTCTGACAACCACACTAGAATGATGTAAACAGACTTCCAGATCTACATGAGGAAGACACTTACTGAGTTCTTGTTAGGCACTGAAAACGAGCGAAATAGAGACACTCTTGCTCGGCTCTTTGAGAACACATTTCTTGGAGTCGAGTTCAACAGATGTGCCTTGGACAAAACAGACAGCGGTGGTCTTGGCACTTTGAAATCATCCTTGTCTAAACCAACGCCACTGTCCTGCGAACTTTCATCTTCCCTTTCATCCTGCCCAACAGTTTCAGCAGTCTTTGGCACTGGCACCGTCTTGGCATCGGACAGTACCTTGTTCTTTGATTTTCCAATTGGAAGGAAACCATAGAATGACAACTGAAAATAAAAGCCAAAACTTATACAGTACGTGTTACTACAAAAAGCACTGTCCAATTCTCACTCCTATATATAATGTAATTTCCAGTATCTGGTGGTAAAATAAATACTGGGACAGAATTTATTGGGAAATGCATACCAGTAATTGTTTGGACAGTGCTCGTGAAGAAAAGTATGCTAATGGAACACTTGCATGACATGGAGTCCAAAATCCAAAATGGCAGCTGACTGCATGTGATACAGCACTTGGTTAAAATTCCAAGCAGATGGCACATTATAAATATAAACTATAAATATTAACAAAATAAAAATAGTAACAGGTTGGGATTCCCTTATTTCAACCAACAGCTGTCCAAAGTAAATCTTCTAAAGACAGGTTAACTAACATTCGTTTAGTCCTATAAACCAATTTTAATGAAGAGAAAACTGTAAAACTAGGTTTATTTGACTGCCATGCATTGGTGTGAAGCTAGCAGCAGGTACATACAATGTACTTCCATGTACTGAGAAACCTAAGCCATCAGATTTAAGCAGAAATGACCAAGAGTCTTAACAGTTTAGCAATGCAGTAAATGAAATAACTACTGCAAACCCTCCTTGCAGTCCCTGGCATTGTAAAATGAATTTTGACATTTATCCCAAGTTAAATTCACATGCAGATGCAAACACAATAATTCTAAAGCAAACACAATATAACATATCACATAATAAGAAGTATTAATATATGCAGGGCCCAGTGTATTTTACCAGCTGTTTTAAGAATGTTAACAATTAACAGAAGATGTACAAAAAGCTACTGGAAAACAATATTTCTCGTCATTAAAGGATTAAACAGATTTATTTACCTAGTACCATTTGACCCAGACAATAAAACCACAAAATGATATTATGGAAATTTGTAAAGAACATTCCTCAGAGCAAAGTTACTGACACAGAAGGGTTTTTAAGCAAGTCATTCACCAACAATAACACATTTTTTTAAGACAGAAAATAAAAACTCACAGGAAGTGACTTAAATTTCTTAATGCCTTTACTGTTTCTGCGATGTGTACCACTGTCAAACATAAACATATCATCAAAACCTGGAAACATCTAGCAGTCAGAAATTACTATTTCTGTCCTAGCTATTACTATGAAAACAGCTCATCACTATGGGCACAACTCACAAGCCTCTGTTTTCTAATTGGAACTATGCGCACGTCTCATTCCCCAACAATTTAAGCTCCATGCTTACAAAGTTTTAAGATAGTTCAGTATTTCAAGCAGATAACTCCAAAAAAACAAGGTAGGTGCTAGACTAAGAACTTATTATGTTCATATACATGGAAAAGGTAGTAGCAGTAGGAAGGGTGGAAAAATTACAACAATCAAGATAGGTTTATCAGTGGTTCAACAATTGTTAATGTAATATTTATCCTGGAAAAATCAATTTGCAAAGAATTTGTAACCAAGTGTAATGGTCTTTCCTAGACATGCCAGATAAGGTAATTTTGAGTTCAGTCAGTATGAACATTCTATTACAGATGAACAGATCATTCTTCTTCAACTTAAAAATCGTGTTGTACAAATACAACAGGACAACATAGGTTCTAACAAAGGAGCTAAAAATATCTTGTTACATTACACAAGTAACAATGAATAAAACAATGATGGTGATGATTAATGACAATTATCCATCATCATCTTGCATCATTAATACACCTTATGATTTTAACTCTGGCTAAATAGTAAATGCTGCTACAATATACACTGGAACTATATAAGTGAAAACTAAAAACTGGTTTTTATTTAAATATATTAATTGGCCATTACTATTTACAGTACGCACTGTACACACCAACTAAGGATGATGATCATCTAACTATTGGCAGAGTAATGTGCTTTACAAATGCCCGTACCCTGCTTCAGGTTTCTAGCTACTGGTTAGTACCACCAGTCTGACAGGTTTCCTTTGTCTGCCTCAGGGCAATGTAGGTTAACCCCAACATCTGTCCCAGTCACTGAAGTAGGGCAAGTTTACACAAAAGACTCAATCCATTTATGGGTATCTATGGTAAATACCAACTTTTAAAATAAAAACTACATTCAATCCAAACCTGACCTCATGTGAGAATTTAGCAACAATTTCCATATAATGTATATAACTTGCAAACAAATTTTCTAGATAGTGAATTAAAGTTTGACCACATAGTGTAACAAATTAAATTTAGGACATAAACACTCAAATGAATACTTGTAGTATTGAAATGTTTTACGAATATTAAGTACCATGAACAGTATCAGAAACACCAATGAGCAAAGATATACAGAACCAGAAACATACAGGCATGAAGATAAATTACTTTTTCTAAACTGCAGGCCTCTAACTCATTGCCAACAGATTTACATCTGAATGAAATAAAAATTAATGACTTTACACCAATAAGCAAGTCTCAATTTATTTATTAGTTATATAAAATAAACAAACAAACGGGCAGAAGAGAAACACAGAGGCAAGTGGGTGTAACAGCTCAGATACAATTCAGATAATTGTCCAATCAAAACTTGCCATCTTAATTATTCACTTTAATTGGAGATTAATAGATTATGGTCTTTGATACTAAAATTAAATTTTAAGCAGTAATACTAAACTTACTCTTTGGCCAGAGACAGATAGTACTTGGTCTATAGTTATTGCATTGTATTCCACGACTCAAAAGACATGACAATTCGGATTTAATAAATTGCTTGACACAACTAGTCATTCAAACGCAGGCAAAAAGTCCAATGATCCTGTATGAAGAAGCACATTCAAGAAGAACAAACTTGCCTGATTTAATTAAATAAAAGATGTACACTCTGATATGAAATCTGGAAATGTTGAGACTGGATAAATTGCAGTGTGGACGCTAAAGTGTGGAACATCAGGCGATGATGACAGCATCGACTACTTGTGCATTAGAAAATGATCACTAAAGGTTTATAAGTCAAAGACAGAATGAAATAATATCTCTTGTAAATATAAATTTCATCCTTGTCAAGGTTATGGGACAAACTCAGACTCCCACCATCAAGCCCTTGAAGCAATACAGGTCATTACTCACACCTGACCTAGATGGTTATCTACACCTCTCTTCAACCCCCTCCCCCTCATTGTGCCCTTTGCATGGCATGGGTACAGATGGCTGCTATCCTTTCAAAACTGGTAGAGGGTACATCTGCCCTCAGACCTGCAGCACAAGAGGCAGCCCGGTCCATTCAAGAGTGATTTCCCCTCCTTCCATCCCACCCTCTTCCAACAAGCATTGAGTCCAGATGTGTTCCAGTGTTGCCAAGCACCCCTAGAAACCGCCAAGGTAGCCAATTAGAAGCTGTCAGTCAGTGGAGGCCTGAGTCTTTCCTGAATAAATCAGGAACAAAACCACTGGGGTCATTATGGCCAACAGCAAAACAGCTGCTGCTTGGAGAAGAAAGGACCATCACCGCAGTGACCTTAAAATCCATTGTTTAGTAGTACATTTACTCCCAAAGTTAGTGAAACATAGGAAGCCTGTGAAAGATAAGATGCCTTGCACATACTATGGCCACGTAAGTATGTATCTGGACTTTTATAAAGCACACAAAGGAACCCCACAAAAGCGAAATATTGCCATATTGCTTCATGGTGTATCTTCTACGGACTTAATCAGTTACAGACTATGGCACAGATGAGAATCAGCGACCTGCTCAACGCAGCAGAGCATGTACCATCCCACAGCCCCTGTCCAACAGGAAACTGCCACCTGCTAACCCTTCTCAACAGCATCCTCTCTTTCCCATTTAAACTTACCACCACCACCACCACATCAGAACTCAAGCCATGTAGCATACAGTGTATAATTACATCTTACGGCTGCAACCCTGCCTTTACAAGATAGCTTCTGACACTAGAAACTACCATATAAATATCTAGGGTTATCACCCAATAAAGTTTACCTCATGCTCACTCAATCAACCCAGCCACAGTCTAATCATAAAACAGGTCCTAAAGATCCCAATGTTACCTATTATTTCTATAAATTCATTATGCAACCTGTGTAATCACTAGCAGCAACACAATTAATTGACCTCTGCAGATTAAACATATGCAACAGTGACTGCGTTCTACTACCAGCGACGAACAACCAGTTTAACATTGTACGGGAGACACATTGAATATGAAGGTTACTTTTCATAGCCTTGGCACATGGAGGCATAGGCTCCCCCAGCATCCCCCCACCCCCACTGGTCCTCATGTGGCCACTCAGTCCAGACAAATGTTTCTATCTCACTGCTACAGAAAAATCTTCAGCATTTTGCAATATCAGTTCTACTCGGGTTTTTTTTAATTTTCATTGCAGCCGATTCTTTAGGTAAAAGATGGACCCACAGAAGTTTTTCGATTAGCAGAATTTTATTTAACCTGGTTAAGAAATCAGTTCTATAATGTGTTTTCTGTTAAATTCTCAAAAGTTTCAGTTTGTTGCAGTGAAAGTGAAAACCTAAATTAAGAACTAAGCCAAAGGTAATACCTCTTAAATGAAAGTGAACCAAACAGCTCATCAGAACACAAACATAGACTTCATCTGTAATATCTATCGGACACCTTTCTGATCTACTTTACATACATACTTCTTACATAAACAACTATATCTACAGGTATACACTACACAGGTGGGTGATTCCGTGTCAAATCAACCAAATTTGCAACTGAAATTGACACGACCGACTCGGATTTACTTGAAATTTTCCCCACTTGTTGGGCCACATAAGATATGTATAAACCTGCAAAAAAAATTTTTTCGGTCAACTACATTCTGAGATACGGGTCGGCGAAGTTTGACCCGACCCGCTCGACCTCGTACCTTTGGACGTCTGTATCTCGGCTTATATGAGAGCCAGGAAGGTGTTCTTGGTGTCATTATTCAGCTCTTTTGATGAACTATTTGGGCCAATTAATCATGACTGTTTAAAAGTTTAACATCGAAACCATATTCCACAAATTAGCACTTTAACCTTGACCTTGACCTTTTCGCAACTGTTTTAAATTCTGAAAAAATTCACACTTATACATTGAAGTGTCTTGAACATCCTCAGAAAAAATCAGGATGGGGTCTCTAACGGTTTTTTTTTCTATAATTTTTTGTGTATACAGTTACGTGCAAACTTCAATATCGCTGTCTCCTTAAATTGATATCGAACATGTTCAACTTGCTACTTTTGTCTATAGTTCATTCTAGTAATTTTGAAGTGTCTTGAACATCCTCAGAAGACATCAGAATGGGATCTCTAATTTTTTTTTTTACTACAAAACTTAGTCTAGATGGAGGTAAATGCCAATTTGTAGGAAATCTGTTTTCTGCCAACACTGCTTGACACATAACATATAAATTTCTAAGTCTTAAGACAATATAGTTTATGAACTATACTCTTGAATAAGTAGAAGAATAGAAGGAAAGATATATGAATAAAAAGAACATGGATTAAGATCACATATATTCATAAATTCAGAAAATTTATAACTAGTGCTCCTTCACGATATGTACTCTTTGCTATATATATATATCCAATGCTCTTAACACATGTTCTTTTTGTTCACACATAGTTTTAAGTTATTCTTAGGAATTTCTTTGTGTACAACTTCAAAATTTCCAAGTTGGTAGCAGTTTATCAGAGAAAAGATGTCTGAAGTCCTGTAGCTTACCTTCAGACATCTTTTCTCTGATAAACTGCTACCAACTGGGAAATTTTTTATGGTTAAATTAGAAAGCTGCCCTCCTGAGAACTGTGATAATAGTTGTTAAATTGATTTGGAAAAGCATGGATAAGACAAATGTTATTAAGAAAGTGGTGGTGTTTGTGTCATTTGCCTACATTTTTGATGAAAATTTTCAATTAGTTCTTGAAATTCAAAAGATATCAGAATGGGATCTCTAATAGTTTGTTTACTACAAAACTTAGTCTAGATGGAGGTATATGCCAATCTGTAGGAAATCTGTTTTCTGCCAACACTGCCTGAAAACATAACATATATTTCTTTGTGTACAACATCAAAATTTCCAAGTTGGTAGCAGTTTATCAGAGAAAAGATGTCTGAAGTCCTGTAGCTTACCTTCAGACATCTTTTCTCTGATTAACTGCTACAAGCTTGGAAATTTTTTATGGTTAAATTTGAAAGCTGCCCTCCTGAGAACTGTGATAAAAGTTGTTAAATTGTACACCAAGAAATTCCTAAGAATAACTTAAAACTATGTGTGAACAAAAAGAACATGTATTAAGAGCATTGGATATATATACACTGTGTCCACGATAAAGTAGAACACTAGACTTTGTTAAATATCTTGGTCAATTGTAGTATTATAGGTACTAAATTTGGTGCACATGAACTTCAGTCTATTCTATCCATACCCTGCAAATCTTATGACAATTGATACAACGGTTACGAGGATATACCCTTTTGAAATTGGGTGGTTCAGAAACCAAGTTACCGAACAGTAAAACGCATTTTCATTGGAAATTCTGTAATGAGTCTCCTTGCGCCATACCCCTTCGTCTCTCTCAACTCCTTGATTAAAATCTTGTCCTCTGCGCTGAAAACCATTTCTTTACAACCAACTACTGTCACGTAAAACAGGTCTCGTAGTGTAACTGTTTCCAAAAATGACGCTTATAAACAACAGCCTATGTATCCCTGCGGTAGCCAGAAAAATGACGTAATTCTATGTGTTTTACTGTTCGGTAACTTGGTTTCTGAACCACCCAATTTCAAAAGGGTATATCCTCGTAACCGTTGCATCAGTTGTCATAAAATTTGCAGGGTATGGATAGAATAGACTGAAGTTCATGTGCACCAAATTTAGTATCTATAATACTACAATTGACCAAGATATTTCACAAAGTCTAGTGTTCTACTTTATCGTGGACACAGTGTATATATAGCAGAGTACATATCTTGAAGGAGCACTAGTTATAAATTTTCTGAATGAATGAATACATGTGCTCTTAATTCATGTTCTTTTTTGTTCATATATCTTTCCTTCTATTCTTCTACTTATTCAAGAGTATAGCTCAAACTATATTGTTTTAAGACTTAGAAATTCATATGTTATGTGTCAAGCAGTGTTGGCAGAAAACAGATTTCCTACAAATTGGCATATACCTCCATCTAGACTAAGTTTTGTAGTTAAAAAAACTATTAGAGATCCCATTCTGATGTCTTCTGAGGATGTTCAAGACACTTCAAAATTACTAGAATGAACTATAGACAAAAGTAGCAAGTTGAACATGTTCGATATCAATTTAAGGAGACAGCGATATTGAAGTTTGCACGTAACTGTATACACAAAAAAATTATAGAAAAAAAACCGTTAGAGACCCCATCCTGATTTTTTCTGAGGATGTTCAAGACACTTCAATGTATAAGTGTGAATTTTTTCAGAATTTAAAAAAGTTGCGAAAAGGTCAAGGTTAAAGTGCTAATTTGTGGAATATGGTTTCGATGTTAAACTTTTAAACAGTCATGATTAATTTGCCCAAATAGTTCATCAAAAGAGCTGAATAATGACACCAAGAACACCTTCCTGGCTCTCATATAAGCCGAGATACAGACGTCCAAAGGTACGAGGTCGAGCGGGTCGGGTCAAACTTCGCCGACCCGTATCTCAGAATGTAGTTGACCGAAAAATTTTTTTTTGCAGGTTTATACATATCTTATGTGGCCCAACAAGTGTGGAAAATTTCAAGTAAATCCCAGTCGGTCGTGTCAATCACTTTGGTTGAACTGACATGGAATCACCCAGGTAAACAAAACACAAGTTTCTTGTTCTTATTTGGATTGAAGTCATATAAGACTTCAATCCAAATAAGATGTCAGATGTAAAGTAGGAATAGGACACATATCTGCTACAAAGTTATTCCATTGATATTTATTTCTCTGAGGAGTAGAAGTGGTTTTGCTGAAGTTCTGGTAATCACACTAGACAACAGGAATGCAAAAAGGGACAACTATCGTTAGGAGTTCCAAGGCACAATAACAAATCTGTAAGTTGCACATGACACACTTAGGAATTGAACACAGTCCTTACACATTCATCAAGCATCAAAGTATTACCAATCTGCTGCCAAGTTACTCACTCACTAAAAATGAAATCCATTTCTGTGTCAAAGACCTGATTGAAAAAGCATTCACTTTGAAAGCGTTAACAATGAAATACAGGGTAAATATTATGAATTTTGAAACCATATCTCAAGTCTTAACTGTCTTTCATCCCAGCTAAATACCGGTAGTCATGAAATCTGCACTAGTCCACCCATACTCCAAGTCCTTCACTTACATCTGATCAGCACCTTCGACTGATGCTTGGTCGTTGGATAATAGTGCTTAATAAATGCATAAAAATAATAATAATATTGAGAGCATGTATTATTCATTTTCTTTAATTCCTTAACATCTTCAAATCAACAACTGGATGTCAATTCATAAGACTTTATGTCTCAAAATCCGCCTCCCTATCTTCAGATTCCCTCATCAGGAACAAGCACAGAAACTGAGTATCCAAAGGTCATTTGACTAACAGTCAACAGCAATAGTTGTTGCAGCTTCTTGGAGAAAACAGAACCAAGAATCAATCCATGCATAGCAAACATATGAACTGCAAGTGCATATCATTCATGAATAGGACAATGATTGGCTGAAGCAACCAGTGAATGAAGAGATGCATGCACGCATGCACACATCTGTGTCTCTGTGTGTGTATAAGCTATAAGCCTCCTCATCCATGCATCCAAGATTCTACTAAGAGTTGTCACGAAGAGACTGCAAGCCAAGGCAGAAACAGATGACTGCTTGGGGAGGATCAATTTGGATTTAGAAAGGGAAAAGGGTTAAGCTGTTAAATGTACCATATATATTATATATAATAATAAATATTATAAAAAAGTAATATACTTCTACATGTATACAAGTTATCTAAAGTTAAGCTTGGGTGAAAATGAGACTGCTCTTGCTGTTTGTAGTAATTAAAGTAACAGGGAAGCCCTTCAACCTCTTGGACTAAGAAGATTGCTATAAGACAAAGAATTCAACACCAGCTTAACAAAGATACCATAAATCTGGAGGGACCCTTCCCCCTTCTAAATCAGTTTCCTCTATTCCCCAATCACATCCCATAGCCTCAGTCTAAGGCCAAAATCCCTCCATTAGATGCCATTATCATTACTCTGCTGGAGATAGATGGGGGCACAGACACTGTACCTTTACCCCCAAGAGAACATAGATTAGAGACTGGAACAGACAGACACATCAGGCAGAGAAGGCATTTCCAACTTACTGACCAGACCAGTTAGCTGGCTTACTTACAGATATAAGGGATTCAGGATGCATAACCAGAAGTGCAAGTGGGGTGATAAAACCATCCATCATAGTGAGGTATCTATTAGGAGTCAGCCCATATATTTTACCAGACATTCAGGGCAAGAGAAAGTGAAGCCCATAAATTTACATTTTATTCAGATTTATTACGTGCCTAACAGCAGCAAATTATAAGGGAAGAGTGTGGTCCAGCCAACCCAACTGATCATAGAAGGAACAATGGACATCCTGAGCAACTAAAGATGAAAGGGACCAATGACCCAGCAACACCAATAAACCTCAGAGAGGTAACCCTAATGGACCAAGAATAACAATAAACACAAGAGGAAGAACAACTGAATGCCCCACACAAACAGGAAGAAATGCTAGATGCTATCATTACTCAGCAAGAACACAAGGCTCTTTATACTATTACATAAGTAGGATGTTCGAAATTGTGTAAGAACAAGCATTATCACAGGTCCTGCAAAAGGTTAAACCCAAGGGAAGTCAAACAGGAAATCTCCCTAAGGTCTTATCAAATCCTGTGAATTACAGAACTTAAGTTTCTGTAATTCAAAGAACATTTTCTGTAATCAGAACTATCACACACATCAAAGGATGAAAACCAATACAATATAACGAAGGAAATCTGCCTGAAATTCAACTCTCTTCCCAGTAAAAACAAAGTTAAAAATAATTACACTATATACCCGGTACATGGAAGTATGGAGATGGCATCATATCAATTCCAAAAAGGGAGATATAAGAGAATGCACAAAATGGAGAGGTATTACTCTATTGTCAAATCCAGAAAATATCAGGGCCATGGTGATGCTGAATCACAAGAGAACTGCTGTGAACAGAAGGCTGAAACTGAGATAGGAACACGCAGGATTTAAACCTTAGCGATCCTGCTGCATGCATATATTCACTCTCAGAAAGATAATAGAAAAATCTTTAATATGAGAAACTTTATTGACTTCAAAAAGGTCTTCAACAGTGTTCACATAGAGATTCAATATCTCTATGAAGAGCCATGGAATTCCATCAAAGATCATTGACATCATAAGGAGCTTCCATGATGACAATTGATGTGATTTAAGGGAGAGTTAGGTGAATGGTTTCAGATCATGACAGGAGTGTTGTCACCAATGATTTTTGCCCTGGTTGTGAATTGGGTGATGACGAGAGTGGTGGTGGGTGGTGATAAAGGACTGAAATGCATGAATGGAGACAGGTTGAGAGACCTTGATTTTGCAGACGATATCGATCTATATATACTGGACAGTACTTGGAAGAGCATGGAAGTTTTGACACACACAGCACAGGAGGAGGCAGCAAAGGTGGAGCTCACTATCAACCCAGATCAAACAAACATCATGATGGTATGAAAATTAATGAAGCCAACAAGATCATGATCGATGACAGAGAGGTTGGGTCCATGGACGAATTCTCTTACCTTGGTAGCCTGGTAACAGCATACAGCAACAGTGACAAGGAGGTAAAGATACTCATTTGGAAGGCAAATGCTGCAAATGGGAAACTAGAAAGGATATGAAAGAACAACAGATTCGGTATGAAGACTAAGATTCATCTTTATGATGCCATAGCGTTAAGTATGCTGCTGTACAGAACTGAGACCTGGTCGATGATAGTGGCAAACAAAAAGAAACAAAAAGACTGGAGGCCGCACATCATAGGTGGTTGAAGAGAATTCTGCATGTTTCATGGCACGATAAAATACCATATAAACCATACGAGTGGACATGAAAAAGGATATATATATATATATATATATATATATATATATATATATATATATATATATATATATATATATATATATATATATATATATATATATATACATAGAACATTTCTCATTTCATTTCATTTAAGGAACATTTATATAGCGCCCCTTCAAGGCTGTCTACTCAGGAGCGCTCCCAGTTCAGCCACGGCTAAAGAGAACAGTCTTCAAAGTAGCATAAAAAGTAGCAGAGTGATCTATAGCAGCGGTTCTCAACCTGTGGTCCGCGGACCACTGGTGGTCCGCGGCCATCTGCCTGGTGGTCCGCGAGCAGGGCCTACAATTTATTTGTTACAATAACAAAACACGCAAACAGACAACTTTTGTCAATATTAAAAATGTGTTTTTTTATTTATTAAATGTAATAGTAGGCCTATGTAATAAGTACAATACTTAATCTTATCAAATTTATCATTTTACGCTACAATTTTATATAAATTAAATTTTATAGGGTTTCCAGTAACACAATTTTTAATGGTGGTCCGCGACCGAGACACAAAATTTATAAGTGGTCCTTGAGTCTGAAAAGGTTGAGAACCGCTGATCTATAGGGACCATACGGAGCGCTATTGGGAGCCCGTTCCAGGTCATAGGGCCAGCAACAGAGAAGGAGCGGCGCTGCATGATTGCGGTACGCGAGGGAGGGATCATGAGTAGAGCTTGATCAGCTGATCGAAGGTTAGACCGCCGCTGAACAAGAGATGTAGGGCGACAGAAACCCTGCAAGTATAGGGGCGCGAGTCCCTCCAAGCAGCGCTTGGAGAAAGAGAAGATTAAAATGGATGGGATAAGTGGTTTGTATGGACAAGGATAGAAAAGCCAACCAAGTTATGAATTGGATCCCTGAGAGAAAATGGAAAAGGGGAGACCAAAGAAGAACTGAGGTACTTAGAGATGTGAAGGACAGAGATGAATGGAGAAGATGCTTTGACCAATGATCAGACCTGCACGGGAAAGACTAAGTACTAAGTAAGTACACACATGGTGATTTATGAAGGAACTGCTAAAACGCTGTTTTAAAAGACTTGCAATTAAAATTACAGAAACCCACTTGCATAATAATTCAAGTAAGACTTGTCAGTGTTTTTAATTAATTCACTTTCTATACCCTAACAGCTCAATGCTTTTTTCAGCCATTTCAGCTGCTAAAAAATAATTTATTTATTTTAATAATAAGAACAAGAATTTAGTTATTTTAATTTAATATCAGTGTTGTGAACTGTTTTCAGTGTTTATTGAGACCCCTCCCAACCCCCAATCCCGTTTTTCTCATGATTTTAGTCCTTTCATAATTGTTCAGTTCCAGAACCTATTGTTCAGTACCGGAACCTTTTTTCTAGAAAAAACCACTGACTAAGAGCCATAAAGTGCAATAACAACAATAAGTAAAAGTCAGTAAGTGCAGGCTTTATTTGCACCTCAAAAGTATAAATGCAACATGGACAGGACAAAATTATAAGCAAAGTTAACTGACACATCTGACTACAACAACACCAACTGCATTCAACATACAAAGCAGCACCACCAATTTAATTTAGTACTTATGCCATCAGTGGAGAAATAATGTTAAAATGTTTAAGTTTGTATCTAAACATGCTTAGTAAGTAATGTGAAAAATCATTTCCAACTGTTCAAATTAATTATCATTATTAATGAATACTTCAACTGAACACTTCTTTCCAACTCCAAAACTTAAATAGTCAAAAATAAATTGAAAACTAGACTCAGCAAACTGATGATT
Organism: Allolobophora icterica; assembly: GCA_963556255.1. Taxonomy (NCBI): domain Eukaryota; kingdom Metazoa; phylum Annelida; class Clitellata; order Crassiclitellata; family Lumbricidae; genus Allolobophora; species Allolobophora icterica. The sequence goes on from OY744605.1 coordinate 33,251,101, forward strand.
CAAAAATATACTGAAAACTAGACTCCACAAAGTGATGATTAAAGTACAGCTGCCTAGGTGCTGATAAAGGACTATTAGACTGCACATGACAATATGGACAAAGCCAAGCAGTGAGAGAGAACCAGCGGCAGGTGTTCATCTAAGTATATGGCATAGGTTAACCAAGCAGATGGACCAGCCACACACAGAATATCAAGCAGGTTACCTGTCTTGGTCGAAATTTGAAATGTCCACTGGTTGGCTTTCCAGTTCAAAGCTGCAGCCTGTAATTATTACCAAACAAACAACGCAGCTGCCAACCAACTCTCTGACACAACCAGGGTTAGTTCAACTTAACCTGACCATCCTGCTACTGCCACTGAAAGCAGGAACGGCCAGCACATGGTAGCAACATCCAAGCCACTGCTACTTCCCTGATAACTGCATAACGGTACAACTATTTGAGGACAAACTATGATTAGTACAAATAGTTGCATACACATATTATTACCCACAAAGTAAATTAAAGTCTTGTTTACCATGAAACAACCTCATCTATTTGGCACTTAATTACACTTATCCTAGATCATAAATAGCTGCTAGAGAAGTGTATCTTGTGTGGGAAATGGAACATCGTTACACAGATGAAGGGGAATGGATTATACATTATATCACATTTAGGACGTCACATCCAGGCACAATTTATGCCCGTCCAAAATGATTTTCAAGGAGTGTAAATATTCACCCAGGCTTGTTGTGTCTTTTAGTAACACATGATAAATTCATCATTCATCAATTTATTGTAAGATCAGACTGTATTTTGGCATGTATTAGCACAAGCCAAAATACAAAGAGACCATAGACAGTATTTTTTATGACAGTAGCATTTAAGACAGGTTGTAAATCATATATAATTTTACAGCACATTCTGAAGACATCCACAACACAAATTTCATTCATGCCCGTTCCAGAGCTCTGGCTGATTCTTATTGTTAGATTTTTTAAATAAAATAATTCTAAATCAGACTTTTGTTTTTTTCACAATCAGTTGTTGATGATTTGACAGTCATATAGAAGAAACACAGGGTGAAAACAAACAGTTGTGTACTCTGCAAACCAAACGAGTCACAAAGCCACGAGGTTTGAAACCTTCTTGGCATTTGTCAAAGACTAAACTGCATTTGGCTCCCAATAAATTCAGTGTGAAACTTCTTGCAAGGTTGGTGGGAATAGGCGATTAGAACTGAGCCTAGGTTAAATACACAGTTCAGAGATGTCATAGTAAAGGAAGCTACAGCAGAATTGAAATGTTCACATCAGGAAGAGTCAATGAAAAGTGGCCTACATAACGGGCACTTAAACACCGAAACAAGAAGATGCTGTTCACGAAAATGAACTACACTTCTGCATAAATCACTTAGAATTATTTTTAACATTTTCAAATAAAACAGCAAAAGATAATGTTCATACATCTTACATACAGGCAGTTCATCCGTCCACCTGTTCTGATTGTTGTATCTGCATGGCTGAGCCAGCCAGCCAGAGGCTTGCATAGAGCCTGCAGGTGCTTGGTAGCATAGCATTTCAAATGGCAAGGTTAATTAATGCCACACATACAAAGGGCACAGATATACAGGTGTTTAGATGGGTGAATGGACACATGCTTTTTATTCCTTAGATATTATGACCTTTCTATTTCTCATCTGCACAGTGAAAATCTGTAAGGTCTGGCAAGATTTCTTAGCATGAGCAATGATTTTCTGATGGCCTGCCCAGTGCTTATCAATTATAGATAAAAAAAAGTAAAAATTGCATGTAAAATCAGCCAACCTTCATCTGCAGATTGTTGTCTGCAAAATCTTCCTGTCTCAACATCTGTACCAAGTAAAAGTTTTCGCCTTGGCAGATAAGAGTCACTGTTAAAACAGATCGAAAGGTTAATCTCTGTAGATAGTTATACTACAACTGAACAAACATCATATACCATGAGTTTGATTAAGAATCACCCATGCATTTAGCTTTTTAATATGTTTATAACAACAGTTAATAATTAATAATAAGCAACAATCAAAGGTGCTAAGATTTTTGTACTTTCAGTATGCTCAATGTCAACAAACCCTCCATGTAAGTATCTAGACACTTACTATAACACATTTTAACTACTTCACAAAGGCACTGCCTGCACCAACCTAAATGATGTTAAAGTCAATTAGAACAAAAAGTTAATCAGTAAGCAAACAGTCCTTGGATGACTAGAAGTCACCACTGGAAAGCTTCCACATACACGTAGAGCCCATCCGACGGATTCCCATCCAGAGCCGATAATAGACACCATGTTTGGAGTTGCTGGACTGAGTAGTGTTGCAGAAGAGGAGTGACAACAGGCAACATGGTTCACAGCACACAAACCCCAATACCAAAAAATCCCGCACAGGTGGTAAAAACTGCATCCGAGAACCCCTTAGACACCAGGTCTATGAAACACAACATTCTTCACAGCCGGCAATTATTTGTAGAATGTCACCACAGTAGAACAATCCAAGGATTCTCTTGGCCTCACTATCCAGTTATTAACCTAAATTGCCTTCGTTTGAACAAGTCAATAATGGCAACACCTGAACAACAAACATCTGAACATTGTTCAAAACACTCATAAACAACGATGAAAGGAAGAAATAACTCCAAGAATACATACTAGATCGCATTTAAAGTCCAAACGAACAGAAATGTTAAGCAAAATCCACATGTGACCAACTATGTTAATTGATAAAACATGGCCGACTCATAATAGATACCTCACTTTGATGGATGGTTTTATCACCCCACTTGCACTTCTAGCCCCTATGCTAATGAAACATGCGGCCATCTTGGCCATGCCACATTCACAAGAATCTGAACCTGTACATAATGTTACAAGATGAGTGAGTGCTCAACCAACCTAATGTCTGCCAGGCAATTATTGGCATAATTTCCTACTTTTATTGTTCTTTCTTTTACTGTTTTGTATATATCGTATTTGTAAAGAGAGAATGTTTGTCTCACACTAATAAAGACTAATAACTTACATCAAGTCTTGTTGTCCTCAAGACCAAGGTCTTAGTTTCGAGTGCACTCGAATTCGTTATTAAAAGTCTTGGCCTTGAGACCAAAAGTCTTGGTCTTGCAAGACCAAGACTCAACAGGCATTTGGAATAACATTTTGCAGAAGGACTTTTGTGAATGTGAATTCGGTACCCTCTGTACCAGGTCGTCTGCATTTAGCGTTGTTTTGCTTGAATAAAAAAAGACTCATGTTTTCATTAAAATAGCGAGTAGTACAACTTGACAATTTTTTAGTAAGAAATATTAGAACTCTGGAGATACCAGTAATTGTGATTTTTTTGGGTCTTGGTTTCGGTCGTGGTCTTGAAGTTCAAAGTCTTGGTCTTGAGGTTCAAAGTCTTGGCCTTGGTCTTGAGATTTAAGGACTTGACAACAAGACTGCTTAAATCCCAAATCAAATCTTTGCTTCAAATTTTTAGTTTTATATCTCAGCATCCGTGAATAGGCTGGTGCCCTGCGCTTAAACTTTGAGTGTCGCTTTAGAAGTTTGGAGATTATGATTACGATTTCAAATCCAAACTTCAACTTTCAAATCAAATCCCAAACCAAATCTTAGACTAAAAAATCTTATAGGACTGACTCTCAAATCAAATCTCAAACTCTACCAGTATTGGTTAACAATAAAGATTGTAGTTTGGTGAAGAAGAGCTCAAGTCATCATTCTTGAACTGGGTTTCACAACCCTTCATCTGTGAACTTGGAGTGCTCATCAACAAAGAAACATCCATGGTTGATCATTTGATTCGACATGAGGTCATGCCTCTACCAGCATTGTCAGATTCGGTCAATAAGAGGTTCACTGTCATTCAGTCCTGCAATGACCTGTAATTCCATCTTGGTAAACTTCAGATTACATCAGCTTGAGAATGTCCTGAAATGTACCACTCGGTAAGTGACCATTCTATCACAATTCTCTCGTATTTCAGCATATGCGAGAGATATACTCCACTGGCTCCCTATCAAGACAAAATCAAGTCAAGATCCTCTTCCTAGGCTGGACCTGGTTGGTCAGCTTCATCCCATAATACCTCCATCCCACTATGCCTCTAACTTCTGCATAAAATTCTTTGAATATGGCATAACCCATTCTACCCCATTCCTTTGTCCTGATGCGCCTGACTACTCCAATTCCATTCAAGTTACGTTTTCTAGTTATGTCTAAATGCACCTGCTTATATCCCTTTAGACCACTGGTTTTCAACCGGGGTTCCGCGGAACCCTTGTCGGCCAGGGGTTCCGCGGCAGTTCAAAATGAAATTTTAAACATCAACTGAATAATTCAAAAAAGGATTAGCAATGAGCAGAATTCTTCATAGCTTTCTTCATAGCTTTCTTGACACAATTCTGAACACAAAATAATTAACATTATTACGTCGATGTTGCATTTTATATGTCTTCAGGCCTATATTACATGCATACCCATATACACGAGTCTACTCGTGACTTATAGTTTGGAAGCGGCATATGCGTCAAATGGGAATTCTCCAGTTTCCGAATGGCATGAATTCAGACAAAGTAGGCTACCAGGACATTTTATCATTTATTTTTAACCATTTGGATGCTCTGTCCATTGACTCCATTCATTAACTATTTTCCATCAGTAGGCTACCTGTTGAGCAGTAGTTCTACGACTGGGTCATAGAAACCCATTTGTAGGAATTAATTCTGCTTTGGCTCAGTTCACTTTGAAAGAGAAGAACTCGCTGAAATCGCGACTGATGGAATGCTCAACATGCAGAGCTAGACTTTGATTCGTTTTGGATATTGGTCGAACAGGAATATATCCACCTCTTGCTCAGAAAGATTTGTTGTTTTTGTGCATTACACTTGAGTGCTAAACAGGGGCGGATTAACAAATACGGTGGCCCAGTTCAGTAAAACTGTGGGGTTCCACCCCCACAGAATCACAACAAAAGGACACAGAAAACGTGTTATAGGCCTATTCAACGAATCAACATGCATCTATTATTAATTCGTTCCTTCTGTCTTTTTTGTACAGCATCAGTAGGCTTTATAGTTATCCTGTCTACTGTTAAAGTATACGTCTTCTACGGTTTAACAATAATTTTTATTACAGTGAGTCGTGGTAAAGAATATTACAATTGCAGGCCTATCACAATATAAACATGCATTAATCCGCCTCTGGTGCTAAAGTAAATACTATATTATAGCCTGCGCCAGCAGCATAGGTGCAAATAACTGATATTAAAAGTTCAAAATTTGAAAATCTAAATATTATCCAACATTAGATTTACAGTTTAGGCCCATTTCTAGCAATATTGAATGGGTAAAACGCGCCGGGTTCCGTGAGCCAATGAGTGCTTGTGTAGGGTTCCGTTGCCACAAAAAGGTTGAAAACCACTGCTTTATACAGCCACGTTCACAGCACTTTGAGTTTGTAAATGTGCTTTACAAAAGTCAAGATACATATAGACATGCATAAAATAAAATCCTATGAGGTACATTCAAGAAAAGCTTTAAGGACATACATCTTTCTAGGGAATAACCGTTTTCGAATTTTTGCAGATTCCGGATACCGGATAGTCTAGGCCATTGTTTGCCGATTCCGACAAGTACTAAGGCCTAACTCCAAGTTAGTCATCATTGGCTAATGACTTGGAATCAGCTACAGAGGTCGGATGGAAGAACAGCCAGTCACCCCTTTCCTATACTGTCATATATTTCTTCACTGATCAACAAGCCTAACGGTCGCCGGCCTCAACACTTTCAACAAACGGCTGGTATTGGGATAGCCGGCAATTAAACAGGTGCGGATGCCACTTCCGCGGGTGGCCTATAAACTGTTATTAGTCCATAGCAAAATAAAAAAAACTGTTATTAATTGGCGGGTTAGACATTCCGGATCCGGATAATTCTGGACAGTCCAAAAATCAGCCAAATCGGTTTACCGATCCAGATTTCGGTTATGCCCTACAACACATCTGTTTCACTGCAGATCACTTTCACAATCTGTGCATGAGAGTGACCCAGCTATCACTGAATAAATGCTTCTGACATCACTCAGAATGAGCATTCCTAAATGTCTTCCAGTTAAGTCAATTTTCCTATAATACCCTTCTTTCTTGTTACATTTAATTATACTGAGGAACTTGTGTCAATTTTAAACAAGTCAGGCATAAGTTATTGAGCACTTTGTTTGCCATTCAAGCAGCCCCTTAGCCAGAAATACAGAGTAGCCTATATAAAAGCATTCGATGTCGAGACCGCCCAACGCCATGAGCGTACGAAGTCGCGATCGCCCGAAGTCCCGCCGCCATACAAGTCCGACTGCAGTGCCCTATGCTGCTTACAGAGCCTAATATCAACCCATGCTCCTACAGAACTGTCATCAGAATGCTCACAGTGGCTTTAACGAAACTGGAAGGTGCTGGAGGAGAAACACGCATAATTTATGCCCGTCCTAAATAATTTTCACCCATCCAAAGGATGGGTGGACAGGTAGCTGGCCAAAGGCCTGCACTCAAGACCACTTATTTCTTAGGGACTACATATTAAAACTCATCACAGCTACAATAGTTGAAGCAAGCAGGCTTAGTTAATTTACATGACACAAAGTTTGCAACTGTTCTTATAGCAACATACTGTTTGACAAATGTTTATTTCTTGGAATTTACATAAATAATTTTTGAATGTCTTGCATTTATAATCAAATCAAAAATCTCACTCATGACTGTGCTCACCAACAATATACACATAATAGCAAAATTTCTCATCATGGACCACCATTTATCTCTACTGGATGTTTATCTAACTTTTCACAATAAGCACAGCTGTAATGCATGGTGTATTATAGCCGATCTTATTGTTTCTGTGACTTCTTGAAATTCAACTGGCCATATCTTTAATTTACAATTATAGATTGTGGTTCCACTTTCAATAACAATGGCAGGTGTCTAGTACCTTATGAAAGTGGTGCGACAACGTCTTCTGATTGAAATTAACATTTAGCTAATACTCAGGCAACTCACCCGGTCGTTGATAGATCTCCAATGTTCAGAGCAAGTTCTGTAACTGGTGAATTCATGACCAAGCCCTCATCATAACTAAATGCCGAAAAAGCACCAGACTTTGGAGTTTTTTGTTTCACAGAGCAATGGAAATTTCGACTCTTCCACCAGTCAGTCAGAGATGTATTGGGTGCCGACATTTCAACTAAATGTACTAAACCACAAATGCCGTTCTGCTCAACTAAAGAATATGGCGATAATCTTCTTAAATTTAATAATAAAATCAAGGCATTTAGCCTATAACTTAACTAAAACGACCGTCTATGGGTCACGAAATCCGATTGCTTGCTAGTGTTCCTACAGTCGGTACCTAAACAGCTCTGTAACAATCCAATAGCTGTAGACACGAAATTGTGCAGTGATTGTCATCAGGTTAAGCAGTCTGGCGAACCATTGCATTAGATACAGGTTAAACCATGTCTTGATGAAACGAAATGGGCTAAAAACGGTCTGTTGGTGGAGAGACAAGCATAAACACAACAGCTAGGCTTGATACGGCACATCAAATGTAGGCGCCATTCATGCCTTTTGAACGGGAACCAAAATATGACCAATCAGAACGCACTTCCGTCTCAACTAAAAATAGCATCATCATAGAACTCGTGCTATGAAATTGGGACAGCTGTTAACAATGCATTCCCCATACATACAGACTAATTACGCAGTTTTACATACTACCGTGCACTCTAGATACTTTAGATAAGCTAAGATTAAATTAGATAAGAGATAGTTAACGCGCACCAAATGTGACCAGGTTAAGACGCTTCAAGCTTTCGCGTAGGCTAGTAAATTAATTTATTTATTTGCAGTCTTGTTGTCAAGAACTTAAACCCCAAGACCAAGACCAAGACCTTGAACCTCAAGACCAAGACCAAGACCAAGACCTTGAACCTCAAGACCAAGACCAAGACCTTGAACCTCAAGACCAAGACCAAGACCAAGACTTTTAAACTCAAGACCAAAACCGAAAAAAAAAACCCAAAATCATAACCATATCCAGACTTCTATTCATTTAAAAAAAATTGACAAGTCGGACTACTCGCTATTTTAATTAAAACATGAATCTTTTATTTTATTCAACCAAAACAACTCCAAATGCAGACTGCAGAGAATTCCGAATTCGTATTTACAAAAGTCCTTCATGCTAAATGTTATTCCAAATGCCTGTTGCATTTTTATAAAAACCAATTCGCTCAGAATTTTCTGACCAAGACGTGACCTGTGGGGCCTCATAAAAATTCTGTCATGTAAAAAATACGTTCTACAGTGCTGAATTCACTGGCACACAGAGCAGCTTTTCAAGTAGGCCTACCGGATGTAAATGTGCAAATTGTGAGTCTGTTTTTGAAATCATTCCATGGTAAATAACCGTAAGTCAAAATAAATGTCCAAAACAACAGTAAAGCCTCACTCACACCGTGTAAATACTAAATCAATTGTTTTAGTAATTATTGGATAAATTTTTTAAATCCTTACGTTTTGTTAAATGACTGTTCATATTGTCAAAAGTCTTGGTCTTGGTCTTGCAAAACCAAGACCAAGACTTTGAGCCTCAAGACCAAGACCTTGAATCTCAAGAACAAGACCAAGACCAAGACTTTTGGTCTCAAGACCAAGACCAAGACTTTTAAAACGAACTCGAGTGCACTCGAGACCAAGACCTTGGTCTCGAGGACAAAAAGACTGTTTATTTATCTCATGCAGTAGGATTTAGCCTATATTAAATCCTTGATCTTAATTAGGCCTCTAGACTCTAGAGGAACGAAAGGTTAATGTTCTCAAACATAGTTTGCTTTTTAGAGCAGAGGTTTTCAAACTTTTTGGACCAGGGACCCCTAATTTTTTCTAGGCATAGCTCGCGGATCCCAGTATTTAAAAAGTAAAATGTCACTTAAAATTTAATGAAAATAACAGGAAGACTATTTCCACAATACAAGCTTGCTTATGACGCTGAGAACTATTATAATATAAAAAGTAACACTGAATAAATTGCTATTAACTTCTTGCAATAATAATGGGAACACAGTCATTTTTAAGAAATCAATAACATCGGTTTTTCGCCGCAATCCAGTAATTTCAGTGGGAGGGATGTGCTTCCTTTGCACAAACTGTTAATTCTTAGTGTTATTTTGGATAAGCACTGTTTTCTTACTTATAAAAAAGTTATCCATACCCTGCTACAATAGAATCCTGCGTTCTGCTGCCCGCCTTGTAGGCCGCATCCCCAAGTTTGGCCGAGTGTCTGCGTATATATGATCGAGGGATGTCCTCCACTGGCTCCTCTAACCAAAGCGCATAACTTACCGAATCTCTGCCTTGGTCCGGCAGTGCTTTGAGGGCTTGGCCCCTCCATACCTGCGGGAGCTCTGCTGTCCCACTTCATGTTCGCAGCGTCGTTGCTTTCTCTGCTCGGCTGCGCAAGCTAAATTTATTGCTCCCCTCGCACGGAAAGCCATACGGCAGCGCCGTGCCTTCCCTGTGGCTGTTGGATCATTCATTTCCATGTTCTATTAAAATTGTAGAACTGGGGGCCGTGTTATCGATGGGGTCCATTAGACCCCAGGTATGCTAAATGTGTTGGCTCGGAAGGTGTGCGTCATAGGGTTAAAATAAGCTATAAATATTAATTTAAAGTGTCAACTTCTCAAATTTTAATTAGGAAATATGTAACTGATGTAGGCATAATATTAGGGCCGATTTGTTTTTACCAGGGACGTCATTTCAGCTTTTTCAGGGGGGAAAGACGTCAAAAAGAGGAAATTTAACAGTTTTTGGTGTTTCTTCAAAAATTTTCAGGGAAAAATGCATACTGTGCTACCCCCACTGTCAAAGAGCTGTGATCTTGTGGAAAAAACCTATGCAGACTCTAGTTTTGTTAATAGTATATAATAATTCCAGGAATTTGAGTATCATTTTTTCTCTTTACCCCTTTCTTCTTCCTCCTTTTCTTGTTCCAGCTTTTTCATTTTTGTTCAAAAATCAGGGGGGGGGCAAATGCCCCCTTGCCCCCCAAATGATGTCCCTGATTTTTACACGTTGTAAAATTAATGTCCATAGATCAGAAGACAAAAAAAATTGTCTGGAGAAATTTAATTACGTTTATATAGAACGGCTACATTCCATCCAGTTCTGACAATTAGGAGTAGGTAGGCCAACTTTTGTTATTATTATCATCATCATCATCATCATGGCATTATCATCGTCGTCGTCGTCGTCGTTTGAAAAACAAGATCCAATTAAGGCTTGAGAGTTGAGACCGAGACAAGGTCGAAGTATTAAATCGAATAAAATCAAATCACTTTATTTCTCCAACCACAGGAACAAAGGAAAGGTTACAATATTAATAAATCAACAAGTAGGCTATAGCCTAGGCTACTGGCTACACGATGAGACCCAGAAGGGATAAAGGCTTAGGGCCCCACAAGTTCCACAGCGTACGTTTCCGAGGGCCCCCAAACCCGGAGCAAATTCCCAGTTTTGCATAAGTTTAAATAATGTAGCGCTTTACAGTTTACTCTGGGGGAGCCGGGGTACGTGCCCTCCTCAATAATTGAGATGGACTGTACACCCAGTGCAACAAGTGTAGTCTACTGTGTAGAATGAATAACCAACCCCCAACCCCAATATTTTGGACAAGTTTACGCCAGTGGTAAACGGTAAACTTGAAGAGTATAGGCCCTAATATACTTTACGGTAAACTTGAAGAGTATAGGCCCTAATATACTTAGGCTATCGTGAGCTGTATGAACTATAGAGGTATTAGACGCAAGTAGACCTATGAATGATGGAAATCATGATGGAAGTGATCGACATTGCACTGCAGTGCTGATGTCGCACAAGTCTACCAAATAACTGCATGTGGTATAACATTTCTTCGAAAACTTGAACAAACACTCGGAACATCTTAAAACACAAATGGTTTGAACATGAGAAATTAAATAATGCGCTAGGCCTAATTACTATAGTAGTACAATCTAAAATGCAGTTCATCAAGGTCATCACATTGACATTGTCCTGATGACTTTAAATACCAACAAAGTTTAGAAAACTGCAGATTTCAGTGAACTTTGCCCAAGTAGAATCTAAAACTGCTTAAGTGCGCATGGCACGGTTTTGGCACCCACAGAATAGACCTAGGTAGGCGTCTGGAACTCTAGCTGAAGGTTGAGTTGGTCGGTCTTCGGCTTTTCGGAAAATGTCCACTTATGTCGGGGCTCCTCCCCAGATCCCCTCTAGGGTAGCTTAATTAACGGCGCTTCCTCAGATCCCCTTAACGACAGTTTGAGGAAGAGTGTAGGCCTACAGTTTACATTTCTGAGTATTGTAGGCGCTGATTCCACGTCGACCTCGATTCCATGCACTTCCATCTCTTCATCCTTCTAGTCTAGTCTTCTCTCATTCTCCTTCTTATCCCTCGGCTCATCACACACACACACACACACACACCATCTCGACAACACAGAGCCATAGTGCAAACGTAGCACTCATCACGATCGATCCCATATCTCACCAAAGGGCAGATCTCTTCACCGTCAGCCACAGGTAGGCCTACCTGTAGAAACACGGTATACACTGATGGCAACCTTCTTCAGGTAATTTCCTTCGCTGATTGATGGAGTTCCGTTTGAGGTGTTGAGTCATCCCTATGACAACCCTCTTCAGGTTACTACTTCAAAGTCAAATGAGGTTTGGTTGCTGGGTTGAGTCGCATTTTTAGGTTGAGTCGCATTTATAGGAACTCTTTTGAAGTCGTTTACCTCGCAGTTAAATGGGCTTCGGTTTGTGAAGGCCATACACTTCTTTGTTAAATGGGGTTTGGGTGTCCGGATTGAATAGCATTGTCTTCAGATCATTCACGACTTCACGTTGCAATTAAGCAGCTAGGGTAGGGCCGGTAGGCCTACTTTATGTAGGTCAAATCGTGTTTTTGGTAGATCCTAACTTTCTTTTTGACCTTCCTTCGTGTTGATTAGTTTATTCGGCGTTAACTGAATTTCATTGATGGGTTTTCGATATAATTATCCTGCTTCAAGGTACAATTTCTCTGTTAATGTTTCGTTCATGCCGATTCTCTTTACGTTTAAATACAGTTTTGTATCTGGCACAAATCGCGTTTATGGTAGGCCTAACTCTTGTGAGTTTGATCTTCGTCCGTTTGTTCATTTCATTCACCGTAAATGAATTTTAATGGCTGGGTAGGGATAACCTCTGGATGACGAGCCCTCTGGTCTTGACGTTTACGGCTCTCTTCTATAGGTTGTGTTGCATGCTTCATGAAAAATACTGTAGGCCTACAAAAGAATGCTTTAACTTTCTTTAGCAAAATGACGATTTATATTGATGAAAGTTATTTTTAACTTTTGTTGATTTGAATAATTGCACATAATGATCTAAATATGCTGGAATAACAAAAAACCTATTGCATCGAAGTTTAATTAAAGATTGATATGTAATCTATGTAGACATCATGACATGTAATTTACATGACCTGGACAACCTTATTTTACCTTGTCTAATCTTAATTAAATTACCCTACCTTACCATACTATACTAGAGTATTTGCCCGTCATATTATGACGTCACATTATAGGCCTATATGTATCGTTGGTTATCGCCGTCAAGACCGCCGTCGTCAAGACGGCAGTACTGACGTCACAAACGGTTTATGTTTCACAATAGAACAGAACCCGTTTGTGACGTAGCGTTTATCGTCGGACGGACACTATATGGATATTATATGTATAGATTTATTATGTACTAGCAGGTTTACCCGGCGTTGCCCGGGGTTATAAGTTTCAATCCCTGTAGCGAATAAGCAACAAATTTAGGTATATGTTTAAATGCGTGTAGCGAATAAGGAAGAAATTTAGGCGACCTGTGGGGGAGACTGCTTTGCAGTCTAGGCGTGGACTGACTGCTTCGCAGTCGCCCTCTGGGCTCGATATAGGGGTTTCCCTTGCCGATTCCTCATCGCTATGGCGCTGTATAGAAGACTTATCCATATCCACAGAATGCTTAGACATCTAAGTTAAAAGTTTTTATAGGCCTACTACACTACTACATCCTATAACGCCAAAACTTCGCAATAGTTAAAAGCCTCACTACTGGATTATGCAGAACTGATTTTATAATCGGGACTCTTAACACTAACAGCCTCTGAGTTAGAAATCCTTTCTGTAACTTTATACACGAATTACATTATAATCTGTAGGCCTACTGCAGATTATAACGTTCGCAAATAATCTATAATCATCCTGTCATCATCAATCGTATTACCCTGTTGGAAAGTAACAGTTAGAAAGTAATTTGATAAGACTTCCCCTTGGCAAATCTTCCTGTAGACTACCCTAGATTCGAACAATTGATCCGTACTGCTGATTCTAAACTTTTCACGACCGTCCTTACATGTCCTACACATGTGCTTCATGTGCTATTACCTCCTGTTAAGCATACGGGTTATACTTTGCGACCCCGTGTTCATAATCGGGTTCTCCCGACTGCTGACAGTCTAGCTCGTAAATCTTTCATAATTAGGATGATTTTCACCGGAATATAGGCCTTAGTACTTTAATCTGGACGTGATATACATGTGTAAACCAAAATGCGGTTAGCAGTTGGATTAATAAAGGATATACTTACTTACTTACTTAAATTGGTCTTCCCGCAGGACTTCTGTAGCGCCAAGGATGATGTAGAGCCACTCCTCGAAAGACGAGCGAGAAAGAAATGGCGACTTCTATATCGGCCGAGGAAGTCAAGCTAACTATATAGCCTTCCAACGCGCAAGAAAGAACGGACTATCTACGCCTCTGAAAACGTGACAAGAACTACCGTCCGTTCTCTTCGAAAGCAAACCAACGACTCCTACCGGCTAAGCACGAGCAGCAGGGCCGGATTAACAAATGTGGTGGCCCTGTTCAGTAAAACTGTGGGGGCCCCAACGACTGTACACAATAAAATAAGGTGTCACATATCACTTGAGTTCCGGTCAGGTCAGAGGCAAAACTTTGGTCTAGAAAGTGGGGGTGCCAAATGGCGCGTCGTTTCCCCTTCAAGACCTTTAAATGAATATAATGGCGCCCAATGAATCTATATTTGGCGCCATTTATGCGCAAAACCGAATAATAATAATGATGATGCTGATAGTAATAATAATAGCAATTAATATAATAATAATGACAAACAGCGTAATAATAAATATTACAAAACAACAAAAATGAAAATAAAAATAATAATTTAAAATTACTAACAATAGACGTGTTTCATCATGGAAGCGTGTGTCGATCATAATTGAAGTGACGTAACAATTTAGGCTATAGGGGAGAGTGCTCCAAGATGCCCACGCTAAGGAGATTTGTGTTTTTCAGCCGTGTAGATTGCAGGAGAAGTACAAGTTCGTACCCAATGCAAAGAGTGGTCATCAATAAAGCAATCAGAGCAAGTATAGATGTTAATTCAAAAACATAATTTTTGTAAATTAAAAAAAGTAGATGTCTTCAAACTGGGCATCTTAGGAACCCCATACTACAAGACGCCCACAGGATGGGCATCTTAGAACAATGGAAAATGACTAAAATAAATAGTGTGGCAATCCTGCAATTTTAGACTAAAGCAGTAAACTTTTAAATAAATCAAACAAACCTAGGCATAAACTAAAGACTATACAGCTACTAAGCAAATCAAGACATGGGAAGAAAAACATAGAAACTTATGTTGTAAGATGTTATTGTCATTTTCATTGTCAGACACAGGTAACGGCAAAAGTCGCACACAAATCCTTTGGATGTCTCTCCATTTGTACACTCTTCATGACACCAACCCTTACACTTCCTGCATTCTATCTATTTCTCCCCAGCAGCACTATCACTGAAGCGTTCACCACACATCAGACATTTTCAATCTTCTTCGTATTCATACTTGGGTTTGTTTTTAGTTGTCTTTCTTGGCTGAGTTTCCAGTTTGTCTTGTCTCCATGTAAGTTTCTTTTTTGTTCCTTCATTTTGTTTTTGCTGCAACTGTCTCTGAAGATGCAGAGTTCTCACAGTTTGCCACAGATTTTGTCTGTTTTGGCATTCTTTTCATCTTTGTCTTTCCCTCCTTTTCTAGTACCTTCTTTTTATATGGTGAACGGCCTTTCTCACATAAATCATTTCAACAAGCTCCTAGAAAAACCATTTGTGCGTTCTCACTATCACAATAAACAAGTATATGCTGCAAATAAAATTTAGGCTGACGTGGAAACAGTGACAGACAAATACGCACACCGTACCCCCACACAACTAGGTTTTAGCCATGTAAGAGTAATCAACATAGTCCACTGATGCAGCTTTGTAACACTAAAACAACCTTGAAACGATTCGGATGTGTTGCGGCGCCATAAAACTGTCGTTGCTATTAGAATTAAACGTCAACAATTAATCAGAAACATCACCAAACTCACATACCTCTTCAAATCACATGATCCAATGATGATACTTTAAGATTCTCAACGTATCAAAGACGCCCATGGGCATCTTATAACCTCTGTGCTTCCTATACATTCAAGACGCCCATGGGCTTCTTGTAATTTTGGAGTCCCTCTCAATTGACGCCATTTTATTTCACTAGGTTAATGTTTACAAGTTTGAAAAAGGCATCAAAACAACTAAAAATGGACCCAACATAAACGTTGAAATGCGCGCCTGGGTATTAAATAAGGTTACAGAGAAAATGAAGCAGTTTCATAAATGTGTACTTGCGCAAAAGTAGTCAAAATTGAAAAAATTTAATAATCACGCCAATATCTCGAATACTGAAATGCTGCTGCTAAGGAAGGTTCATAAGATGTCGCTACATGCAAAGACAGAACTAAAAAAAGAATTTGTATCTTTCTACACGTTTTAGAGGGGGTGGGCATCTTATTCGCCCTGGGCATCTTGGAGCACTCTCCCCTAGGTCTTTATTCTCTATTAAACCTAATAACAATAGACTTATTCGTAATTGAAGTGACGTAAGAATGGCCTTTATTCTATAAATCTAAAATTACAAACAGTAGACGTGTTTCACAATTAAAATGACGTGACAATAGGCCTTTAGGAATATTTTTCTAAATTTAAACTTAATAACATTAATAGACTTTTTCCTAATTGAAATGACGCAACAAAGGCCTTTATTCTCTATATCTAAAATTATTAGTTATAGACGTGTTCCATAATCGAAATGACGTAGGCTACTTAACGAATGATATAGTCTTTTATTCTCTAACTTTGAACAATAGACTTTTTCGTAATTTAAGTAAGAGAATCAAGGCCTTTATTCTCTATATCTGAGATTAAAAATAATACACGTTTAAACAATTGTAATTCTAAATCTAAACTTAATAACAGTAGACTTTTCAAATTTTAAATTTGTTAACAAATAACGTGTTTCATAATTGAAATGATGTAACAATATATAGCCCTTTTTTGCACCGTCAGGTAGTAACTGTTTAAATAAGCAAGTAAAAATAGGTCTTACTAGCATTTCTGGCGGTTTTTAGATGAATCTGCCTGATAATGGAAACTCCAATAGGGGCCCACACATGTGCGAAAGTTGTGTATATTAAATGAGAAGTTTCGAATAATTTGTTCCGAGTTTTTTTGCTCATTTTTACTATGAGACTTAACAAATAACAATAATTATAAAATATTGAAAAAAAATTCTTTTGCATGTGTGGGGGCCCCTCAAGTGTGGGGGCCCCTGTTCGGCCGAACATGTTGAACATGCCTTAATCCGCCTCTGACGAGCAGACTGACTCGGCTGAAACGGTAATCGAACAACCGTTCCAATCTATCTGAAATACTACCATATCTTTCCTCGCTTCAGTCTATAGTTATGCGAAGTGCACCCGAGGTTTAAAGAGTTCCCACGAGAGCATATTACTGTCCAGACATCTGTTTCACGGGGCATTACATATTCATGACCTCAGTAGGGGGTCTCGCTGACCAGTTACCAGGATAGCGTCGTCGGAAGACCGTCGCCGAATCCGGGCAAAGGTCAAAACTTGTCCTGCTAACTTAGCGGTACATCGCTTCGAAGAGAACATCTGTCCATTCCATCATCAAACCGTGGGAACGGGAAGTGATCCTACTGAATCGAGGACGCAGCGTCGCAAATATCGCTTCCCCCTCCCTTAAGCGACAAGAGAGTTTCACGCGCCAGCGCCAGATGTCGCTTCTTACAAAAAATGGCCGCCAAAACCGGAAGTTAAAACTACTTCGTTACAGTATTACCGCCATTTACATTTGAATTTTAGTGTACGCCTAGTCTGCAACGTCACTGCGTCAGATGTTATTTTCAGTTTTACTTTTATATTGTTTTAATTGCCAGATATTCTGTAAGTGTGAGGGAACTTTACAGAATTTCAAAGAAAATTTATTTCATCAACTTGCCAGGCCAGGCCACCGGGCAAATGCCCGGTTGCCCGGTGGGCCAGTCCGCCCCTGGCATTATTAATGACGTTAAGGAATACCGGCGCCATAAATAGAAGCGCTTCGCGCTGGATCGTCATGGACGGTCGGTTGGGTAGAGTTTTGGGGATTTTCACCATGTTAGTGGTGAAAAGGGGGTACGCGAACCCCTCCACTACGTGTCCGAAGCCGAGGCCGACACAGTCGTGAAGGTTTCGAGTGAAAAGGTGCAAAATTGTAGAAGTTAAGCCCGGTCAAACAGACAGACAGAGAGACAGACAGACAGACAGACACACAGAATTCTCGCTTTATTTATATAGATATATGCTTTTTCCCAGTGATGGGCAATAGTTAACTAAAAAGTTGCTAACTTTTAGTTTAACTAAATTTTTTTAGTTAAGGAAGAAGTTTAACTAAAAAAATAGTTTAGTTAAAACCATAGTTTAACTAAAAAAAATTAGTTGCTAACTAAAAAGTTTAACTAAAAAAATCAGCAATATGCAACTTTTTTCCACAGTGAACATTCAACACTGTCAGCAAAAAACATTTTAACACTGCATGGTTTTAGCATAAACAGCCTGTGTTTTCAAATTCATACACTACTTACAGTACACATGTAATTGTATGCCAGAAAAGCACATATTGCATAGTTTGAAGGTGAAATTGTCATGACGCTTTGCATTATTACAGTTCACTTAACGTCTTTTATTGTGAAAATGTTTGTCGTAAAGTTTTTAACAAGTTGGAAAAAGTTTAACTACTTTTTTTAGTTTAGTTGACTAATTTCCAAAATCAGTTGCCAACTTTAGTTAAACTATTTTTTTTAGTTGGAAAATAGTTTTAGTTTAACTTTAAAAAAATAGTTTAGTGCCCATCACTGCATTTTCCTGACCTCAACTTCTTATCCCTATGTTATCCTACCTTACCTTAAAATTCTTCTGCTACCTAAACATCACTTCTTTCTTTTACCTTAACTTACCTTTCTTCACCTTAACGTAACTTTCTTTACCTTACGTTACCTTGACTCATCTTATCTTTCTTCATCTTCATTGCCCACAGTCAGCTGAGTTGGTATTGGTTTTGGTTTTTGTCGTTAGGGGCCTATATTTCTTCAAAGTTGATTCGGTTTAAGAAATTCCCTAAGTGCGACTCTGTCCTGAACCAAAGGTCAACTAGGCGACTACCTATATGGCCTATAGGGCTTCATACTTGCTTGAACCCGACTCTTTGGGCCTGAAAACTATCGGAGGTGTAAATTAGCTGTTGAATGCTAGATTTCCTTCTTCACCAATCCTTATGTGTTATCCTGAAAGACAAAGTGACAGACAGACAGACAGACAGACAGACAGACAGACAGACAGACAGACAGACAGACAGACAGACAGACAGACAGACAGACAGACAGACAGACAGACAGACAGACAGACAGGCAGGCAGGCAGACAGACAGACAGACAGACAGACAGACAGACACAGAGGGTAAGAGGAATGTGGAGTGTGTTATATGAAGAGCAGAAAGGCTTTGACAGCGGCAGACGCGTAGCCAGACTTCAATTCAAGAGGAGACAACTACTGCTTGTCAAAAAATTTGATGACTTTTTTGGGGGAATTTCTTCGAACAAAATTTGGTGGCCTCTTTTGGGAATTTCTCCACCAAAACATTTGATGACCTTTTCGGGAATTTCTTCAACACAAGATTTGATTTCTTCCGTTCAAGAGGAGGCAACATCCGCCTCTAATGGGGTGTAGGCTACTTGATGATGCAGAGCTATAACCCAAGGAAAATTTTTAAATCTAAAAAACCAAGAGGATGCAAATGCCTCCTCTTGCCTCAATGTAGCTAAGCCTATGGACAGCGGTTGTGGTATTATAGGCCTATAGCTAAATCACGTAATACTCCGCACATCCGCTTTCATAGACAGGCAGACTTGCAGACAGATTGAGTCAGTTTAACTTGAGTTAAAACTCGACAGGATATCAAGTCCGAAGTTTCTCATCGGCCAAATCTGGCGCTTCGGGCAAGTTCGGGGTATAGGCTCTCGTTGTCGTCACGTGATGACCATTGAAGTTATAAATAGGGTGGTGATAAAATGGTCTTAAGCACCTCAGTTTGCCGCCCTACTAGAAGTCCCTTATGCATCGCCCGCGATGCGGCTGCACCATTCCTCTACAATAGCTACGCCATAGTGACATCGTCGCACAGAGAGACGCCTATAGCCGTACGCTTTAACCAATGTAGGCCTATAGCTAACCAGCCGTATATAATAGTTTACCAAAGTGGAGGATTTTAAACTGATACTGATTAGGCCTACATGTAGCATGATTATGATTTGAGCGTGACAATTCAGTCTCAGATTATTAGCAAATACGGCAACAAAGTAACAGATTTTTGCAATATTCTTGTTCTATCATAAAATTATAATTATTATAATTAGCTCGTAATTTCAGCAAGTATATTCGGTTTAACATTATTGAAGAGTTTGCAGTAAAAATGTCTTGCAACGTTAATCTATACTAGTGTTCGTCTGACATTAGACAGTTTTGCACATGTTAATATTTCGTTCGAGCGGTTTCTACCCCTAGTCGTCTAGTCTGATCTGATCAGAGAACGGGCAGAGATCTGGTTTGCAAAGCAGTTCATTGATAACTTTAAAAAGACCATAGCCTATGCGGGTTTTGTTTCGTTACAGCGGGGTCGGATATTATCCAATTTATAATTTTTTTTCTTGCTTGCTCGTTTTTCGTTTCCAGATATTGACGCTCATGATCGCGATCCTGAATCCGTCTTCCGAGACTTTCGATCATCCGTTCTGACTTCCATTCTCCGCCCTTGCGACCCTAAAAACAAACACACACACACACACACACCTACACACACCTACACACACACACACACACACACACACACACACACACACACACACACCTACACACACACACCTACACACACACACCTACACACACTCACACACACACACACGCACGCACACACACACCACCTACACACACACACACACACACACACACCATCACACACGCACCCACACCCACACCAACACACACGCACCCACCCACACACACACACACACCCACACCATCACACACGCACCCACACCAACACACACACACCTACACCAAAACACACACCCACCTAGTTGTAGTACCCCATGGAGCTTACGGGGTTTTACGCCACGCCAGGGGCTCCATGGGGTACTACGACTAGCACACACACCCACACCATCACACACACGCACCCACACCCACACCAACACACACGCACCCATACCCACCTAGTCGTAGTACCCCATGGAGCTTACGGGGTTTTACGCCACGCCAGGGGCTCCATGGGGTACTACGACTAGCACACACACACACCAACACCATCACACACGCACCCACACCCACAGACACACCCACACCATCACACACACCCACCTAGTCGTAGTACCCCATGGAGCTTACGGGGTTTTACGCCACGCCAGGGGCTCCATGGGGTACTACGACTAGCACACACACACCCACACCATCACACACGCACCCACACCCACACCCACACACCCACACCATCACACACGCACCCACACCCACACACCCCCACACCAACACACACACCCACCTAGTCGTAGTACCCCATGGAGCTTACGGGGTTTTACGCCACGCCAGGGGCTCCATGGGGTACTACGACTAGCACACACACACACCAACACCATCACACACGCACCCACACCCACAGACACACCCACACCATCACACACACCCACCTAGTCGTAGTACCCCATGGAGCTTACGGGGTTTTACGCCACGCCAGGGGCTCCATGGGGTACTACGACTAGCACACACACACCCACACCATCACACACGCACCCACACCCACACCCACACACCCACACCATCACACACGCACCCACACCCACACACCCCCACACCAACACACACACCCACCTAGTCGTAGTACCCCATGGAGCTTACGGGGTTTTACGCCACGCCAGGGGCTCCATGGGGTACTACGACTAGCACACACACACCTACACCATCACACACGCACCCACACCCACACCAACACACACGCACCCACACACACACACCCACACCATCACACACACCCACCTAGTCGTAGTACCCCATGGAGCTTACGGGGTTTTACGCCACGCCAGGGGCTCCATGGGGTACAACGACTAGCACACACACACCCACACCATCACACACGCACCCACACCAAAACACACGCACCCACACCCACACACACACCCACACCATCACACACACCCACCTAGTCGTAGTATCCCATGGAGCTTACGGGGTTTTACGCCACGCCAGGGGCTCCATGGGGTACTACGACTATCACACACACACACACCCACACCATCACACACGCACACACACCCACACCAACACACACGCACGCACACCCACACACACACACACCCACACCAACACACACACACACACACCCACCTAGTCGTGGTACCCCATGGAGCTTACGGGGTTTTACGCCACGCCAGGGGCTCCATGGGTTACTACGACTAGCACACACACACACGCCCACACCAACACACACGCACCCACACCCACACCAACACACACGCACCCACACACACACACACACACACACACACACACACACACACACACACACACACACACACACACACACACACCAACACACACACACACCTAGTCGTAGTACCCAAAGGAGCTTACGGGGTTTTACGCCACGCCAGGGGCTCCATGGAGTACTACGACTAGCACACACACACACCCTCACCATCACACACGCACCCACACCCACACCAACACACACGCACCCACACACACGCACCCACCCCCACACACACACACCCACACCAACACACACACACACCCACCTAGTCGTAGTACCCCATGGAGCTTACGGGGTTTAACGCCACGCCAGGGGCTCCATGGGGTACTACGACTAGCACACACACACACCCACACCATCACACACGCACCCACACCCACACCAACACACACGCACCCACACCCACACACACACACCCACACCATCACACACACCCACCTAGTCGTAGTACCCCATGGAGCTTACGGGGTTTTACGCCACGCCAGAGGCTCCATGGGGTACTACGACTAGCACACACACACCCACACCATCACACACGCACCCACACCAATACACACGCACCCACACACACCCAAACCATCACACACGCACCCTCGCACACACACACACACACATACACCCACCTAGTCGTAGTACCCCATGGAGCTTACGGGGTTTTACGCCACGCCAGGGGCTCCATGGGTTACTACGACTAGCACACACACACACACCCACACCATCACACACGCACCCACACCCACACCAACACACGCACCCGAACACCCACACCATCACACACGCACCCACACTCACACCAACACACACACCTACACCCACACCATCACACACACACCCACACCAACACACACACGCACGCACCCACACACACACACCCACACCATCACACACGCACCCACACACACACACACACACACACACACACACACACACACACACACACCCATACCAACACACACACACCCACCTAGTCGTAGTACCCCATGGAGCTTACGGGGTTTTACGCCACGCCAGGGGCTCCATGGGGTACTACGACTAACACACACACACACCCACACCATCACACACGCACCCACACCCACACCAATAAACACGCACCCACACCCACGCACACACACACCATCACACACGCACCCACACCCACACCAACACACACGCACCCACACTCTCACACACACACACACACGCACACCAACACACACGCACCCACACCCACACACCATCACACACACACCCACACCATCACACACGCACCCACACCCACAGACAGACAGAGAGACAAAGGCGACCGAGTTCACGTGCGGCGAATTGGCATTTCAGTAGAATCGTAGAATCGCAGAATCAGTAGAATCTTAGAATCGGACGCATTTGATCTACAGAAGAAAGTTAAGCAAGTCCATATAATTATAATTTTATCACAACAATACATCAGGCCAGCATAATAGGAATAAGACGCTTTGACTTTGTGATACGTGATATAGTCACAGCGTGTAACCCCATGAAAGGCCGATCTGTCTGCATTCCACACAGTCTTGTTCTCCTCGAGACCAAGGTCTTGGTCTCGAGTGCACTCGAGTTCGTTTTTAAAAGTCTTGGTCTTGGTCTTGGTCTTGAGGTTCAAGGTCTTGGTCTTGGTCTTGAGGTTCAAGGTCTTGGTCTTGAGGTTCAAAGTCTTGGTCTTGGTCTCGCAAGCAGCAGCATATTCTGTATCAGACGGTATGATAAACCATGGGAAGATTCCAAAAGGACTCAGATCTGTACCTTTACATCCAGTGCTTGAAAAGCTACTCTGTGTGTGTCAGAGACTTCAGCACCTGTAGAACGTATTTTTTCACATGGCGGAATTTTTATGAGGCCTACCACGCACGTCTTGGTCAGAAAATTCTGAGCGAATTGGTTTTTATCAAATACAAAGGCATTTGGTATAAGAATTTGCATGAAGGACTTTTGAATACAAATTCGGATTTCTCTGCAGTTAGCATTTAAAGTTAATTTGCTTGAATAAAATAAAACACTCAAGTTTTCATTAAAATAGGGAATCTTCCGAATTTACAATTTTTAGAAGTCTTGACCTGATTTCGATTTTTTGGGTCTTGGTCTTGAGGTTCAAGGTCTTGGTCTTGGTCTCGAGGTTCAAAGTCTTGGTCTTGGTCTCGAAGTTCAAGGTCTTGGTCTTGGTCGTGAGGTTCAAGGTCTTGGTCTTGAGGTTTAAGGTCTTGACAACAAGACTAATTCCAGAGAAAAGAAAGGCTGTCTCTCGACGCTATAGTCGATTCGACGGTCGCCATAGCAACCAACTGTTCCCAATTACTCTGGCGATTTCTACGTAGACAAATTCTCAACAATATACTAAACTAAAACCACTAATTAGTCGTCACACCGAACTTGTTCTATGTACACTGCAACGTTCTGCCTGTTGTATTTGAAATAAACGAATATTATAGGGCCTAAACATAATAATAACAACTGGAATCTCCAGTTCATCGTCATCTTTCCTGGAGACAGCTGGGCTTAGTTATTCAACCTTCTCTCCTGCGGACACAGATGAACTCAAACACTCACCTTCACCAGCTTCGACATCAGAATGACGCGTTGCTAAATCAACCAATTCTGCAGGAAGTTAAAACTCTTCCACCTCCGCACGCAGAAAATTCTGTCTGAAAAACGAATCTCAAGCAAAATCGCAGAGAAACTTCTCCAGAGAATCGCCATTACACGCAAACCGACATATATCGATAATGAAGATGACGTCACCGGAAAATCATAATCAGTCGATAATGACGTCGTCTTATTTTCACAGTCTCCGCCGTGAGAATCTATAGTTATTATATATCGCAATTTATATATACCCATAACTTTAATCTCATACTGCAGCAATAATTACGACAATAATAATATAGTGACGATATAATAAACAACTTAAATAATAAAATTATTTATCCGAGGCAAGAAATATTTCTGCGAGTCCCTCTGCCAACACTGAGTACTTATATCACCAACTTTATGGCAGAAGAACTACACTGGCTCCCGCTTTCTGCCCGCATCTAATTCAAGGTCCTCATCCTTGTCTCTAAGGCTCAACTTGGTTTCGCTCCGAAATATTTGTGATTTAATTCATCGCCCTCACTCTGCTGCTTCTCTGCGTCGGAGTTCGTCCTCCGTTCCTCTGACCGTTTGGACCTCCTCGTTCCCCGTGTCAGGACTTCACTGGCTCAATATAGGTCTTTTGCTTCCATTGGCCCTACCCTTTGGAACGAGCTTTCTCAGTCCGTTTGTTCTTCTATTCTCTCAGGTAACGTCTCACGTCTGTTCCTCTTTTACCTTTCTTAAAACGCTTTTTCTCTCGGGTCTACTCTCTCGCACTGGGAACGCTTCTGAATGGATCTCCCGCTAGAAGCGCTTTATAAATGTCCGAATACAATACATATACAATACAATCCAATACATATACTTATGAGTTCCCATATATTATCTTTTCTACCTGTCACAAATCGTGGCGTCATCTTGGATTCAGAACTCACCTCCTTCCGAATATCACAATGGCTGACTCAGTGAACTCTTTTAAATCTATGCTAAAACCCATGTGCAACTATTTGCCAAGGCTTATCTTGCCCGCTAAGGAGTTGTGAGGCGCCCTTGTAACGGTATGGCCGTGTTACGGCGCCATATAAATTGTCGTCATCATCATCATCATCATCATCATCATCATCATCATCATCATATCTCGCAGCTAAGCCGTGCGTGCTACTTTCAGCTGCGGCAGCTTCTGTGGTTTTCCAACCTGCTGCTACTCTCGTCCATGCGTTCATTAGATCCACCTGTCAGCTTGACTACTGCTGCGCCCTCTATATTGGACTTCCTCCACTGAATTGCCTGGACGCCTTCGCGCTTGGTCAGTCGACTTCCTAAATTCGGCCACTGGTTACTACTCTTGCAGCACATTGTCTACCGGGTCGCCTCCATTGTCTGGCAATGTTAGCTTGGCAATGTTAGCTCTGCGCGAGCTATGTTCTCATGCCTCTGCTCCATCTGGTCAGCGCTCTTCGCGCTGCCACCCGTGGTGACCTCTGCGTTCCTTTCGCACGCACCTAGATCTGCTATTTAGCAGCGCGCCTTCTCCGTGGTTGGACGCAATTTGAAATGGGTTAACCTTCCTCCCGAGTTGCGGTCTCTTCCAGGGCTGTAGTGGTAAAATTAGAGGCGAGTATATCAGTATACGCTACCGGCTAGTTTTCCAAAACAAATTAAAGGTGAGTATACGCTACAGTATTTTGTGAGTATACGCTACAGTATTTTAATATAAATAAATGTAAATATTTGTGAGGCGAGTATACGGTCTCTAGAGGCGAGTATATGCTGTATACCCGCGTATACCCTTGACTACAGCCCTGGTCTCTTCCTTGAGACTCTTCCACCCCTTTCTTCTCTGCTCTAAAGACTATTCTCTTTCACCTGGGTTGGGCTGGGATCACTTCTGAATAGCTTCCTTAAAGGGGAGCTATATAAATCCTTAGTTGATCGATATATAGTGATCTCTATTAATCGTTACTAATACTTATTAGTATTAATACTTATAATAGTAGTATTAATACACATCAGTGTATATACCTCATTAGCCGGACCTAACCTTACAATTTTTCAAAATTACTGTATAACGTTATGACAGCTGATAGCTCGAGAGCCAACCTCATCACTCACAGAATCAGGGCTCAATCCTCGCACACAGCGGAGACCTCATACAATTTATTCACATACAACTGCTTTCACCATCAATACCTAATTAGTTATTAGACATGGTTGTTAGGTAAATAGACAAAGAACAGATTTTACACCCACCTTTTGACCGTACTACAAAATGCGCTCTATAAAAGCCCAGATACATAACGTAAAATATAGTGATGATGATGATAGTGGTGATGATAACAGTTGTCCGTTGTTGCTGTTCTTGCTTTAATTTTATATGGTGTTGGTGATTATGCAATGGTAGTCAACAACATGTGTGCAGCAACTGTTGGGTCAACAGCCCATTTCGCTGCAATCAAATCGAGACCAAGACTAAAGATGCATATGCTAGTTATATTCATCACAACAGAGTTTAACTTTAACTCTAAAACAGTCAAAATTTTAAATTCGTGGGTCTACGCCACAGCATTTAAAGTGTGGTGGGGGATCATGCACAATGTGTTGTGTAAATTTCAGAGGGAGAAAGACAGCATGTTGTGAACTATCCAAAACAGTATTTGAAGTAACAGTAAAGTCGACTTAAAACAAACTTAATTGGCATTTTTAAAAACAAACACAATTGTAAGAAAGCAACATTTATTTTCTCACAAAAAAGAAAACTACTGTACTGTTTTTCTTGTGCGTTTGACCGTCACCTGTGCAAGTTGCATTTATATTCAGATTAGATACTAAAAACAAAATTAAACATCGTTGATAGTTTAGCCATTCATGGTACATGAATCATTATTGTTTTTTCAGTACGATATAAAACGAAAGGAAATAATATAACAATAAGCATGCTGTTCAGTTTTTCATCTGACTCATTTTGTCAGGAACTGGTCTCACTTGGACTTGCTGAAGTATTCCTTCGATCCTTTAGGGTCTGGTTTTATGGTTGGGGAGTTAGGCTCCCAGTTGGCAGGACAAACTAACACAAAAATACAAAACAAGTTCAAGGGTAATAGCAGGCAATTTAAAATACAAGGATCTATTCATCTAGTTTCATTTAATTATAAATTATGCTCTTGGAGCCATTGATAGCAGCATATGAAGCCTAAGTGGGTCTAATGTCATACTCTCACAATAACTTCAACACGAGATGCTGTTGGGATGTATCAATGTACATACATTACATAACACTGGGGCCATGTATATGACTTGTGATTAGTCGAAGGGGTTGAAGCAGCGTGAGGAAAAGGACAGCAGTATATACGAGGAAAATAAAGAAAGACTTATAACCAGTGCTTTTTTCAGCTGGAATGCGCCTGAATGGCGTTCTGGCACCTTTTTCAGCTACTAAAAAATAATTTATTTATCTTCAAAATAAAACCAATAATTTAGTAATTTTAATTTAATTTCAGTGTTTTTTTTTACTGTTTTCAGTGTTTATTGAGACCCATCCCAACCCTCCAATACAGTTTTCACGAGATTTTAGCCCGCCCAAAATTTTTCCGATTCGGAATCTATGTTCCGTTACGGAACCTTTTTTTCTAGAAACAAGCACTGCTTACTACAGCACTATATATAAGGAAAATAATGAAAGGAAAGACTTAAGATAGCAGTATATATGAGGAAAATAAATCCCACTGAAGACTACCCAAAGTTTGAGCATGATCAGGAAGCTTCCCCTTCCCCTACAAATCACTGCCAACATACAGGAGAGAATTTGCACAAAGTCTCAGTTAACTGACTTAAAGCTGCACTAATGCTCAGCTCACCTGACCTTCCTTCAGGATGCAATACACTGTTCTATGACACTAGCACCATGCAATCAGGACCATGTACATCATGCAACCAGCTCAAAATGTCAATTCTCCAATTTTTCACATTCAATCCAAAGACTAAAAATTCAATCATTGCTGGCAATAACTAGAAAGTGTTCAGCTTTAGTAAGAAAGAAATTATGGAGATAAACGTCAAGTAACTGAGATGACATTGCTAGTCAAGTAACCTTGTTAAGTTGTCAAAGTTGTTCGATATTGAAATTGTAAATTACCGATTATGTAAAAGTATGAATAATTATACAAAGCGTACAAATATTAGAAAAATTTGAATCAAGCAAACCTTCTCCATGTTTCTCCACAAACTGGAAAGCTTTGACAAGTCTCAGCGTTTCATCAACAGATCGGCCAACCGGCAAATCATTTATTGTTATCTGGCGCACAACACCATTTGGATCAATGATGAACAAACCTCTGTAAGTCAAAAAGATCAATCAATCAATCAATCAATGTTAAAACAACACATCACATCCTGATTTTCTTAACACTTTAACGACGAGCACGTACTAAAAGTGGCTGGAAAACCAATGTAGCTCATTGTTAAATACAATATACTATATCATGTTCACTTTGACTAATCAACTTCTGGTAATATGTTGGCTATATACGAGACCAAAACCATGCAATTTCTGCTAACTTGAGTTTGTTATTGAAGTTGGTAAATATTACAATTTCACTTCGATTTCCTTTAATAACAGGATCAAGATTAAGCACAAGGAATATAAATGCCTAAATACCTTGCCTTACTAAAGCATTCAAACATGTTCATCCAAGATGACTCGTGTCTCCAAGTCCTTTGACACCTGATCTTCTTTAGTCATGATTTTCTAAATCATCTTCATGGTCTGACCATTTTTTTCCCAACCCTCTTACTGATGAAACTCAACTTCTACTCAAACTGCAGTCTACACAGATAATTGTATTGTATTTAAAGATTTCTAAAGCACCTCTCTCAGTACAACCTAATCAGAGGTGCTCCCAGTGCGAAGATTCCCAAGGGAAAAGATTTAAGAGAGACAGAAGCAGCATGACCAAGCACAGAGCCCTGGGGCACTATAAATTTAACGGGCAGCCACAGGGTTCTGGAGTCGCCAATGATAATCATTTGGGAGCGACCCGAGAGATGGGACCGAAACCAGTGGAGTTTGACCACTAAGGCCAAAGGAAATCTCAACAAGAGAAAATGTTAACAAGCAAAACGCAACAATTGTGCCCCTTTCAATAGCCAACTGTACATCCCTTCATTCCTGCAGTTAGCTTTAACCAATCAGCTATTCAGAAATCTCACCATGGACAAATCTAGCTGATATTTATTTTAACCGATCTTACAATTCATATTGAAATAAATGGACTTTGAAGTGCAAGGAGCTTTACCTAAGGGCAACTCCAGCATTTTCAACAAGAACACCATAGTCACGAGCAACAGTCTTGTTAAAGTCAGACAGCAGAGGATATTTCAGACCTCCAAGACCTCCTTCCTGAAATATCCAACAAAATATCATGACTGCCAACAAATTTCATCTAACATGCCTTATTTTGCTAATATATTGATTAATATATTGGACCATAAACATTTTCTTGCTATGCAGATGTTGTAATAAATTATAAATTGCTACTTTTATGTACCGTATATAATACATATGCAAAACTAATTTCCGTTTCATTACCTGGTCTTGCCATAGAAAGAAAATAACCATCTCTCCTGTGTCTTAATTTTGAAATGCTGGAAATAGTTTTCATAAAAACTCTTTCCAAGTTTTCATTTTGGCTAATGTTATTGAAAATTACGAAAACATTAATAACTCAAGTGTTCAAACACGTAACTCTCCAAATCAGTTTAAACTTGCCACATGCAATCTCGACTATACTTCCCAACTTTAGCACCACTGAACTTGCCTTTCGTGGTGTGTTTATCCATGCAAGATGGCTGAAATGAGAATCGGTGGACACGCCAACCACTGCAGTGTCTATTGCTTGAAAATCTTTAATCCTATCACTGAAGGCTATGATCTCAGTCGGGCAAACAAAGGTGCTGAAATGAAGTTTAGAAACAAGTGAATTAAATTATCAGTGGAGCAGTTTGTGGACATAACGTCTTCATATCAAAAACCATGTCACACAGGCAGCTCATAAGTTGAAGTCATCTGAACAGCCTGCTTACCAGTCGTTTTTGTTCTAAACGAACTTTAATAGCATATGCCTTAGCATGCACAAACCTTATGTACAGCACTTAAAAGTGCTATATTCAATTCAATATCTGTTAATTCAAGTATTATTAAACAGTTGACATGAACATAACCTTGCACAATAGAGGGAGGGGGAGCACAGAGTGACAGATGAGGTTAGCAGTAAACGCTTTTATAGAGTTCTAGGAATGAAGTTTTGGTCATCCTTAGCAGGCAGAGAAAACTCGTGAGTGCAGAGGCGGAGATCATAATTGCTACATCGCATCGCTGGGAAGAGGTTCCAGAGCACATGGGACGGGAGTGACGGACCTCCCGTAGAAGGTAGTCCTCAGTCACGACCATTAGGCACTCTATACTCGGGGCATCATCCTACTTATCAACGCCTCAATACGGGATCTTTTACCCACAGTCGTAAATCATGCTGAGGAGGCGTACATAAGGTGGCCTATGGTCATGGCCCTAGTAACTTCGTGCAGAGGGGAGGAGGAAGGCCATGGGAATGAACAGCCCTAGAGCACATAGTGACCAGGAGCAGGAGGCAAGGATTAGGTCATGTGCAAGAACATCCTCAGGTCGGATCAAAGCGTGACCCCAAGCACCCTCATTGAATCAGTATGCTGCGCCCTTGGAATGACCAGAGGGATCTGGGGCCTACCCAGTTTTTCAGAGTAACAACCACCTCTCTGGTCCCAGAGGTGTTTAAACTTAGATTGTGTACTTTGCCTATTCAGTATTTTGCTCATCTCCTTGATAACAGTGTTCAGATGGTTACAGCGCACTAGGACGTATGAATCGTCAAGATGTTTGACAATGATATTGCAATGGTGGACTGGGTGGAGGTCACAGGCTCCAACCATGAAAATTAAATGACTCATTTCTGCTCTCTTGCAGCGACCTGGTCTTGACTGGCCATTCATATTAAAGAATGCAGACTTACTGCAGATTAAGACTTACTGCACTAACTATTTTAAATTTCTCTACAATTTTAGCGGCAAAAGGCAAAATCTGTGTGTTTAAGTAAATAACTTACAAATCAAGAGGATAGAAGAACAACACCAGGTATTTGCCCTTATAGTCTGTCAGAGAGATAGGCTTGAAATTTCCGTCAACCACTGCAGTTCCTTTGAAATCTGGTGCAGGGTGCTGGACTTGTGCTGCAAGCAGTCGTGTATCTACAATGAAAAAGCAACAAATACATACACAGCAACTTCATTGGTAGTTATATTCAACTAAAGATCTAATAAAATTGATATAAATAGTACAAGATTCCTAACGATTACTTACAAAAAAGTTTCAAGATTATGAGAAAACGAATTCTTAATGTTTATTTATATCAAATTTTCTAGCTAGAAAAGGAAATGATGTTGGCTTGTGGTGAGGGGAAAAAAAGACGGGGTCGACCAAGGAAGAAATGGATGGATGAGATTCACGATGTAACTGGCATGAATCTGGAAGCACTAAGGGACCTGACTTCGAATAGGAAGCAATGGAGAATGTGTGTTGTGGCGATCGCTAGAGCTCCAGGAGTTGACAGCACAAGGTGACAAGGTGATATCAAATTTGATTTCTTTGGTAATTTGATACAAGCAACAGTTGAAACAATTATATTGTATTTACAAAAACTACTATAATTAATCCAGTTGAGCAGTTGCAATTAATGAATTAAAATGAATTTAAATAAGGCAAATATTAATTAATACTATTTTCCCTGTTGTAGCAAAATCATCCTGATTAAGTCAACTGCTTTCATAAATTCAAAGCATCTACATAAACACCAACTACCCAGATTTAAGATATTTCACATCAATTAACTGGAAATAAATATGAAGGTTACTTGTAGCAAATGATCTTCGCAGCATTCCTGAGGTCACAGATCTATTGATCAGCGATGATCCTTTCAACACAGCACCCTGTTGGACAGACATTCCTGACCATTTACAGAAACTTGTCTAAAACATCCTCAAAATAATGGGTAGGGCTATCAACCCCACTACTTATAGTATACAGTGCTGAACTTCCCAAGAAATTGAGTTTTACATAACAAACTGGTTTCAAACATTACATTACACTACTGCAATATAGTGCTTTTGTGAGTTACTTAAAATGCGCTATATCATAATGTCCTCATAATTACATACATAGTATTGACAATCAATCAATATTCGTTTAATTCAACAAATCCAGTTGTCAATAACGCAACAGATTACAGAAGCATGATAATAATAGAATGGAGAATAAAGGGATGTGTTAATTAATAAGCATCTTTGAACAAAACACGAGGAATAAAATTACATTTATCTTTAGCTGGAAGAGTAAAATTGTGAGTTCTTGTCCTTAAGTCGTAGTTATTATGTCGTGGGGGAGGAAAAATACCACGAAGGACATGGTAAGGCTGGCAACAGATTCTTTTAAATAAGCCAGCATCTGCAGCATCAATCATGTTATCCAAACTTGGGATGGAGGGCAGAAGGAAACCTCTGCGCATGGTTCGATGTAACATACGTTCTATCCTATCCCTATCATATTTGCTGGTATAACCCCACCACGCCGGAGAGGCATACAAAAGGTGAGAAACAGTGGTAGCCCTTGCTACATCATGCAAAGCCTGAGGGGACAGACCATGGTCTCTCAAAACTCTGAGCGCGTACAGGGAGGTGGAACTTGATGTCAGGACTTTGTCAACATGTTTAGACATACTGAGATTGGAGTTAAGGGTGACCCCTAGAACTTTAAGAGTAACAACTCTTTCTGCTCCCTGAATGATGGGAGGAATGTTTAACCCTTTCTGACCCCTTTTGGAGAAGATTATCTCACGGGTTTTGGTTGGATTTAACTTGAGGTTATTGTTTTTAGCCAAAATCGCAATGTGATCATATTCTTCAATGACTGTTCAAATATGTGATGAACCTACTATTAAATAAGTGTCATCCGCATATTTAACAAGATGATTAAAACTATATTTAGGGTGAAGATCAGATGACGTAACATCGTAAGATTCAGGGCCAACCACTGATCCTTGGACAACACTAGCATTAATTGAAGCTACTTGTGATACAGCCCCTTGGAATCTGGTGATGTGCCTAAGGTCCTGAAAATAATTGACTAACCAATTATATATGTTGTCTGGAATATTGAGGTATCCTAGCTTTTGAAATAGATTATAATGGCAAAACAGTGTCAAAAGCTTTTGAGAAATCCATTGAAAAAACAATTACAAATTCATTATCTTGCAGGAGGGTAGTGATGCGGTGAAGGACTATGATGGCTGCAGTGGTAGATCCCGCCAGAGACTCTACGGTAGGTTCTACCAAGAATGCAGGATAGATGTGAGAGTGGACGATGAAGCGTTCAACAAGTCTCGAGAGTATAGGCAATACGGAGATCAGTCGATAATCCGATGGAGAGGTGGGTTCTGGCACTTTAGGAACAGGGTTTATGACGGCGGTTTTCCATTGGTTCGGCACATGCGAAGGTATTTATCAGGTGTGTTAAGATAGACGCAATGATTGGAGCAAGCAATCGTAGAAACCATGCTGGAAGTCCATCAGAACCCTCAGCAGTAATGTGCAGTCGGTCAAGGAGATTAAAAACTTCTATCTCACCGAAGGAGTCAAGGTTGGCTGATGTTGTCAAACAAGTGATAGGCCTTTGGTATTCGGTGTCAGTAGAGATGAGAGCGTAGTGAGTATTGAGTTCTTCTGCAGTTATTTTGGATGTTTGAGCTCGAGTTGCTGTCTTTTTCGTGAGTTGATTTACTCTTTGCCAAAAGTTGCTTTGTGCTGTCTCGTGAGTTGAGGTTTTTTAAGCCTGTTCGATTAACTTTTGAGATTGCTTTGCCTATCCTGGATGCAAGTGCACAAGCTTCCTCTACTCGGCCCTTTCGCATGAGCTTGTTCTTTCTTCGACAAATCTGCCATCTTGGGCATCTGCATGTGGGGGGCAAGATGGGTTGCACACCTCCTCCTTGAATTCACATCTGAATGCTTCTGCCCCATACCAACATGTCCAGCGTTCATGTTCATAGAAAGGAGACAGTGCAGGGCTATTTACAAGCAGTCCTGATTAACCTGCAATGGTTTAAAACAGATTGCAGGACTTCTGAATCTGAACCTCTTAACACATCTCTTATATTATAAGAATTGGTCAGTGCTTGCATTTTCATAACTTTCAGGGAGACTGGATTGAGGTAGACTCAACAATGCTGCATCATAACAAAGATGGTTTAGTCGCTTTTCTGTATTCAGGCAAGGCACTGGCACCACTGCACAACTCGAAAACAGCAGTGATGGAGTTCATGATCTGTTTTATATAAGACTTCGACTAACTGGTGTTGAGTCCCTTAGCATTTAACCCTAAGGCTGTAAAGTATATCTGAAAAAGGCAGATGATACAGCAGATACTATAGTGTGGACTGCTATTACAATGAAACTCACAAAATCAAACAGAAGTCGCTTTTCACTTACTTTCACCAGCATACTTTATCCATCATACAAATAAATGAAATCATACATATAAAATAGCATACAATGTTTGCTATAGTAAGTGACATATTTCGTCTGCAGTGCCATGATGCAAGATGCTTGCTGTAGTCTTTGCAATCATTTTCTTTACAAACAATGCACAACAAGCGGTCGGTATTGATCTGACCCTCAACATGTTTTTATGGGATTCCTCAATTTCATAATAATTGGATTCACCAATAAGGAGCATAACCCCTTATGCTCCTTATTGGTGAATCCAATTATTATGGCATACTTTATCCATCATACAAATAAATGAAATCATACATATAAAATAGCATACAATGTTTGCTATAGTAAGTGACATATTTCGTCTGCAGTGCCATGATGCAAGATGCTTGCTGTAGTCTTTGCAATCATTTTCTTTACAATGCACAACAAGCGGTCGGTATTGATCTGACCCTCAACATGTTTTTATGGGATTCCTCAATTTCTGTATTCAAATTTCATCAGTTTTTCTTTGCACCTGCATCTACCTTTGAAATGTCCATCTCTGCCTTTGCCAGGTGCTAGTTTAAATGCACGCAAAAAGCAAAGATGCTCGGATGAGATAGCAGATGCTTTTTCACACGAGCGTGCCAACTCTCCATAGGATTGTTGTTCCTGTGATGGTGGCCCATTCCACATTTATTCCACAGTGAAAGAGGAAATGTGGAATTGCCCTCCAACCATGTAGACTTTAAGTATGCAATAAAAGGACAACAATGACCTTGAGTTTACAGCCAAGTCCCTGTCCAATTTATCAGAATGGCAGACCACCTCACCTGCTGGTAAATACACTTCTGCACAAATGTGCAAACTGACTGATTCTGTTAATCACTAAACCAGCCTCTTGCACCTTACACTAGACTGCCTGTGCAAAAAGAAAATGACAACCTGGGTGATGTATTGTTTTTCAAAAGTTGTAAAGCACCTCTACACAATACACATCAATCACAGATGGCTCCCGGTGTGAAAGTCCATAGGAATAATGGTAAGTTTTAAGACATTGAAAAGATGAGGCAGAACCACCAGATAACAGTGCAACCCAGAAAGAAGGGGGAAGCGGATTCCATAATGAAGGGCCAATAATAACAAAGGCACTAGCCTTGGGCCATAACCGTTATCACACGGGGAACAAATAGGTTAAGACGATCAGAGGAGCAATGCGAACGAAGGGAGCCGGCTGCGGCAGGCCAACATATGGAGTCACTTAGGGCAAGTCCCAGGTAAGATTGGCAAATAAGGATAAGTACCTTTAGCTGAATGCGGGCAGTAAGAGGAAGCCAATGGAGATGTTCAAACATGAATGTGGAAATATGGGAGAAGCATGGGTAAAGGGCAATTAGTCTGGCAGCTGAATCGATTGCAGAGGCGGACTCTAGGGAGGTCAACAAAGAGGGAGTTACAGTAATCTATAAAGGCAAGGACAATGGAGGTAAAGACTGGAGAAGAGACACATCTTCCGATAGCCTTCAGGTGTTGGCGATGGTAGAAACAAAAGCAGATGAGATTAGTGATGTGGTCTGAGAAAGAACAGGGGCTATCAAGAGTGACATCCAAGTTCCAGCAGACGTTGAGAAGATATAATAAGGAAAGCTGTGAGCTAAGAGAGGGCAGTCAATCTCGGCCAGTTGCTGGTGGGTGCCAAACCAAATCAGTTGGGTCTTTGATGAGTTTAAAGAAAGCTGGCTTTAGAACAGCCAAGCTTGAAGGTCATGAGAGCAACAATGCAAGCAACAAGGGAGTGCTGAGCAGATGGGGACACATGTGTAGCAGGTAGATAATAGCGAACTGCATCCACCAGTCCCAAATTAAAATTGGACATGATATAAACTGGGTGAAAAGCTTCAATTTTGCCATGGCATCTCTAATATGAGTGAAGAATTTGGTGTAACTTTTGCTGAACTTGTCTGACAAAAGTCCAACAACCAAGAGATGACCCATCCATTCAAAAGTCCACGCAAAGTGTACACTTGACTGTACAATTATGGACATATCTTGAAAGTTTCAACTACATAAATTGTGTTGCATTTACCCATAAACTTTAAGTTATTGTTTGTTGTAAATATTTGCTAGTGCTGTGTTGAATTTGGCAATGAAAACATTTCTCCTCAGAAAGTTTCTGCCTCTTCACCTTCGATGACAACATCTTCTGTTTTTCCCAAAATAGGCAAATGATCCCCGAAGCCTCTCACGACTTAACATCTATCGCACTCGTATGCTAAATACAAGCATCGCTGACTGCAGGCGCCTCCGCAGCATCAGCTGTAAATGATGTTGCTGCATATTTGGAGACCTTCATATGGCGGATGATCATGTTGATTGGGCAGTTACAGAAGTCGTAGGCGCACATGATCTTCAACTGAATTGATCCTCGTAGTTGTAATTCTTGCGGTGCATAATGTTTTTTCTGGAAAGCATCACCAATAGCTAAAATTACATAAAAATCACATCATGGTAAGAAAATGCCATCTGCCGAAATTCAAATGTACAAAAATGTAAGGCGAGACAAAAGTACCATGTGGACAACCAACAACACACCTTGGAGAAATAGGCCTAAAAATATAGAAATCATCAACAAAAACCAGTTTGCAAAATTAACATATCATAATGTAATATAATAGTCGTTTTGTGGGGTACTTTAACCAAGTGCTTGTAACATGGACAGCATGGGTTCCCGAATAAGAACACCAGATACAGGCACAAGAGAATCCACGGATATAAAAGGACTGCAAAGCGATGGCTCAGTAGGTATGTGGTGGCAAGTGGAATGACGAGAGGCAGGTGGCATTCAGAGATCTTTCTATGTTCTCAATTCTCATTGTCTCAGTGACTGCCTTCATCAAGAAAGTGGCAGCTTGTTTCATCTCAGGTTCACACCATGTGCTTTCAACGGGGAATGGTAAGTGATCTATTTGAGCCCCTCTGAGATGGTAACTAGACTGCAGGGACCTTTAGAGCTGGTCCTTCACTCACAATTGCTGCACATATCTAATTCAGATTCAATGACCTTGCATCTGCAATAGTTGCAATATAATAATATAACATAATAATACTGTGTACTTACTGTTCATCTTTGTATTCTTTCACTCCAGCATGTGTAACTTCTGTGAAACATTAAAATGCCGCTGTTGTGTGGTTGAAGTAGTGTAGGTGCTTCATCTGCAGCTACATCCAAGACATTTTGATACAATGTACTCAGAGTTGTTCAATGTGACGATCATCATCGTTATCGCTTCTCAGCCAAGTAGAACAATCGATATGGACTTTGCAGTGCAATAATCATTGAATCTATATCAGACACTGGACGATGAACAATTCTGAAGATCTGCATGGGGAATAGGCAATAGCTTATGGGAGTATTAGAGCTCCTCATTATCTGGAACACTCGGAACCTCTTTTAAATACGAGGAAGAAGTTTTGCAACACCCTTGGTTTTACTTTTAGGTGCAATGTGGTGCAAAGCATCTCTGTAGTCGAAGAAATCGACAGATGGTGTTGGTTGCAGAGTATGACTTGAGCATAATACATCTCTCTTTCTCTTGAGATGGGTCTTTTTTGGAAGCATTCGTCGCAATTCCATCCAAATCGTTTCCTGTGACTAACAGCCGTCCAGCATCATTTCAGAGTAATGCCTGTAAAGAAGGAGACATAACGCTAGGCCACAGTGAAACATGTAATATTTCTTTCGTGAAACACTACAGTAGCAACTTATACTGAAAAATTCATAAGTTTATGCTATTTTAAAGTATGCAGAAATCCTATTTCGCAAACACAATTTAAAACCAGACACACGGCCCAACTTCTAATCAACAATAAGCTACAGCCAATTAAATGTAAAAGCATGTGTTTTCCAATAGCGAGTAGACGTAGTAAACTGTTTTTGATGTGTAGTTCAAACCCAAACGGCAAATGAACATCATAAAATCGCTGATAGGTATGCGTCGATTGCTTTTGAAGCCATTGTCCACAGTTCGACATCTGGAGCAGACACTAGAAGATAGTACTGGACACAAGAGAACGGGTTTTACCTACTGACACTGAAACCGTGTTACCCGAACTAAAGCATGGAGACACTCCAGTTTTAACTAATCAGCGAAAATAGAATACCATGCAACTGAGTAGCACAATGCAATTTTTGACATCTTTCAGAAAGGAGTTTGACCACAGAAATTCTGCATAAAGCCCAAAATTTTTAAATATTTAGCCTAATACAAGTTTTAAGCACTTTATAAACATACTACTTACATAATTTAAAATTCAGTCATGATCTTACCGGTGTTAAACTCGACATGAAGCCATTGCTTGCATGCTCCACATTCCACAGCTGGGTCGTCATTCACCAATATCTTCATGCAATTCTTACATAAATTTTCAGTGTCGTACACTCTGTTAATCAACCACTAAATTTTCGTGCTGAAGACTTCTTACGAACTGAAATATTTCATGTTTGGTGGTACAAACTCTGTTCTTATAAAGTAAGCTCATATGCAAATTAAAGTAGGAAAAAGTTTCCTATTGGTCACCTGATCATTCGTTGTACGAGTTCTGCAGGGCTGGGGCTAACAGTGCTAATGTATAATATTACAGCATGCCATATTTCTAATTCTGAAATCATCAGAATGAGAAAATCAGAAGACAGGACTGATTTGTTCTATAGGTGTTATTGTTAAACGGTTTATTGTATATCCGTTTGGTTGAAATTTATAGCTACTGGTGTGTCCTTTCTGAACCGTAAAAGTTACAGTTATGTGTTACGTTACAATTAGATTTTGTGCTCAATTCTTTACTCTGAGATGGAGTGTTAAGTAATTAAGCAAGTAATGATAAAGACAGTCAAACAATGGTGTTATCAAAATATGTTTATTTCTAGCAAACAAAATTATTATACAACAGTTTTGTGATGCAAACAAGCAACTTTGAGAATTGTCCTGACCACGAAGCTTAGCACCTCATAAACAGTAGTTTATTGACTAGGGTCAAGTACGTTAGTCAAGGACCAAAAAAGATTCCATGTAGCCTACACAGGTAAGGAGAAAGGAATTAACTGTTTGAAAACAAGCATGATATAGAGGCCTACTATTCTGGAGACGCCTCC
The DNA here is from genome assembly GCA_963556255.1 of Allolobophora icterica. NCBI lineage: Eukaryota > Metazoa > Annelida > Clitellata > Crassiclitellata > Lumbricidae > Allolobophora > Allolobophora icterica. Next base: position 33,291,522 of record OY744605.1, read on the forward strand.
TCTAACCCGTATTCTATTCACTTTCATGGATTTCGGTGTTGGGTCCACACTAGTTTTCGGGATATTGAACGCTTACGGTAAAAAACTGCTTTGGGGATTCAGTTTATTTTGCATTCTATTCACTTTCGGGGATTTGGATCCACACTAACCACCCCATCAGAAACCAAAAACTTCGCTATTCAGGACGTTGCATGGCAAACTATTACAATCGGGGTGCATTATATACGGTATCTTTGGGTATGCTCCCATTCAACGGTGCAGCTGCGCCGTCATTGGGCAATTTAAATGACACACTGAGTATACATGGAGTATACATGGCTACACAGACCCTAACGCTAAGCCCTGACCGACTCTCACGACGCCTACCCTCACCCTAACTGACCCTCACGATGCAACATTCTGTGCCATATTGCAGGGCCACCCAATGTTACGAAGGAATCAAAACGTCATATGAAATGGTGACCTCTATCGATATATAGTCCGTGTTTATTTGACTTTGACCAATAACAGCATGCGAGCTTACTGAAGCCATTGGTAAATCTTGGGCACCCGATTGTAATAGTTTGCCCGTTGCACAAGTGTGATAAGCTTCTACATCCTTTAGAAGCGTCTCACATAGTCTTGAAAATGCAGTGTAACGGTGCAGAGCATCAGTAATAACGGCATGTACTATCATGCGACTAACTTCTGCAACAGGTTTTATTTATTTAGCAATGTGCAAACCTATGCTGGTTTTTACATGGAACCATGGTCTAAATTCATGCCCGAACTTATTCAAGCACTCCAGACATACTCGTATAGTTATAACACCTGAAAACTCAAAGCACATAGTTTTCAAATAAATAAATTAAACTCACCGCTCCACAAAAGAATTTGTTCGCTGCACTAGCCATTTTCTGTAATTGCAAGCACACCGATCTGTTGAATGCCCTTCGCCCAAGTATTCTTAATATGATCAATGGAAAGTTTTCAAATGATTGTATATCCGGTATGCTTTCTTAACCACAGATGCCGCCCCTCTGACTTTTACACCAGGTACGAAATTATGATTTTGTACTCTCTATAGAAAATGTTTTATTCCACATGAATTTTACTCTACGTAATCATTGTTTACTCCGTAAATGTAATTATTCGTTGATTTTACTTTATAAAAAAATATAATAAACTGCAACGCAATTGCGTAAACAATAAGCGATACCTTCTGTCCGTCAGAGGGTTGCGCTCCAACTAGAACGCAAAATAATAATTATTGCAGGCCTAATTCCAGTCACGATGTAAGAATTCTTACATCATGTTCCAGTGGACTTTGACCTTCGACATCCTTCGTAATGGTAATATCGTGATTTCTACAGCCGTCAATCTAATTCGCGGGAACCAGCTTAAGCATTAGGCGCAAGTCAAAACATAATCGGTAAACATTATAATTAGGGAGGCTTGTTGTCCTCGAGACCAAGGTCTTGGTCAAGTTGGTCTCGAGTGCAATCAAGTTCGTATTTAAAAGTCTTGGTCTTGGTCTCAAGACCAAAAGTCTTGGTCTTGGTTTTGGTCTTGAGGTTCAAGACAAGACCAAGACCAAGACCAAGACCATCTGTCAATATGTGCGGAGCCTTGCGCTCGGCCTTGCGCTCGGCCTCCCGAGGTGATTTTGCTGTCCCCTATGCGCGTACTGCTATGGCGCAGCGTAGGGCATTCTCCGTGGTGGGTCCTACCGCTTGGAATGACCTCCCTCTCTCCCTTCGCTCTCTCCCCAGAGACCTCTCAGGTACTTTCTATGGCCTTCTTAAGACCTTTCTTTTTGACCGGGCCTGGGTCGGGAGCGCCACTGAGTAGATTTCTTGAAGGGGCGCTATAGAAGTTCATTATAGATAGATAGATAGATAGATAGATAGATAGATAGATAGATAGATAGATAGATAGATAGATAGATAGATAGATAGATAGATAGATAGATAGATAGATAGATAGATAGATAGATAGATAGATAGATAGATAGATAGATAGATAGATAGATAGATAGATAGATAGATAGATAGATAGATAGATGAACAGTCATTTAGGCCTAATAAAGCTCAAGAATTTAAAAATTTATCAAGCCTGTTTGCATCATAGCCTACGACAAATACCTACGGACGGATGCAAGGTAATATGTTGGTCAGGAAAACCCATCGGCAGCAGCAACTAAGTTATGCTGTGTCTGGAAGCCCTGCCGAGACTTTCTCTGAAGCCAGACGGTCTGATAAACCATGGGAGGATTTCAAAAAGGCTCACGATTTGTACATTTACATCCAGTGCTTGAAAAGCTAATGTGTGTGCCAGCGACTTCAGCACCTGTAGAACGTATTTTTTCACATGGCAGAATTTTTATGAGGCTCCACAGGTCACGTCTTGGTAAGAAATGTCTGAGTGAATTAATTTTTATAAAATACAAACGGCATTTGAAATAACATTTTGCATGAAGGACTTTTGTAAATACGAATTCGGAATTCTCTGCAGTCTGCATTTAAAGTTAATTTGCCTGAATAAAATAAGACTCGCGTTTTCATTAAAATAACGATTAGTCCGACAACAATTTTTTTGTAAGGAAAATAAGAAGTCTTGGGCTGAATGTGATTTTTGGGTCTTGGTTTCGGTCTTGGTCTCGGTCTTGGTCTTGAGGTCCAAAATCTTGGCCTTGGTCTTAGTCTCCAGGTTCAAAGACTTGGTCTTGGTCTTGGTCTCGAGGTTCAAAGTCTTGGCAGTGGCGTGCAGAGGTTCTTTGATGCCCGGGGCCAACCCCTTCATTGGATGCCGCTAAATTGTTCTTTCCCTAATTCATTCCCCCTCCCCTCCCACTGCACTGTGCTGTCCCCCCTTGCAACGAAATAGTTGCAAGAACACAAGATTTATCTAAAGTAAAGACGAATGGTACGCGTACGCCCGCCAAGCCAACGTCGGCTGATATTAATGGTTGTCTGCAAATGTTTGATTAAATCCTTACAAAATAGACAATAAAATTACTCACTACTTGTTGCTAACAAGAAAAAATTCTAACAGACGACGCTAACCTAATTAAACCTAAAACCTATGAACGATAACACAATCATAACACTGCCGTTGTCAACCGCTGATTTCATAACACGCTAAAAGGGTTCGCAATGCATTAGACACTATTATTAGTACTTAAACTACGGCATACGATTCGTATGATACGAAATTAGTCCGTCAATACAAGCGCAAGAGATGTGACTGGGCCAATGCCAACCGTTGGATGCCCCCGCGGCTGGATGCCCGGGGCCGTCGCACCCTCGGCACCCCCCTCTGCACGCCACTGAGTCTTGGTCTTTGTCTTGGTCTTGAGGTTTAGGCCTAAGGTCTTGACAACAAGACTGCAAAAAGAGCAGTCTCCGGTAGTTTGTGAGCATTAAACGTAGTATGTCAAGAGTGTTTGAATAAGTTCGGGCATGAATTTAGACCATGGTTCCATGTAAAGCACCACCACATAACTCCCGTCCTAAAATCTCTCCACTGGCTTAAAATACTCGAACGAATAGAATATTGTATTGTATTGTATTGTATCTAGAAAGCGCCTTCTGGAGACTCGTGAGAAGCGAGTTGCAGTAGTCCACGCGTGAGCAGACAAATGCGTGAACTATGGTGGTAAAGACAGAAGGTGAGACCGAGCGTCTGATTGAGGGAGTCATTTGAGGGGGCACTTCCCCCTCCCCATAATTTTTTGGGGAAAAAGAAAAATATGTGAAAAAGAAAAGGAGACGGAAGAAAGGGGGAAAAAAGGGAAAAAAGAAACTCAGTTGCAGCATTGGCTTACAGTTTTGCACATGTAAACACAAACATGGGAGGCGATCCCGGGGATCGAGGGGGACAAGAACCCCCATCTTTAACAGTGGGAGGACACAGTGTACTGTCGACAGTATGAGAATTGTAGAAAAAAGACTGGGGGTTAGACCTTGATTCATGTGGAGTTTGGGTGTGCAATGAAGACTTTACTATGGGGTCCTAAGAAAGACTAGGGGGGTTGAACCCCCAACCTCCCGACAATTCTCACCCTGACTGTCGACGTTGTCCCCCGCATGGTGAAAAAAAGAAATTTGGCCTCTTTTTTGCCCCCCCCCCTTCCGGAAAAAGCTGAAATGACGCCCCTGGTCTGGTGGCCCTGAGACGCCTCGGTTGAAAGAAACAGGATAAATTAAGTCATGTTGGAGATATGCTTTGTGAATGTGAGGGAGGAGTCAAGTGTGACGCCCAAGTCGCGGACGGCGGAAGAGTAGGTGTAAGCAGCCAAAGCAGGGAATTTCTGAGTCAGCAATAAATATAAAGTCATATCACTCACTTATATACAATACACTCCAATCCTCCCAGCCCTCATATCTCCGACAGCTGTTCAGGGTCCATGGCAACCACTTCTCGGCTCAATCCGCTCCTCTTCTGCCCTGTTTGTAGCACTGGCGGCGATTTTGTTTGACAGGTGGGGGGGGGGACAAGGGACACTTTTGAAATGATCTGGTCAAAACATAGATGACATTTTTTTAAATTGGGGAGACAACTGTATACTGTGTCCCCCAGTGTTAAAGGTGAGGGTTTTTGTCCCCCTCGACCCCCTGGGTCGCCGCCCATGGTTTGTAGACAGCAACTTCATCGTGTAAACTTTCAAAACTTTATGTAGAAGTGCGTGCGCTTGTGTGTGTGTGTGTGTGTGTGTGTGTGTGTGTGTGTGTGTGTGTGTGTGTGTGTGTGTGTGTGTGTGTGTGTGTGTGTGTGTGTGTGTGTTTGTGTGCGTTTGTGTGTTTTTGTGTCTTCGTGTGTAGGCCTATGTGTACGCGCGCCTTTTCCGTATAGCCTTGGCCTAAAGTCGGTAAAGCAGGTTGTCTCACGGCGTCCACTTATCTCTGTCCCTGCTCCTATATAGGTAGGCCTATACGGTCGAATGATCTGACAGGACTTGCAATTGGCGGACGAGATTCAAGGCTGCATGTTTACCGGCGTCTCCTAGAATGGATCCACGCGGCGCAGTTCCCCATCCAACTGACGTTCTTTCATCTCTAGACCTAATTAACGTTTTCTGTCTTTCGCTTTTAGCCGGGAAAGAATCTAATTCTACCATTGCGATTCAACCACTTCTGCCAGTACATGCAGCTTCGTTCATCTCAAGGAGTATAGGTTGATTTATGTCTGCACATGCAGTTGGGCATGCATAGTATATTTCATACAAACACATATCATATACTTAGCCTAAATATATGTAGGCGGCCTATAGATACAATTCTTGCTCTCCAGGTTTAGTTTAGCATCTAAGCGAAGGATTATATATTATGACTGCGACCAGTTCGCCCTAGAAGCTAGATAGTCTCGCTTTAATATGCACTTGCTTGCTCTAAGGGCACGTCATCTGACAACGAGATGCCGTCTTAACACTTCAACAACGAGCGTGTCCTAAAAGTGACTGGGAAGCCAATGCAGCTCGTCGTTAAAGTACTAAAGAGCTCTTCGCTTGTACGTAGGCTGAAGTGTTTCTTTCCGATAAAGCCTGACTAACAAGATGGTGTCAGACTTAGGTCTGAATAAGGGAGACGGCATATATAAGTTGTCTTGCTCTACCCACTACGGGAAGAAGTACTTTCTACAGCAGAAATTAGTTAATTATAGGCCTACAGTCGATGGTGACATTCGACCAGGGCACAAAACAACAAGCCCTATATATATGTTGTAAATTTTGTAAATGTTGTAAATTAAAGTGTGAATTAAGCGAACGGAGGATGAATTAGTGTGAGGATGGACGAGGGGTTGTTCCTCATGATGGTTAATTCATAAATAACTGACGAATATGGTGGTGGCTCAGTGGTAAGTTCAGCGCCTTGTGACCTGAGGGTTGCAGGTTCGAATCCCACTCTAGCCGCTGCGTACGGACCTTGGGCAAGTCCTTCATTCGCAATTGCTCGTGGCGCTTCGGCGTTAAAACTCCGAAACAGTATACCAATGCTGTAGTCGGGAGCGCCTCTGAGTAGTAGTATACTTCGAGAGGCGCTATAGAAATATCCTAAATAAAAATAATTAAAAAAATAAATAAATAAGACGAATGTATAAAAGAATTTCTATGTTTCAGAAATAGATAGGTAACCGCAAAATAATATAATATAGGCCTATTTGTGTTTATTGACAAGCACGTACACTGACAAACCACAAAGTAGGGCCTAACACTGAAGCATGGGACAGTACAATTATCATGATCTTATAGAAGAAATGCATGTGTTGGCAGCCTGTTAGGCGCCCGCTCATTTTACAGCTGTCCAATTGGGAGTGGAAGGCTGAGTAGTCGACCTATAGGGAGCTTTCGGGAATCGAACCGCGTCTTTCAGGATCTTATGTTCTTCGAGCAAGAGTGTTACCATTCCACGCCCCCCCCCAACAGAATAGAACTGACAAATGTAAGGCAGCAAAAGTTAAACTCCGAAATTCTGACTTGTTTTCTTTTATTGCTCTTATTATACCGTCCGTGTGGAATGGACTTCTTCGAAAGCTGCGAGTCTTCTGACTGTGTGGATAACATATAGGTCTACTTCATGCAGGGCCGGATTACCATAGTATGCTCAATATTCTGACTGGAGGTTGCAGGACGAACAATTTTTTTCACCAAGTAATTATCTCTTCATAAGAAAGTGCCAATAGTTTAAGTTTTAGTCCCAACAATTTGCACTAAACAAATTGCAAATTTGAAATGTCAGCCCTGCACCCAACTGCTGTGTAGCCTATATATGCGTTTCTTCTGACTCAACAAATCTCAATCTGCAAAGTGCCACGTGTAATTTGAAACTTGCTGTTGATTTGCTTGATTCCCTGTATCTTCGCAATCTTTTCGATTAGTAAAAAGTATAGGCCAGTGAAGCATCTGGCACTACCGATTACAATACAGTTAACCACACCATCGAGAACAGGCTTTTTGACTCTACACATAGCTGCGAGCTCATCTTGCACGATATACAGAGAAGTTTCGTGCTGAAACTTATCAGTAATAATGTAGACAAGCTGTTGATATAGCTAAGGCAGAAAATCCATGCTTATAATGAAGTTCATTGTGTATTTCAAGTTAAAACCAGTCTTGTTGTCAAGACCTTAAACCTCAAGACCAAGACCAAGACCAAGACCTTGAACCTCAAGACCAAGACCAAGACCTTGAACCTCAAGACCAAGACCAAGACCTTGAACCTCAAGACCAAGACCAAGACCCAGACCTTGAACCTCAAGACCAAGACCTTGAACCTCAAGACCAAGACCAAGACCTTGAACCTCAAGACCAAGACCGAGACCAAGACCCCAAAAAAATCACAGTCGTATCCAGACTTCTATTCCTTACTAAAAATTGTCCAGTCGGACTACTCGTTATTTTAATGAAAACATGAGTTTTTTTCTTTTATTCATGCAAAACAACTTTAAATGGAGACTGCAGAGAATTCCGATTTCGTATACTTACAAAAGTCCTTCATGCGAAATGTTATTCCAAATGCCTGTTGAATTTTATAAAAGCCAATTTACTCAGAATTTTCTGACCAAGACGTGACCTGTGGAGCCTCATAAAAATTCTGCCATGTGAAAAAACACGGTCTACAAGTGCCTGAAATCGCTAGCACACAAAGCAGCTTTTCAAGAACCGGATGTAAATGTACAAATTAATCATGAGTCTGTTTTGACATCATTCCCTGGTAAATAACCGGAAGTCAAAATAATTGTCCAAAACAACAGTGAAGCCTCATTCACACCGTGAACATACTAAAGCAATAACTGTATGAGTAATTATTGGATAAATTTTTAAAATTCTTGCCGTTTGTTTAAATTAATGACTGTTCATATTGACAAAAGTCTTGGTCTTGCAAAACCAAAACCAAGACCTTGAACCTCAAGACCAAGACCAAGACCAAGACCTTGAACCTCAAGACCAAGACCTTTGGTCTCAAGACCAAGACCAAGACTTTAAAAAACGAACTCGCGTGCACTCGAGACCAAGACCTTGGTCTCGAGGACAACAAGACTGCCTATTTCTTGGATGGAGCATTTGCTCCAAGGTTTCTCTGGTGTAGACGCCCCTACCGGTCCCTCCATCTGGAACTCTCTACCTCCTCATGTTTGCAAATCTCCCACCGAGAGACCGTCTTTCGCTTCAACCTGAAAACCTGCCTCTTCCCGGGGACGTAACTCAATTTGGTCTAAAAGTGGGGATACCAATTTATTCTCCACTTTAGCTTTTCGCATGGAGGCCATTTTGGACATAGGCCTAAGTGCAGAGGGAGCAGAAGAGTTGGTAGCCTACATCCTGTGCCATAGTGCATTTTTAAAGTCGAGGATACACTAACAACCGACATTAGGCCTAAAGCTAAAGCTGAACTTAGTAAACATTTTATCTGGCAAGCCTAACCTTTGTTGCTACCTACCGTTAGACAGGTAGGTAGCAACAGGTAGCAAGGTGAACCGTGAAGACAGTCGAGCCTTTTGTCGACTATTGCTGACTTGCAGACAACTGAGGTGTCGTCCTTGCAGGATGTCTGCAAAATAACCTCTATACTTTGGAGAAACTCCTCTTGTCCGCATTTGGCATTAGCTTCTTTATGAACGTGGTAGCCGAATGGATGGAACGCTTAGCCTGTAAGGCAGGCAGGACGAGTTTGAGCCTCTGCTCAGCTGGAAGGATGTTTCAGAATGAGGGCAATATCAAATACAGTTGTATCCATACAATTGTATTGTATCAAATACAGTCGTATTTTATCAAATACAGTTGTATTGTACGGACGTCCCGCACTCCAGTGAAGTACTAAGGCCCAGACAATTAGACTACCCTCTATTGATCAGCGTCCAAACAAAGGGTAAGTCGCGAGAAGCAGCTTATTCGCATACGCTCAGTCAAAAAATCGATAGGCAGGCAGGATGACAATCGGTTTCAGGTCAAGATCCAGAGGGGTCAGGCAGGTGTAGACTGCAAAGGTGGATGGTGTTTAGATTTGGAGCGACGAGGAAGGTACGGGGAAGAGGAATCGGGATACGATTTCTGAAAGAGCGGTGTTTTAGTTTTCAGTTAAAGACCTGTGGAGAGATGGAAGAAGTGAGGTTTTGGTGATCTCGTAGGGTGGTTCACATAGACCTAATTGTCGTAATTCTGGCTGGAGTTTATTCCAGAGAGGCGGAATAGCTATAGCTACAGAGCGATTTGCAAATTTTACAAGTTAACATTACAAGCTACAGTAATATTTATTTCTAGCAATGTTGGATGGTGAACGCGCTGGGTTCCGTGAGCAAACGAGTAGTTTGTGAAAGTTTCCGTCACTACAAAAAAAGTTGAAAACCATTGGCTTAGGGCCTCACCAAATCTAAACCCGGCACTGCCTAAAATCATCAATGCAATAGTTTAAAGTTAGGCTACCCATAAGATTTCGATCGGGCTTCTCCAACGACCGTCGATTAAATAATGGCGCTAGAGAAATAATTAGATTAGATGTTATCCACTGTTCATTGCGCTATTTCAGATCCCATATTTCCTTCTACATAATTTTAATAATAATCCTTCAAATTGATTAGGCTAGTGCCCTGCGCTCGGCCTTCGAATCGCGCTTTAGAAGTTTGGAGATTACGATTACTATTACGATATCTCGGTGGGAGAGTTGCGAACATGGTAGAGAGTTCCTTAATATAAGTGACCATCGATTGGTGTTTTTTGCGTAATGATAACGGCGCTATAGAAGTCATTAGATTAGTATATAATGAAGTAAGTAAGCAAACCAACTGCTAACCGTACTTTGGTGTACATGAAAGTTTAATCGAAAGTTTTAATAAGTGTGTATATATAATATTAATAGATAGGAGGTTTGGGGGCTTTTGTGAAAATTGTCATTTGAACATTATTTGTAAAAAATATTATATTCGAGACCACAAATTTGGTTGATATATTGATTACGTTGATTTTTAGGGGCGCTATATTTAGGACTATTGGAGGGTTTATTTTTTCACGCTTGGCACAGAGCGCAATATAGCTCGATACGTTCCTCAAAATCAAAATTTAAGAAACAATTACATAATTATAACATGCAGACGATCAAATTTCTTCTTTGAAATCTTTCAAACTATGGAGTCCCGCCTACCGAATCCCCAACTCGACAGCATTATAACGTCACAAAGACGTTATCAACTTCTCTTGCATAAATACCGCTTAAAACCATACCTATTGGCGATGAGCCGCGTGGCTGGTTGACACCGTGTCACTCACCAGATGTGTACGGACCGGGTTCGATACCCGCCTGCGCAGTGACATGATTTTTTTTCAATTTTTACTTTTCTACTACCAACTGTTAGATTCCTTTAAAAAAACAACTCGAATCGTTTACTGGTACAAGTTTGAAACGTATAATCAAGAGACCAAGACTTTGAACCTCAAGTGAAGAGTGTTCAGATAATTTTGAGTTACCACTGGCGAGCCCAATGTTGTTTCTCCTTAACGACGCAGTATCATATCGAAGATGATTATAGCGTCACCCTCCTTCTTTATCAAGACTTGGGACTGGTACCATATACCAGTATGGCGGTGGCAGAATGCATATATACTGTCGTGTACCATGCAATTGAGTGAAAATCATTTGGACAACGACAAGTAGACCGATGTTCTCGTGACAGATCCAATCTGAAGATTTCCTGCTGTCTGGTCTCGAGAATGCAACTACCGGTACAATAGACTGCAACTCGTCTTGGCTCTGACAATAGATTGGCACTGTCCTCGGCCAGTCGTCATTAACCTACATTTCTCATCTTCTGCTACATCTTCAGTGCCATAAAAGCAATTGCCATCATTCCTCGATTCCGCGCGTGCATGATTTGACTCATCAACCACTGTGTCCCCTTGAGTATTACAGTTTATTGCGTGGACTATATTCCTAAAATGCATATATATATAGTATATATATATATATAGTATATATACATACATATAGGCCTATACATATACAAACGCGCAACCAATATAGGCTATATCCTACAATGCGCCTGCATGATATATATTATGCAAGCGTATATATCTTGATTGATCGTTTACCCTTTTGCGAAATAGACTGCCAGTGTAATTCGCAGACGATACAACCGGAAGTCGATTTCCATCGGAAGAGTTCCTTTAAATATACTAAAGAACAAAATCGATGCTGACAAAGCGAACGACAACAGTAGCAAGAAGAAGAAGAAGAAGAAGAAGAAGAAGAAGACGCAAAGGAAGAAGAGGACAGAGAGTAAGGGAGGAGCAAAGACGAAAAGCAAGACTACAGTCATTGAAACTTTTAATTTGGGCAATTTTCATCAATAAAACTAGCGAAATAGGTTGTCATGGTGCCGTTATAATTGTACATCCTGCATTTAGCTGACCAGCCTATACGATACACAGGTGCATATATATTTTATTATATAGGCCTATTATAGTCATTGCAGGGTTGTCTCTAACTTTTCGTTTAAAGGGCAGCAGCGGACGGAGTCGGCAATTAAGACAGGCCTACAGGCTACAACTGACGAACGAGGAATAATTGAGTCAATGAAAATATTATTATCGGTAGAATATTTCTTCATTTTGGCAAACAAGTCATATCGTTCCATCCGTCTATCTCTTTCTCTTTCTCTCTGTCTCTGCAGTCTGTCTCTGTCTGTCTGTTTCTGTCTGTCTCTGTCTCTGTCTTTCCATCTTCTAACTGTCAGACAGTCTCAGTTAGCCTGTATGTTGATACATGTCTGTCTCTTCTTTCTCTTCTGATTGTATGTCTATGTCTTCCTACGTCTATCGTTCTGTATCTTTCTCAGTATCTGACGGTCAGTCTGCCTTTCTGTCCGTCCGTTCGTCGATTTGTCTGTGTTCCTGTAAGTCCATCAGTCTGTCTTCGTTCGTCTACTGAAGATCTGGCGTTGTAGAATGTTCATGTCAGGCGTGAATGTGGATTTGGTGCCGCGGATCTGCGCAACTGCCTCCGAAGAATCACAACATTTACCTAAACTAGGCCTATTGCTCCCTTGATCCTTCGACGTTTGAGTGCGCGGCGCATAGCAGAGAGTCTGGAAAAACGCAAGTGCAAGCCTTGTATTATACATGCACATGTTATGGACATATGCATAATAGTAAACCTGTGACATAACGAGATACGAACAGATAGTTAGGCAGACATATAGATCATAATTATCAAAACAGAGGGAAAAAATGGCTCAAACAACTATAATGAATTGCCAGTACTCTCTAAGCTAACTGCTGAAGTTGATGACCTTAAAGAGGTTGCAACGGTAGGCTACATGTAGGCTATAAGTGTTAATTTTTGTTGTTTCATTCATCTTTTCTGCTATGATGCCATTAACGTAATTTTTAGCTACATCGATAGACAGACAGACAGACAGACACACAGACAGACAGATAGAAAAATGGACGGACGGACAGACAGACAGATAAATTGACAGACAGACAGAAAGAGCGACAACAACAGAGAGACAGACATAGAGAGAGTTCTGGTTACATTAACAGCCTTCAGTGCTCAACTGAGAACGTGCGTGTAGCTAACCTTATAATGCTTAGACCTACTTGAACCTGTGCGTCCATGGCGCTGGTTAGTCAGTCGATTATCTTCAAAGGCGATTTTAGCTTAGGCCTACAGTAACTTAATTTCAGGAGAAGCTGGTCCTGATGCGATTTTCCACAAGTAAGATGTATTTTGCATAATCTGTATTCGATTTGTCCGGTTGATATTGCGCCAACAAACTCGAAATTAAATAACAACGGATTGCTTTGTTCAGTGAATTGAGTCTGCGGAATGCAGAAGATCAATATCGCTCTATACCAACCCCGCAGACGAACTCTTAGCTCTGTTGAGAACTTACAATAGGCTCTCTCTCTCTCTCTCTCTCTCTCTCTCTCTCTCTCTCTCTCTCTCTCTCTCTCTCTCTCTCTCTCTCTCTCTCTCTCTCTCATTCTCTCTCTCATTCTCTCTCTCATTCTCTTTCTCTCACTCTCATTCTCCCTAATTCTCTCCCTCTCATTCTCTCTCCTCTCCCTCTCATTCTTTTTCTCACTCTCACTCTCTCTCTCGTTCTCTCTCCATTCATAATTCTCTCTCTCTCTCTCTCTCTCTCTCTCTCTCTCTCTCTCTCTCTCTCTCTCTCTCTCTCTCTCTCTCTCTCTCTCTCTCTCTCTCTCTCTCTCTCTCTCTCTGCCTGTATGTGCGTGCGTGCGTGTTTGTGCGTGCGTGCGTGCGTGTGTGTGTGTGTGTGTGTGTGCATATTGTGTGCGTGGTTCTGCATGAATGCTAGACGCAGATACGCCAAAGAGAGAGCCTCTCGATGTTTATCAGTTGATGTCACATCAAGAATTTACTTGGAAAACGTAGGCGGAGACTCTCAACCGCTAAGCGCCCGCAAGACACGAAAATGCCAATTACAACGCAGCCGACAAATATCATTTACAAGTTAACGCACTTCCAGTAAGCATACAGCGCAGTACAGTACAATATCTAGCCTACCACACATACAGTACAATCATTACATTGCAATACAATACAATTCAATACATTACTATATAATACAAATGCATTTTGAAAAGTCTTGCTCAACCAGGCAACAGGAAGCATTACGAAACACAGTCAGAGCGGAGGAGGTATACGTTTTCACCTGAGAAATAGAACGAAACATCGGCCGACGGGCCGAGTAAGAGATTCGAAGTCGTTTGGAGGTAAGATCGAAAATTCCAAATGCGACTGTTGGGACACAACTCGATTGATGTTGCCAGAACCACGCCGAAATCTTAATCGAGTCAACTCGTTTCGGGACATGCAGTCAATGAAGTAAAACTAGGCCGATATCACACACAAAGAAACGTGAAATAAATTCAGTTATAGGGTTCTAAAGTGGCTGAGGAGGAATAGGATCGAGGTTACATCCAATCAATTGCAACCGCAGCCTATCGTAATCGTAATCTCCAAACTTCTAAAGCGTCACTCGAAGGTCAAGCGCAGGACACCAGCCTATTCACGAGCCCTGTATTGTCCCATTGTATTACATCGGCAATGTTGGTTTCTATATTTATAACGTTATCAAACATTTGGAACATAAGTCACATGGCGAAATTTCGTATTTTGTAATATTCGACAATAGTCAACTCTGTTGATTGTGAAAGCGCGACCTATAGGCCTATATGAAGGCAAACCGGAAACTTTGTGCTGAGTGAGGTGGAGGCCAAGGTGCGACCGTACGTACTGTACGTACGTTATTTTTTTCCATAACGTACGTACAGTACGCGTACGTTATTATGCCGTACGTTACCGTACGTTCACATCAATTCATGACGAAAATAAATACATAACATTGTGCACAACAAAAGTCAATAATAGTTGGTGATTGACGGTCGTAACCAATTTTAACCATTACATCAGTCATCTGTGGCTGTTCAATGATCTCTACTTTCAAACTTTTAAAATCCAAATCAATTGGTAATATTCTGTCTAATGTGAAGAATATTAAGATTTTACGGCACACTTTATAGGATGGTCATTTTATTGGTAATACTAAATTTCCGTACCGTTCGTAAATAAATATGCCTGCGTACGGAGAGACTAATAGGCTACAGTCTGTAGAGTTAAACTGATCATTTTGACGTACGCGTACGGTACGCGTAACGTATAAGACCACAGTTATATTGAGGTTCTTTGTGAATGACCAGATAAATTTGTGGCATTTTTACCGTACGCGTACGGTACGCGTACGTTATTTTTTTCGATAACGTACGTACAGTACGCGTACGTTATTCCGGGAGGTAACGTACGGTCGCACTATGGTGGAGGCTGTTCCGCTGTTGGTTATCTGATCATCCCAGATCTTAATGTAGAGGATATTTCTCATAAGTTGTTACCCTTCGCAATCCTTCAGTAGTTCAGGTCAAGTTTTATAGCCTATCATCCAGAGAGGCTGAAAACTGCTTTGCCACAGTGCCTTTTAATAGGTAATAGAAGTTAAGTCATGTCGCTCTAACACTGGGCTGAACTACCGCAGCGTATGATAAATGCATGGGCAACTATAGTAAGAGGAAGCTGGTGAGCTTGGTCGGTGACGGCGAAGGTCCTGTCAATCAATCATTGGAGAGCGAGCACGTGTTCGGCTCCTACAAGTCTCGTTTCTGCGACTGTGCAACGGACGCCAGTTACTGTAGACGACTGTTCGTTCGGCTTTTGACTTGGAGCAGTTGTTCTGAAGATGAAGAATCTGGTCGATCGGTTCCTTTTAGTCTTAGCTGTAAAATCCTCGATGAATACTGACTGCAGTAACTGATGGACATATACCGGTACGCGTTTACGTGCAAGACTGGACGAAGCCGCAATTGAAGACGGAAATTGGGCGATTATCCTTATACATGTAAGTCTCAGAATAAGACGTACGTACGTTGCATTAGGCTATTCTGATATATATATATATATATATATATATATATATATGTATGTATATATATATATATATATATGAAAAAATATTTAGTAAAATTATACTTTGTTCAAGGCAACATATATATATATATATATATATATATATATATATATATATATATATATATATATATATATATATATATATATATGTAGCGTTCAATAAAACCAATAAAATATAGACAAATTCATAATTTTTACATGACGCATATATTCCAGTACCGTACTAGGCGATGTATGTATAGCGTAGCAAAATAGCATACAGCATATAGGCATAATACAAAGCCTATACAAGAGTAGGCCTATAACAGGAAGATGAACTGAACGCATGTGGAAGTCTATCTAGAAAGTTATTTGGTTTCAATAAATGGGAATCTGTAAAAGGCTTCATCTGTGGCGGCTGTGGCCTTGGGAGATTGGACTCGGATCACATTAGGCCCTATTAAGAAACGTCGCATGATGTTCTATTGGCGAATAGCTCGTTCAGCATCTAACCTGCTCCAGAATATTTTATGGTGTTAGGCCTACGTACTTTGGAGAGCATTTCCTTTATGATTCCGAACTGGTCATCTTAAATTGCAAATCTAGTTTCATACCTGACACGATCATTTTCGCAGTTTGTAAGTTTGAAATTATGTTTAATTTTCGTAGTTTTTGCGCTTTAAATTCTGTTATGCAGGATGTATGTTGTATACTGCAGTGACATTTGACTTATTCTTTCTGCCTCCGGGTGTAATTAGGCCCCTAAGTGCTCATAACTCCCTATAGGGCCTAGGTATACGCCTACAGGTCGGCTTATTACAATATACCTTTGCTATAGGCTACAGGCCAAATGCTAAAAGTTTTGACCGAGTTATGACACTTTTTCTTGGGGTCTACTTTTCATCGGGACACAGTGTAAATATATAAATCATAGGCGTAACTTTGCATTGTGATGGTGGATGCGGTAACCACCACTTTTAAAAGTGGGGTGGCAGTCACCGCCACTTTTTCCCCTTTGTGATCATTTATATATATACACTGTGTCCCGATGAAAAGTAGACCCCAAGAAAAAGTGTCATAACTCGGTCAAAACTTTTAGCATTTGCCTGAAATTTTAAAAACAACAACACTAGCCATATTAGGCCTACCACCAAATCGTAACGCCGTTTGGAAATGTTGGCGAGTTTGTCAAGTTTATCAACGTTTGAGATGCAGTACTGAAAAGGGGAAATTTCCAACATACAAATTCTTTCTAAACGTTTAGCGGTCTACTTTGATTATAACGGTAACTGTAGGCCTACAGATCTTATATCTCATACACGAGGGCCTGCACCTCTTAAACTGTAGAATAACGCTACATATTATTTTATAATCTTCAAATGGCTGCTTTTAAAACTAACGGAAACATTATTGACATGAATAAACTAATGAAATATTACTCAATAGAATCCCACTGGAAAAAAGAAAAAGATAGCTTTCTGCTGTTCTAAGCCTACATTAAAGTGTAGGCCTATCCTATCATCGCGTGCATGGTGGGATGCATATGGGAGGACAAGACCCCACCTTTGAGAGTGAGGGGACACACTATACAGTTGTATCCCCGGAATGTCGAAGAAACATGAAAAAAGGTTTAAAAAAATTTCGTGCGTGAGCGCGAAAACATTTTTTCACTTATTTTTTGACCAGATCAGTTCAAAAGTGTCTCGTGTCTCCCCCCACCTGTCAAACAAGATCGCCGCCAGTGATCGCGTGCATGATGTAGGATCATTTAAAACAGTGGTTCTCAACCTTTTGAGACTCAAGGACCACTTATTAATTTTGTGTCTTGGTCGCGGACCACCACTAAAAATTGTGCCACTAGCGCACATATGCGACCGTATGAAATTATAAATTTATATAAATTTATAGTATAAAATAATAAATTTGATAAGATTTAGTATTTTACTTATTTTCTACTATTAACTTTAATAAATGTTTACACTTTTAAGTAAAGAAAGTACGATATTCGTTTAAAAATTGACAAAATGTGTCTGTTTGCATGTTTTTAATTTTAGAAAAATATAAATTGTAGGCCTTGCTCGCGGACCACCAGGCAGATGGCTGCGGACCACCAGTGGTCCGCGGACCACAGGTTGAGAACCGCTGATTTAAAACATTGTCGACAAGTGCGCCGAATTATCCGTACCCTATTATTATCCTGCGATGAATTGTTTTGTCACCGGCTAACCGACACATCACATGATTGGACGTTGTTTTTCAACCAGTTGAATCTTTGTAATGGGAGCGCTCTTATTGATCCCAAGTCAAGAATGATGCAAGCTACAGTAGGACGAGATATAAAAGGCACGCCATGCAGAAGGTACAAAAGACCAGCCTAATCAGGGCCGTCCATTACTAAATTAGCAGTAAGATTACTATAGTCACTCAGCTATATGAAGAATATATATACATAGGCCTATCCTTGTAGGCCTATATATCGATCTAAGTTCGGGAAAATGAACGAATATTCAAATCCAGCTAAATTATAAATTACCTAATAACTAAGAGGGACAAACTAAGACTTAATAACCTGACTGATAATTAAGAAATTAACTATGTATTTGGAATAAACAAATACTGTATTGCATTGTAATATGTGCAAACTCACAAGAAACATTTCGAAACAGTAGAAACCTTGGAGCAAATGCTCCATCCAAGAAATAGGGGGGGGGTGGAGATCTGTCAGTGTGTGTGCCACCATTTTAGGGGGAAGGGGAGGGGAAGAAGAGGGGAAATGGGAAGTTGCTCCAATGACTTGGGGGCGGGGGAGTAGACGCCCCTGGGTGTTTCCCAATACTCCTTAAAGTTTCTTGGTGTTTCCCAATACTCCTCAATGTTTCTAGGTGTTTCCCAATGTTTCTTGGTGTTTCTTGAATGAACGAGTTAAAGAACGGTCGGAAGAAAGGAAAGACGAATCCACAGTTAAAAGAATGAACGAATGATTGAACGAATGCAGTGAAGGGATGAATAGATAGATGGATGAATGACTGGATGGATAGAGGAATAAGTGGATAAATAAATGAATAACAGCTTTTCGTTTCTGTTTGTTGTACAGCAATAAATGAAAACATTTGCTAAATTTCAACCAGAATCTTTGTCAGAAGAATACAAGTCATTCTAAAAGCCTCCATCAACGTCTCGACAAAGAAGTAGAATTCAGTGAATTTCAGTCTGCATTTTCATAACTGTTAGAACTTCTGTGTCAGCGTCTGTGTCTCATTTAGTTTCTGAGTAGCGATTGCGCACTAGCGGCTGCCTGTTCATTGATGATTTGGGATATGATTCCACACTGTAACTCTTCCCGTCTGATCTACTCTTCTATGAGCCTCCTTCTAATCCCTCAGCTCGTTACAACCCATGACAAAATAAACAACAAAACAAACAACCCACGACAAAATAAACAGCACATGACAAAATAAACAACAAACAAATAACAAACGACAAAATAAACAAAAAGACAAACAAAACGACAAAATAAGCAGCACAAGACACACAAAAAAACACTAGACAAAATAAAAACAAACTAACACTACAAAGCATTTAGATTATGCACTTCTATTTAGTTTAACGACAAAAGAAACAACAAAGCAAACAACAAAGGACAACATAAACAACAAAATAAAGAACAAAACAAACGCGAAAGTAAACAACAAATGACAAAATAAACAAAATAAACAACAAAACAAACAAGACAAAAACACAAAAACTACACAAAGGGCTTACGGGATTCTAAGCCACGCCAGGGGCCCCCCTGCCTTAACGAGCTTACGGGAGATTAAGCCACGCCAGAGGCTCAGCAGGGGTGTAGTTTTTGATTATTTTATCTTGATTGTTTTGTTGTCTATTTTTTTACTTTGTCGTTTGTTGTTTTCTTTCGTGTCTGTTTTGTTGTTTACTTTGTTGTTTACTTTGTCGTTTGTTGTTTGCTTTGTTGCTTGTTTTGTCGCTAAACTAAACACAAATACAAAAATCTAAATACTTATAAAAAATAAATACAAATATACTACAAAAAACAAAAAAATAAAAAAAATAAATACAAACACAAATTGAACACCACACCCTACACACAATCCCGACAATATGGAGCCACAGAGCAACCATCCCATCGCCCATCCTCCTCAAGCAGGAAACGTGTGGCCAGAAAATCCAAAGGCACCTATCGAAACACAGTAAAATAATGAAGGTTATTATTATTACACGTTATGACAAAATAGTAACATGAAATGAAAGAAAAATTCAAGTCTTTTTCTGGGGCGAGCCCTGTTGGTCCGCGTCACACTGACATACATCAAGAAGTTTTATGTTATAGTCTTAAGTTGACCAGGTCTGCGATCATTGCGCTCATCTGCATGGGGATATATGCAGATGCCTCGCATCCGTATATATAAACTCAAGCCCATTGTATCTTATCATGACTCGGATTTTCCTCTACGAACAGTCTTCAGCTTTACATACGTGCTGTTGCATTTAGCTCTGTTCAGTAGACATTTCCAAAATGTATTAAAATGCATTTAAATCTCTAGATGAGTTTGATAGTCATTCGTGCAGCGCCTTTGTGACGTAGCCGACTTAAAAGGTGCTATATTAAGTGGCTTGATACAAGAAAACATACATACATAAATACACACATACATAGGCCTATATACAAGCAATTCTGTTAAGGACTGATATAATTATAATTGCAAATTTATATAGCATCGTTTCATAAGGGCCTATATTATTATTATTAATTATTATTATTATTTATTTATTTATTAATTTATTTTTTGCCCCGAGGTACTTCGTTCCCTCAGGGTCTTAGAGATTAAATTAGTTGTTTTTTCCGGAACGGCTAACCCTCGTCCAAGTGGACGTCTTATTATTATTATTATTATTATTATTATTATTATTATTATTAATTAGTAACTTCTATCGCACCGGTATGTAATGCACAAGGCATCAACCGATGGGACATCAAAACCTTTATATAGGACAGCGGTTCTCAACCTGTGGTCCGCGGACCACTGGTGGTCCGCAGCCATCTGCCTGGTGGTCCGCGAGCAAGGCCTACAATTTATATTTTTCTAAAATTAAAAACATGCAAACAGACACATTTTGTCAATTTTTAAACGAATATCGTACTTTCTTTACTTAAAAGTGTAAACATTTATTAAAGTTAATAGTAGAAAATAAGTAAAATACTAAATCTTATCAAATTTATTATTTTATACTATAAATTTATATAAATTTATAATTTCATACGGTCGCATATGTGCGCTAGTGGCACAATTTTTAGTGGTGGTCCGCGACCAAGACACAAAATTAATAAGTGGTCCTTGAGTCTCAAAAGGTTGAGAACCACTGATATAGGACATATGAGCCCCATATAGAAATGCATGTAATGTCATATTCTCACCAGTCTTGTTGTCAAGACCTTAAACCTCAAGACCAAGACCAAGACCAAGACCTTGAACCTCAAGACCAAGACCAAGACCAAGCCCTTAAACCTCAAGACCAAGACCAAGACCTTGAACCTCAAGACCAAGACCAAGACCAAGACTTTGAAACTCAAGACCAACACCGAGAACAAGACCAAAAAATCACAACCATATGCAGACTTATATTACTTACTAAAAAAAATTGTCAAGTCGGACTACTCACTATTTTAATGAAAACACGAGTCTTTTATTTTATTTAAAAAAACTCAAAATGCAGACTGCCGAGAATTCCGAATTCGTATTTACAAAAGTCCTTACTGCGAAATGTTATTCCAAATGCCTGTTGCAGTAAAAAAAACAATTCGCTCAGAATTTTCTGACCAAGACGTGACCCATGGGGCCTCATAAAAATTCTGCCATGTGAAAAATACGTTCTACAGGTGCTGAAATCACTGGCACACAGAGCAGCTTTTCAAGCACTTGATGCAAATGTACAAATCGTGAATCTGTTTTGAAATCATTCCATGGTAAATAATCTGAAATCAAGATTACTGTCCAAAACAACAGTAAAGCCTCATTCACGCCGTTCAGATACTAAAGCAATTGTTTTAGTAATTATTAGATAAATTTTTAAAATTCTTGCGGTTTGTTAGATGACTGTTCACATTGTCAAAAGTCTTGGTCTTGGTCTTGCAAAACCAAGACCAAGACTTTGAACCTCGAGACCAAGACCAAGACCTTGAACCTCAAGACCAAGACCAAGACCAAGACCAAGACTTTTAAAAACGAACTCGAGTGCACTCGAGACCAAGACCCTGGTCTTGAGGACAACAAGACTGATTCTCACTCTAAATTATTTTACCAGATGGCAAGTGATGTTGATGGGCAGTGAAGTAAATGTGTTCACTGGAGTTTTAGCTGTTTACATTTGTCATGTAAACATAAATATGAGATAAATGGAAAGTAATAGTTACAACATAATGTGGTTTATTCTACATGAACTGTAACTGCTTAGTTTTAACTTCATGCTACAAAAATGGCAGAAGTTACACGATCACTGGTATTTCTCAGTCAAAATTATTTCTAAGCTTTCATTGTATGTTACATAGGCACATAAAAGCACCTCCAAAAAACCAGTAATTAAACAAAAAATTAATAACACTGTTCAGTTCAAAATTTACAATGATTACTAACACTCTGGCTTTCATCAGTCCGTCCAGTGGTTTAAATTCTTGTGAATCTAAAAATTCTAAACACATCTTATCGCACAGCCTGGCCAAATCAAAAGACCGTGACATTCCAAGATCTTAAAAATTTAATAAAAGAATATCTTAAACAAACGACGAGGAGAAGAGAACTGTTTACCTCCATGGAGTTCATTCTCCGGACTTGAAATGGGACTTCAAGAATCAGTCTGGTTGATTGGACTGTCTTAGGCAAGCTTTTTGGTTGAACTTTGAGCTCGGCTGTTGGAGGAAGGATCTTTTGTTGTAGTTGCAGTTGGATCCTTTGAGGCTCGATCTTTTAAGCATGACTTTTGGCTGAACTTTCTACAGAAACCTTTATGCGATTGTCAGCAGCGGAGGTTTTGTGTTCATCTGCTTTGTGTTGCATGGAGATCTGAAAGATCCCTTTTTAAAATTTTTGTTTTCCCGGACTTGAAATGAGACTTAAAGAGTCAGTCGTTTGATTGGACCGAAGGAAGATTTTGGTTGAACTTTGAGCTGGTCTGTTGGAGGAAGGATCTTTTGTTGTACTTGCAGTCGGATCCTTTGAAGCTTGATCCTTTGAAGCATGACTTTAGGCTGAATTTGAGGTTGGTGGGTCTTTTGAAGTAAGATCTATTGTTAGAATTATGTTTGGATCCTTTGAAGCACCACATGAACTAGTGGCTGGATCTTTGGGATGATCGTTGACTGGACTTTCTTTGTGTGATTGTCAGCGACAGAGAGTCTGTGTTCGTCTGCTCTGCACTGTATGCTTTCAGATCTGAGCAGATCTGAAATCCATGTCTTTTTTTATTTTATTTCTATTTTTTCGGTTTTGGTCGTTTCTTCTGCCTCTTTGGTGTAATAGAAGTGGTTCATGACCGATGGCTGGACCTTCTACAAAAACCCTCATATGATTGTCAGTGGCAGAGGTTCTGTGTTCGTCTGCTTTGCGTTGTATGCTTTCAGATCTGAACAGATGTTGCTGGAATTCAGTAGGCCTATATGGTGTTGGATGAGTTCTTTAACTTCTGGGTGTTGCTGGGCAGATCTATTTGGTCCAGGATGTAGATTTACAGGTCCTTTTGGTCCAGGGTAAGGATGTGCAGGCCCAAATTTTGGTCCCGGGTAAGGATGTACAGGCCCATTCAGTCCAGGATATAATCGGCAGGTTGCTTTGACACTGGCTGCTGCTGGATGAATCCAATTGTGCCAGGGTGTGGATCGGTTGGACAAACCTATCTTATCTAGGGTTTGATATTACCTGATGGTAGTCAGATCTATTACCAAAATGAACTGGTTGTTCATTATGTGCCAGTCTGGGCCCAGTATAGATCTGTTGCTCTTGGAAATCACACACTGCACAAGAGTTCTAATTCTGGGTCAATGACTTGTCTTTCTCCAATTTGACCACTTAACTTTATCTTTCTCTAATTTCTTTTTTAAAGCAGCTGAACTGTGCAGGCTCCTACCATCAACAGATTCACACCACAATAATACCATCACAAATGCCATCAATTCACCAATTTTACATTGACATTATAAAATTTAGACAGTCGACTTAAGATTAATTCAACATCAGTCTGTCACCCGATCAGTTAATTTCTAATCTTAGTTCAGCTGAGGGGCATAATTACACAGGCAAGTTAATCTGTAAACAGGTAAGGTAAGGCAAATGTAAATTTAAATGTAAATTTAATACAAACTTGACATGGTGCACTTCATCATTTAGCATATTGGCAGCTATTCCTAGGGATATTTTAAAGTTAATCATCTTTTATAATAGTAGCAAGCAGGTGCATTGGCAAGTCCGGACCCTAACCCTACTGATCCGGAAGAAGGTCCTTCGACCTATTCTTGGCCACCTAGGGCGGATCTTGGTCCGGAAACCCTCGGTCTAAGGGAGAAGTTGGCCCCTGGCCAACTACCAGGGCGATGGATTCAATTAGACCTGGGTAGCGAGCGACAACTCCACAATACACTTCAATCCTTACCTAATTTATTTGGCTGCAATGCTATAGTATTCCAGCCTACCAACAGGGACGTCATTTGGGGGGGAGGAAGGGGGGACATTTGCCCCCCAGATTTTTGAGAAAAAAAATGAAAAGCTGGAACAAGAAAAGGAGGAAGAAGAAAGGGGTAAAAAAAGAAAAAAATTATACTCAAATTCATGGATTTATTATATACTATTAACAAAACTAAGAGTCTGCATAGGTTTTTTCACAAGACCACATCTCTTTGACAGTGGTGGGGCACACTATGCAGCTGTCCGCCTGAAAATTGTGAAGAAACACCAAAGAAATGTAAAATTTCTTCGCGCGGAGCACGAAAATTTTTTTTAACCTCTTTTTTGACGTCTTTGCCCCCCCTGAAAAAAGCTTAAATGACATCCCTGCCTACCAACCACATATCGCTGGTCTTTACTTTCATTAGATAAGAACTAAATCATTATTAGCCATGTTTACGTGTTGCTTGTCCATTAGTTTTATTAAAACATTTTAACACTTTATGAACCATCCAAAAACTTAATGGAACGACGAACAATCACTTTCTAAATAATTAATACAGACAGTGTGGGAATTGTATAAAAAAAGACTAGGGGGTTTGAACATTTTATCCGTATTTTACAAACTGATGTCAACGAAATTTGAAAGCAGCTGATTTCAACACTAGCAGTTTTGCAAGTCAGACTCGAATCAAAATCAATTTCTTTGCTGATAAAATAAAAAATGCATACATTGTATACCATGGAAATGTCTTCTCGATCTTTGTCAAAGACTGAGAAGCAAATAATGCTAAACCACACTAGCACAACTGATGGGGTTGGAAACTACCCTCCGGGATGTGCAGTAAAGACTTATCTGGGTGGTCCTAAGAAAGACTAGGAGGGTTGAATCCCCCGACAATTCCCACCCGGAATGCAGAGAAAAAAAAGTGAAATGTCTTACTCGGATATTCGCTTCCGTGGTCGCATAGGTAGGCTAGCTATAGCATTCTGCTCGTGCTGTTTTCTTGCTGGCTGCAGTTGCTTCAAACGTCGACCGTACTGAAATTCTTGCTCATTAGAAGATTTTAAAATGTCAAGATCTCTTGAAATTCTTGTTCCGTCGAAGATTTACAACGTTGTCTCTCTGCCAATTTCATTCGAAGATTCAAATATTGACTGTCTAAAAATTCTTGCTCACTCGAATAATATTTTAGAGCGTACAAGTAGTAGAATGGTTTCACGAATTGAGAAATATTGCACCATCATCCCACCATGGCAACGTTTATTGAAAGATGACGTAAAATAAACAGCCCAAATATGACATAATCGTTTCAGAAAACGTTATCGCGAGAACGCAAATGACGTATTCATAATGAGAATTGGCGGCCAGTGTTGCTACAGCTGGTTTTCTAACTAGATCCAGAGGCGTCTACACCATAGAAACCTTGGAACAAATGCGCCATCCAAGAAATAGGGGGGGGGGATCTGTCAGTGTGTATGCCACCATTTCAGAGGGAAGGAACGGGGATGGGGAAGAAGAGGGGGAAAGGGACGTTGCTCCAATGACTTAGGGGGGGGATAGACGCCTCTGACAGTCACATCTGTTTTGTAAGAACGTATGCACTGAACAAATGTTCCATAGTATACGGACGAATGTGCAAAATGTAGGCGTTAGGTTACCTGTCTGTACACATTCTGTTGGTGATTTGCACCAAGAGCTTCCCCACGACAGCCTCTCAGCCGACGCAAAGAACCTTCGACTCTTCCGTCACAAAAATGCAACCGTTAAAGCAGGGCATGTTTTGAGGAAAAGTTATCACTGCACACGGCGAGCACTGAAGCGCATCAAAATCATAAATAATTATGAATTACAATTCTTTTCGTGCACAAACAGCGGTAAACAGCCTTTCATCACTACACATTTTCATTTTGTGTATCATTGCACGTTAAAACAATCCCTGCGTTAAAGGTTAAAGAGGATGGAGCAGTCAACCAGAGTCGTACTGGAACCATTTTAGATTATTTGTGTAATGACGCATAATTAATTCCTTTCTGCCCTGTAGGGCCACGCGCGCTTTAGCCAGAGGGGCCATGTGTCATGGCGCACAGTCACAATAGCAGTCTGCTACTGCAGGCAACCTATTTAGACACCATAACCATCACACAGAAACCCAAGTAACACACCTGGATTATATCCACAGGAGATATTCGTAATCCCATTATTATATTACCACTAAAACCTGCACAATTCAATTATCAACCTGCACACGTATATCAAACGTATCAGGCCTATAAGTTAATAGAAATCAATTCCACTGAATTTGTGCGCTCGCTTTACACAACTATATATCACGTACACATGATATTACCAATGGCGGCGATCTTGTTTGACAGGTAGGGGGGGCGACACGGGACACTTTTGAACTGATCTGGTCATACAAATTTGTTGACCTTTTTTGGTATTTCATCAAAATATGGGGAACAACTGTATAGTTGTCCCCCAATTTCAAAGGTGGGGGTCTTGTCCCCCTCGAGAACCCCCCTGGGATCGCCGCCCATGGATTATAAATACTAAAATCAACAACAAATAATAAAAATGGTGAACCCTTTGTGTAGCAACTGCGCTGCTGCTCCAGATTCCTGCATTGTACGTAATGACGAGATGATGAGCGAAGGTGCTGATCCAGGAACCGGTTTCCTGTGGCTGATGCAGCGACTGGATGACGTGATCGAGCGGAATCCGAACGTCTCCTACTCGGAAACCCGCATCCACCTCTACCACCTGCTCGACCCATCGACGCCTGGTAACGACACCGGCCACTCCCACGGCACCTCGGCGCCGTCCTCCGGCCGTATCCTGGCCATCAGCATCTCCTACCTGGTCATCTTCGTGCTGTCCCTCATCGGCAATTCGATCGTCTGCCAGGTGATCTATCGTAACAAGCGACTGCACACCGTGACGAACACCTTCATAGCAAACCTTGCATTCAGCGACCTCTTCATCACCCTCTTGAACCTTCCGCTGCACATGGTGCGCCACCTGGCGGAGGACTGGCCCCTCGGTCAGTTCATGTGTCGTCTGGTCAACCTGACGCAGACCGTCTTCGTTTACGTGTCCACTTTCACGATGACCGTAATCGCCGTTGACCGCTACATGGTCATCGTCCATCCATTCAGACCCCGAATGTCCGTTTCCATTGGTCTTGTAGTCGTCGCTGTTATCTGGGTCATGGCTACCGTCATGTCCTCTCCATTCGCTGTGTTCGCACAGGTAAGCCTAATAAATACGTCGACCAGTTTTGTAAGAATGCGGCCAGGCATCAGCAGGACATATTTTAACTGTATAACTAGTGGGACAAATGTCCCAATAGTCTTAAGATTTGTCCCAGTAGTTAGACTGATTTGTCCCAGGCAATGTATGTTTAAAGTATAACTAGTGGGACAGATGTTGCAGGAGTTTTAAGATTTGCCCCAGTAGTAAAATCAGAGAATTAGTAAAACGCATTGTCATGAAATTTCCAAAAAAGCTCATCGACTTTTTCGGGAGAGGAATTCCCAAAAATGTCATCAAAGTTTTTCAGAGACGAGTTCCAAAACAGGTCATGAACTAAAAAAGGTCATGAACTAGACCCATGGCTGATTTTGTCCCAGTAGTCTAAATTCCTTAAAATATGCACTGCCAGGTATACATGTAGATTAATACCTTAGTGTGAATAGGACGCAATTTGCAGTTGGTAGCAAGTTAGGAAATGCAATATACGGGAACGAAATGAATAGTCGGATACATCTGAGAGGCGAATAGTTCGAACTAGTGAGATGCATGCATACATACTGAAACGCATTACACATACGGTACAACAACGTTCCTTGGGCCAATACCGTGCCAGTAACGGATCACCAATTTCTTTCAATGAATAGCAAGGTGAGAACTGTTTCGGTGGAGTGATGTTTGGTGTAGGCAGCTTGATTTGTATACGTAGCCTATAGAAGTCAGCTATACTTTTGGTTGTGCTACTCTCGTCTCGTCTTCCATCCGAAAATATTACATTAAACAATGGTGCAAACTTCTACGAAGCCTTTTTTCACCTGCCAAGTCTGCACTTTTGACCATTTTAGTCTTTTAGAGTTCTGCTTCAGCTTACGGCATTGTGCATGGCTTTAAATGTATTCCTAAATGAATGCATGCACACAGGCAAATAGTCTGCTCAGTTACTCTCTGTGACTGACTATAATTATTCATAACGGTTTCCTGTTTGTGCTTGACTGACAGGTGCGTGAAGTGGAGCTGTTGAAGCGATCTAGTTCCCGGTGCAGCGTCGTCTATCCGGAGCCGTCGGACTCCTTCGAGCGCCGCCTGACGTTGGCTACGTTCATCGGTCAGTACGTCCTTCCGATGGCCATTACGTCGGCCGCCTACGGTTGCGTCTCTTACCGACTCTGGCTGCGCCGCACCCTCGGCCAGGCCACCTGTCGCCAGAGACTCAGCCACTACCGGACGCGTCGACGAACCATAGCAATGTTGATCATCGTCGTCGCCATCTTCAACGCCACCTGGCTTCCGCTGAACCTCTATCACATGCTGACCGACTTCCACCCGGACAACACCAGCTTCTACTACAACAGCACCGTCTACCTGTGCCTGCACTGGCTGGCCATGAGCAGCGTCTGCTGCAATCCGTTCGCCTACTGCTGGCTCAACGACTCCTTTCGAGGGATCCTATGCAACGGCAGGTGTGCGGCTCATCGGCTGACCAGAAGACCTGCCGTTCTTAGGCCTCTGGCAGATGCTACGGATCCAGACAGAAGATGCATTCACTACGATCGTCTAGGTGGGTCTCCTATAGCATCAATTTATGCATAAGAAAACATTAAAACACAATTAATACAGCACAATACAACGTAACACCTCTGAGTAGCCTCCGTGAAGGGGCGCTATATGAATGCTCAAATGAATGCTCAAAAAATAAACACAGTGTAAAGCATCACAATATAACATGGTACGATGTGTTGAAATAATAATTTTAAAAAATGCCCTGCAGGAATATGCGTTGCAATAGTCTACTACGCAAACACAATGCAATCAATGATTGTTCAGTCTTATGAAATTTAATGCAAAATAAAACAATACGTCACAACACTACACAGTAGGTTACATTATGGTAACGGCACAGCTAGTGCTGTACAATAAAGTACAATACAATATATTGTATTTGTACAAAGTGTCATTGCAATATAAAAATATTTAATAAAAAAGCTAATTGCAATAATTATTGAGCAACTGTTGATTGGGTAATAATGCCTTTCTAGCCTTCGAGGCGGGCCTCGAACTGGCTCCCTGTTTCTCAGCGCATCTCTCCTATCGAGTTGCTTCACTTGTTTGACGAAGCCTTCTTGGCTGTGCTCCAACCTACCTGTCTGATCTTAGTCGACCTGTCTCTGACCTTTCAGCCCGTCGAACTCTCTGCTCTTCAGCAAGGGGGTGGCTCTAGCCTTTTGGTCCCGCGTGCTGGCACTGCTATTAGACAGAGTTGGGCTTTCGGTTGTGTGGCCAAGCTTCCATCTGGAGTGGCCTCCCTTAAGACCTGCGCTTGCTGCCTCGATTAAATTTGTCTGCTTCTTTATAAGTCCCCAAATGACATATCTTTAGCTGCTGGGCTAGGAGCGCCTCTGAGTAGGTGTCTTGAAGAGGCGCTATATAAATTCTCAGAATGAATAACTGAATGTAGGCCTATATAAAATGCTCATTCTCTAGTTGTCATTGGCGTACGTTTGGTTGCGTAGGAATTGAAATAGTGTTTGAGCCATTTTGAATTTCCGCTCTTAGTGTACATTTTTTAACCTATTCATAGGTTGCGACAATTGGCAGCCCGTGAGACAAGTGAATTCCAGACAGGGCCACAGATTTTTGTGCGCTAGCATGGCACTTCGAAACGAGACCAATCCTTCCTTTCGACCGTCGTCTGCATCAGGTCGTCATTGGATACCAGAGCAAAACCCGCCAAAGGAGCAGACGATCGAAATCAGCACAATCTGCCTACGTCTGCCAACAACACTTGACTGTCTGGAGCACCATCAACACCTGCACACCAGTTCACTTGGTCCAGTGATATCATACTGCTGAGCGCCAGTTGCTCTTCTGTCTCTGTTCGCATCCGGAGATCGAATGTAGTGTTAGAGCCCACGCAATCCGCAAGGTAGCCTAGAGTTAATTGTTCAGTTGTAGCTGTTGCCGTGTTTGTGCTTCAGGTGAGAAACACTTAATCGCAACTGCTTTTGATAGCAGCATGCAACACACATCGATTACCTCACCTAACTATACATTGCCTCAGTTTAACTACAATAACTTAACTTACCTTGCCCAGTGGCGTCTAAACCCCACCTGGAATGGGAGAACAAACTCTATCCAGAGACTCTGGTCTCTGGCCGACTCATATATAAGAGCAATTGAAAGTCACTCAAAACTTACCGTAATTTATCAGTGCTGGCTTTAGGATATTTCTGGACCTGTGCAGAAGATACTGTATGGGCCCATATGACACAAGTCAAATTGTTTTTCATTGCTAATGTTATTTGAAATAAAATCAAATTCACTATCATCTTTTTTGTTCAGTTTCTTGGCTCACTTTGCGGATCGGAAACTGAAGGCTCGCGGACCAGCATCGGCCCGCAGACCACTACTTTGGGAAGCACTGGCATATATGTCCAGATGGGAACCTGTTCACCTTTACTAGAATACTAGATGGACTGGTTCAGACTGCAGATCAAACAACAATCACAAACGACCAAACTCCGTACAAAACACACATACACACCAAGACAAAAACTAAATTCTAGGCCTCATCACCATCATCGTCATCATCACCATCATCGTCGTCATCATCATCATCTGTGGTGTGCGCCTCTTTCGAGCTTTGGCGTTTCCAGTCATGCATGCATGTACACAGACATGTATACATGCATTACATGTATATAAGTGTGTATATGTGCGTGTGGGCTAATGGGCATGAAAGTATGTATGTAGGTGACTGTTCATGAATAAGCTGAGATCTTTCCTGAAGTTTAATCCACGGAATTATTATAACATTCGCACGATTGACCACAGGTTGTATTATCTTGGCGGTAGTTAAGTACTAGTTAAAAACAATGAAACCACTGTACATTGTACAATTATCACTGTATTAAGAATGATGGATGATCGACTGCTTTCCACTTACTGTACTACTACCCAGGTGGCCCTGGTAGCGGGGTCATTTGATCCCTTTTGGGCCTCCTCTGTAGCCAGATTTTGGTATATAATAATGCTTTATCTGTGAAAAAAGTTTGGTTACCAAATACACATATCTTATATCATATCATATCTGGCTATTTGTAAAGCGCCTTTTAACAAACTCACAAGGGCGCTTAACAGGCGATCTAACAGATCTAAAACAGCAAGTATTAAGATGGCTTGAAAATTTATGAAGTTAAGTGACGGAAATATTGGGCTAGCTAGCTCGTCATGACTAGTCTGACAAATTAATGAAAGGGGCCCAGTCTATTGTAGTTACCTTACAGAAGCTACAAATGTGGTACCAGCAACAGGCAAGCAAAACACCAAAGGAAGGCAGTTTGTAGGCAAGCTGAAGTCAACTGGAAGGCAATTTGTAGGCAAGCTGAAGTCACCTGGAAGACAAGTTGGAGGCAAGCTGATTTACCACCAACATTTATTTATTTACTGCCACCATTTACTTTTTCATTTACCGCCACCATTTCTTTCTCATTTACCACCACCATTTCTCTTTGCAGCTGATAGTAGCAGCTACGAGTAAGCTGATTTATATGAGGGGAGAAACAGAGTTCATTATCAAGAATAATTCCCAGTCCCTGACCGATTCTAAGAAGGTAACATGTGGAAATGTATCAGCCACCAAGGGAGATCAATGCCAGCCAGACGCCTGCGACCGCCAAGCCAGATAAACTGGGTCTTAAGAGGACAAGAGGATTAGAAGCTAACCAGTTAGAAGGGCATCCATTGCCTGATACATCTGTTGGACAGCCACCACTGCACGGTCAGAGGACAGTGAACATAGGCCTGTACGTCATCAGCATATATGGCACTATGGCACTTAAATCTCTGCTATTATTATTATTATTATATAGCTGGTGAAAGACCCCGCAGGAAGTCAACAAGGCCCCAATACCTGCCGTGTAAATAGTGTATAGCAGTGGCCCAAGAACAGAGCCCTGAGGGACACCAAAAGGGGCAGGAACCCAGACAGACCTCGAGGAGCCAAAGGCGACACAGGTTGTGCGCTCTGAAAGAAAGGAGCGAAGCCACTCTAGATAAAGGTTTAAATATTTGAATTCATGAAAAATCATATACTTACGGTAACTGGTTCAGAGGCTGAAGAAACTGAAGATGACCGTCAACTCCCTGCGACACTCTGCAACATGAAATTCTGCATTTGTTATTTTGACCAGTACATGTGACTAATCAACAAGCAACATTCTGTACAGGAATGACTCAATCTTGTATAATATAATGTAGCATCTTAGGTATTACATCTTCCTCTTAAAATTTTGCCATCATGGAATCTATAATCCAGAATACAAAAAAGAATTTTGTACTGTTGCTTGTAAAAAATTATTTATTGTTGTTCAACATATAATTTCTGGCAAGAAAATTACCTTTCATCCCAAAAACCTTATAGAAACAGTTTCTGCATAAATTATATAGATACCTGGTGCAGTTCAGTCAGCTGCCGACTGGAACACAAATCTGGAATACAAAAACATAGAAGCTTTAAACTAAATATTGCTTGTAAATATCAATTTTTTTCATTATTGTGCAATTTATAATTTCTGGAAAAGAAATCAGCCTTCACTCAAGATATACAATTTCTGGCAAAAAGGATTTTCCATCCTAGATGATTTACAGGCCCGGCCCTAGGGTTTGCGGGGCCCAAGGTAGCAAGCGATAGGTGGGGCCCCAAGCAAAAAATGGCATTGCAGAACTGATATCCTGCCAATACAGTATTGGCTATTCCATATGTATTAAAATAATGCAAAATCAAACTTAAATGGGTTAAGAAACACAAAATACAAATCAGGCTTCAATACTAGCATCTTAGGCCTACTATGAAAGCAATAATTGTATTTTATTTAATTAGTTGAATATCTGTTCAATCTCGTCACTTTAAAAAAATTATAGCCAGCAGCGCAGGGCCCCTCAAAAGCCGGGGCCTAAGGCGGCTGCCTCGTTCGCCTTGCCCTAGGGCCGGCCCTCATGATTTATTATAAAAGTACCTAAAGAAAACACAAATAACTTACAAGTTCAGTCCCTGCAGATGCTGAATCTAGTAAAAAATTCATCATTTCACATTTTCATCTTAAATAATGTATTGAAAAAATTCTTGAAGAAATCAAATAACTCTGTTACTCTTTCAAATGCTTAAAGGAACGATTCAGAATTAAAAAATTAAAGTTTTTTAACATTGCTAGCCAAGAATAAATTTTCGGTGCTCCCAAACATAAATGATTTCTGGCCAAAAAGATTTTCCATCTTAGACAAGTTATTATAAAAGTACCGGAAGAAATCACAAATACCTTGTTCAGATCCTCCAGATGAATCCAGTACAAACTTTCATTGTTGCTCAACACATAATTTCTGGCATCGAAATATCTTTCGTCTGGAAGTAATTTGTTATGAAAGTGTTTTAAGAATTCATCTAAAATTGCCTTGATCAGTTTCCAAATACCCTTGGATTCTGGAATATAAAAGGAGCAACTTGTCATTATTGCTAGTACATTAAACAGCTTAACGATTTATTGGGCAAAATTATTACTTCCTATAGAAGAAGCTAGCTCATCCCATGCAGAGTATGCCGTGCTAGTTTGGTGAAATTGTAATTGTAATGTACTGGTTTAACCCATATCACGCTGATGTCCAATGCACAAGACATCAATCGATGGTGCGCCAAAACCGTAATCAGCTCAATATCCAGAAGCTCAGTCTGTAAGACAGAGAGTAAGACTGTGGAGGACAAGAAATTTGAAAAACACAAGTCTGAAGTCGAGATCAAGATAACATTAAGCAACTGAGCAGAAAGTACAGATACAGGGAGAGTTCCAAAATTCTAGTTTCAGCAAAATGTTCCTTCTGGAAAACGCGTTAGCTGTTAACCACGGAAAAAATTACACTCCTTTTGTTTTCATGCTATTAGGTTTATTTGATGAGAAATAGATTCCGGATTAACTGGTTTTCAACTCTGCATGGACTGTCCAGAATCTATAAGAGAAAAGCAGAATTTTCAACTGCTGCCTCAAATCATAAAATGTCACTTTCTGGATGTATGCGATTGACATCCCTACACAATACATCATAGGAAAAAAATGAACTTGAAGAGGCAGCCAAGGGTATGAAATGTTAGCAACTTCGTTTTCTGAGCTTCGGCACATGATGGCGGATGGTCCGTCCTCCCTCGACGTCTGACCTTCCCACCGACAATGCACAGTCAGTGCTGAGTTGGCTCTGGAGTGCAAGTGGAGCAGAAAATATGTACACAAACTTCTGCCATGGCAGGGATTTGAACCTCCGACCCCTCGGTTGACGTTCCAGCATGCCAAACCATTAAACTAGTGTGCACTTCTTGATATACAAGGTAGTATAATCAAATTCCCTGCTCTGCATTTGGCTCAAAATGTTCTGTTGCCAATATTGTAAGGATTTTTATTGCTACAAATTGACATGCTTACAACTCCACATCATGTATTAACTTGTACACAATAAATAAATATAACAGTAGCCAATATCGTTACATATTACTGTCGATTATCTGATTAATATTTTGGGACACAATAAAGCTATGTCACTAATCATTAGATGTAATATTCTTTGTCTTTCTGCTGCTCTTAGATAGACTAGGTTTGTATGAAGTAAGTTTACATAGAAATTGTTTGCCTTCTTATATGAACTATTAAATTTAAAATAAATTTTTATGTTCTTTTATCTTTTGATAAACTTAAGAGGCCAGTTATATTGGTCCGATGTCGAAAACCAATGGCAGCACAACATCTGTCTGATCCCAGAAACCGATGTCGGACCGACGTGGATTATCCACATGGGAATGACAAGACATGGGCATGATGTGCAGCCACTGACGGCACTGAGTCGATGGGTTTCCAGCTGTGTTATCCGGGTGGCTTGATGCGCTGTAAAAATCCTTGTCAGGGCTGAAAGATGTTTCAAGATTGCTGTACCAGTTGTGCATCTTGAAAATGCTGCTATAAAATTGGTATAAAGACTATCCGTTGTAGATGTGAAGATGAGAAGGCGAGGAGATAACTGACCCTCATATGCCAAGGCTAAGATAGTCACGTCTCTGTAGCATTTTATACCCATGGATGGCTTGGATGCCTCTAAGTTAGTCTGAAGACTGCTCTTCTTCTGGCAGTTTAAAGCCAAATTTAAGGGTACTGACGGAAATATGACACGGTTTGGTACATATTATGTAGGCAATTAAGCAAGTAAGTAAGTAAGTAAGTAAGTATATCCTTTATTAATCCAACTGCTAACCGCATATTGGTTTACACGTGTATATCACGTGCCCTACAGCATTTTGGGTTACACGTGTATATCACGTGACCTACCTACGAGCCCTACATCAGTCCATCTATGCTGGACCATGGAAGTTGACTGACTGACAGATGCTATGCCCATTGCAAATGAAAGACAGAAATGGAAACGAAGAGATAGAAAGAGATACAGCTGGAGACATTATTCGTAACAATACTGCACTCTTGGGAAGAAATGGAACATTGTTGTTTGCTGTCCTTCAGCTATTTTACATAAGTCATTTCAGAGCTGGAGTCATGTGCTGGTGTTTGGGAGTTTTGGTGACTTCACAAGCAAAAGCATTCAGGATTGTTTGAAGACTTGTTATTTGGGTTGAGTCAATGTTGTAGAAAAGGGAGCTGCAGTAGAGTCAAGTTCACAATGATGACAATGATAATGATGACAGCAATGATGATGACTGAGATAAAATGAGGGAAGAGGTTGAAGAGCAAAGGAGGAGGGAAACCTTGAGAACCAAAGCGCTTTGCAGTGTAGTTATATGTCTTTGTCGTTCTTTGTAGTGTACTGAAAAGGGGAAATTTCCAACATAAAAATTTTTGACAAACGTTTAGGGGTCTACTTTACTTCGGTCGGCTAGTTCACATTCAACAAGACAGTGCTCCTGCACACAGAGCACATTAGACCATTGCTCTGCTGTCCCGGGAGACACCCGACTTCACATCCCCGCAGCTGTGGCTGCCCAACAGTCCAGACCTCAATCCAGTTGACTATCAAATCTGGAGTGTACTGGAGGAGCGCGTTTATCGTTCCCGCATTCGTGACGTTGATTGAACAGTGGCAGCTGTTTGACCACATGATCATCGACCGGGCCATCAAACAGTGGCGTCCACGACTACGGTCATGTGTCCATGCACAAGGACGACATTTTGAACACCAGCTGTAGCTGAACTTCACTTCCTTATGCTTCTTGTATGTTGGAAATTTCCCCTTTTCAGTACTGTGTCTCAAACGTTCATAAACTTGACAAACTCACTAACATTTCCAAACGGCATTACGATTTGGTGGTAATATGGCTACTGTTGTAGTTTTTACAATATCAGGCAAATGCTAAAAGTTTTGACCGAGTTATGACACTTTTTCTTGGGGTCCACTTTTCATCGGGACACAGTATATATATATAAATCATAGGCGTAACTTTGCATTGTGATGGTGGATGCGGTAACCACCACTTTTAAAAGTGGGGTGGCAGTCACTGCCACTTTTTGGCTCTTTGCCGAGTATTTTTTGCAACGTGACAGACTTATTTTGGCTTTAAGCAAGTTTAAACAACGCAACTGTTCTTTAACTCTATCGTTGCCTCAGCGTCGTCAACATATTAACAAATTGTGAAAGAGAATGTAAACATATAGGCCTACTTTGTTACCTGAGAGTGACCTTGAGATGGCAGACATGCATGTCATGCTAGATCAGTACCGGTATATAGAAGAAGGGGAGGGAGAAGGTAAAGGAGAGGAAGTAGGGGAGGGTTGAGGGAACAGAGAAAGGGAGGAGGGATTGGTCACCACCATTTAGTGGAGTAAAGTTGCACCTTTAGCCTGATACATATATGTCTTAGAACAGTTTCCAGTTTATACACCTTATCATCTATCTATCTAACAATTATAGGCCTAGACCTATAAATATATTGCAAGAATTAGCTCAATGTTTGTTATCAAGTGAAATAATTCTAACCTTTAATTTTGACATCCTATTGAACAGTCCTTCTGTTAAAGATTTTTGTGTCGATCAGTCAGTCACTGATCGATTAGCGTCTTTGAGTTGAACAATTCTTACGTAAACTTCGAATTTATGCTTCTTGCAGATCGATGAGTTTCGACGATTTTCTGTTCAAAATGACATTTTTGCATAGATATCATTCTATTAGTTGAAAATTGTCTTCAACAGGAACAGTTCTTACGTAGGTCCATGTCGAACTTTACATCGAAATTTTACTTCTTTCTATCGATGATTTTCAAATAGGCTATTTTGCTGTTAGAGAATTTCTAACAAGATATCATTTAGTTGTGTCAATTAAATTATATCTTCGACAGGAGCAGTTCTCTTGCCGAATTTCGAATTTATTTATTTCTGATCCATATTTTTGATGATTTTCTCTTCGAAGTGACATTTCGTGTCGACGGAAGGAAGGAAGGACGGATTTTACTCTCATTACTGGTCAATTTGTGTCTAAATGGTACAGTTCTTTCATCGAATTTTATTTCTCTACTTCTTCTGATCGACGAATTTCGCTAATGTTTTCTCGCTGACTGTCTCGCCATTACGTCTCACCTCTTCCTAGTCGATTTTCGAAATGAAGCCCCATCTTCGCGGAATTTTCACGCCGAAGCGCCATGAGCAATTGCGAGTGAAGGACTTGCCCAAGGTCCGTACGCAGCGGCTAGAGTGGGATTCGAACCTGCAACCCTCCGGTCACAAGGAGCCGAACTTACCACTGAGCCACCACGCCCCATAATGGTGTAGACGCCCCTGTTCACAGGTGGTGGGACACTGTTGAACTGATCTGGTGAAAAGTGTTTTTAATTGATCTGCTCAAAAAAGAGGTCAACAAATTTTTTTAACCATTTTTTTGGGACAAAATTTGACAACCTTTTTTTGGGTTTCTTCAAAAAGTTCGGGCATCAGATGTAGGCCTATGGTGTATCCCCCACTGTTTAGGGTGGGGGACTTGTCCGCCTCGACCCCCCCCCCCCCCCATGATCGCCGCCCATGTATATATTCTGGCTGCCCTGTTTCGCTTCCAGCGAGAAGGCCAGTCTTTCGTCAGCGAATCAAAGATTATTCACCACCGGTCCACTTAGTTCGATCCTGCCCAGGTTTGCTTCTAATGTAAATACAAATGTATGGCGAGAAAGATGCGTCCTTGTGGTGCTCCAGTTTCGTAAAAGCCAGTGGATCAATTTCTCAGTTTATTGTGATATTCATTTCGGTTGAGCCTTCCTCCTCCCATACACCCTTGCTCCTCCTCCTCTTCCCACTCCTCCTCCTCCTCCTCCTCCTCCTCCTCTCCTGCTCTCCTCCTACTTCTCCTCAAATTTCTCCTCAAATTTCTCCTCTTCAGCCTTGTTTTGTTTGTACCTCCATATGCTCTTCCTACTCCTCTTTCAACTCCTTCAATCGTAGTCATTACCATCATCAGTGCAGCACCTGTGGATGACGTTCACTACGAATATCCGCCCAATTACCACGGACGTTGAACAGCGGGTTAGCAGCTTCCCAAGGGCTACACAGCGTCACCACC
Source organism: Allolobophora icterica (assembly GCA_963556255.1). Classification (NCBI taxonomy): domain Eukaryota; kingdom Metazoa; phylum Annelida; class Clitellata; order Crassiclitellata; family Lumbricidae; genus Allolobophora; species Allolobophora icterica. The sequence goes on from OY744605.1 coordinate 33,330,462, forward strand.
TCCTTTAAGATGCGTCGCGTCAGCATAACATCAGCCGATGCGAACGACAGCGGACGGCCCAGCCATTACGTCGATAGACGACGATTATCCCTTTCCCAGGCCGGCTCCTCTGCATCCCAGCCTCCGAACGACGCCGCTACAGGAAAAGCGACATCGCTAACCCCGCCCTGGCCAGGCCGGGTCGCCGGCGCTGCGAGTGGCCTTCGCGAGCCAGGGTTTTCTAGCGGTATACGGGAGGCCTATGGGCGTAAGAGGTTGAAGGCTGTTCTTAGCCCATGGGCTGTTCGGCCCCTGGCTGCCGCTGGAGCCGGTGGCCGCTGCGCATCGCTTGGGCGGCGTTTGCCGTTCGATGTGTGGCGCACAGCTCATCCGACGCAGTGGAAGCGCAGAACCTAAGCGCAGAACTGTTTTGTATTTTGATCCTGTGGAGGCGCTGTTAGTTGTGTGGCGCTACGAGGAGAAGACGCTATTACAAAAGAACTTGAAAGGATGGCGGATCGCAAAAGCTCGGGGGATCGCAAAGGCTCGACGGATCGCAAGAGCTCAGGGCAGGTAAGCAATCGGGAATTTGCGAGGGTGGAATCGTTAGGTTATGGTCAGCAGTGCGAAGACGCGATGAGGGAAGATAGGCTGTGTGGGAAAAAAATGGGAACCGGAATTAGGCGTTTCAACTCTGCCGCGCCTCTTAAGCTGACTTCAGCGCTCGTGAATAAGCTGGTGCCCTTCGCGTGGCTTTCGAGTGGCGCTTTAGAAGTTCGGAGATTACAATTACGATTTATGTGGTACAGCCTAATAGGGTTAACGTAATGTAACACAGAGCTATAATGTGATGCAGTTATGTAAAAGTTGTAAGGCAGAAATGTCGTCAGTAGAACTGAAGTGGTGGCAGAAAGTCATGGCAGGCATTAAAGTAGGTTACTGTAGGTAGGTAGTTTCTGTTTAACTATCCGGTGTCATAACATAAATGATTAGCGTCTCCCGCCTCCTTTATCCAGGCATGGTACTGGCACCTCCCTAGTACAGCAGCTGTTGTTCATAGACCCCTAATTGCAAGCAAGAATTTTTGAATAAATATACTTGCAAATTTATTAATCAAAGTGATTTAAAATTAAATACTTTCAATTGACTACTGATTTTAATTAAAATATGCTTTAATAATCAATAATTTTTGTTAGTAAGTTGAGAAGTTATCAACTTTTTAGGACCGTTTTGCAGACTGTTAGCCAGCATGGCCACCGAGATCGGGGAGGCGGAGGGGCCCGGCGAGTTTTAGGGGCCCGGCCATCCGGGCCCGCAATGAGCTTATGAAAAATATTATAATCAGTTATACAGTTTTTGATTTATGCCTATTTAAATATAATATTGCTGAATAAAACAGCAGTTGCATATATAAATATAATATCGTGTGGTTGTACCCGCACTTTTTTTATTTCAATTTGTTTTTCTTCAATTTTCTGATAAAGCCTAAAGATAGTTTAGGGGCCTGTGACTGCTGGCCTAGGGGCCCGGAATTTCTGTCGTCTCCCCTGTTAGCCAGAGCTCCACACACCAGTGCTGATCCTTGGACCATAACTTTAGGAACCTGTGCTAGATGATAGCAAGTTCAACACCAACACCTACTTTTGACTTTTGGTGAATAAGTTTGTGGTGTCATTGATTGACTGATCCTTATGTGCCCAAAAGCTTCAAAAAATAATTTAATATTCAGTTACTAACTGAATACACAGTGCAGTGTATGGATTGTTCCAAGACCTTGCCCATAAAAAGTTCTGCCCTGTGTCTTATATTCAATCTTAATTTGATTCATCAGGAATAAATCTATGAGTTTAATTGTTAATTGTCAAGATTAATATCAGGATATCCTCGATCAGTAACACGATTACAGATTTTAAGTATTTTTTTAAACTTTTTCTTGTATTCTGTTAACAATAATTGAGAAATGCAGGTTACTGACATAAAATTTATGTCAGTAACCAGAATTCATTTCTGAACCCCTTCAGTTGCCAAAGGCGGCCTTTTGTCGCCTCTGACAGTTTTGCGCTATAGGCAAGGACAAAAATCATTGAAAAATGCTGTCCCTTACCCATAAATGAATCATGTAATTCATATTATTTTGCCGGAATTTGCCGCTCCTTGAAAAATGCCGCTCTAGGCAGCTGCCTTTATCGCCTATACCTAAAGAGTTCTAAAGTTTTGTTTAAATTATATTTATGAATTGATTTTTCCATGCAGATTGACTTGTCTGATATGAAGAAGATTCCAACCACTGAAACTCAGACGATCACATGTCCGGTCATAGGAGACGTCACAGTTCACATTCAGGTTTGTTGCTAACTGTATTTTCAACTCATTTTTCAGTTGATGTTATTTGTCTACTTCAGATATCTCTACCTGCCAAACCACCGAGGCTTTACAGGGTTTTGAGACGTTTACACCAATCCACCAATCAGGTTATGGTTACACATTGCGGTGTGAAGGTTTTATTAGAGAAGGTCTGTATCGGTGGATGATAACAGTTCCTGTAGGTGAATATTTGTTACTTGGTTAAGATACTTAATCTCTTGTGCTCTATGAGTCGGTTCCCCAGACAAAGCACTTGCGTTGAAGGGATTATCTAGGGCAGCTGACTGCATCCTGTTTGAACCTCTGTTGGGAAACACTTGCATACCGAGTGGTTCTGCTCAATAGGCTACCACATCTTTATGACTGCCTCTCACTTGGGTGGTGGCTATAAGCAGCTTATTGATAAATCAGTTGCCAACTTTCTCGACTAAGCTTCTAATGCAAGCCTTCATGATCTAAAGTGTTTGTTTTTTGTTAACTGTTTATGGCCTCTTTCTGTCATAGTCAAGGTAATTGTGGTAATTGTAATCACTCATGAAAATCATCATCACTGCTGCAGCTGCTACTGCCAACAATGCTACCTGTTAACTGCTGTTTTCTTTCTTTTGTTTTTTTCTTTCTCTCTGCTTCCTTCCTGTTGCTGGTTTATATAAAGTTGACTTCATATGCTGTGAAGGAAACTGATATTTACTGTGGAAGACCATAACAATTATTGTATACTAGGCTACCTGCAGTAGGTGCAGGAATGGCAGGAATGTTATGCACAAGTCTTTTGTATGTGTTTTATAATACATCACCTTATGGCATCTTTATTCATATTACTGAAAGAGTGTTAATGAATACTGTGTACACTGAGTCATTAGATAGTGAATTTACTGATGAGGGAAGGGAACAATGAATCTATGCTTTGTTTAGATTTCTTGAATGAAACCAGATATAAATAGAAAATATTTGCTGAACAGTGACCATTTAGAATACATGCTATTCTAACCATGATAACAAAACAATTAGGAAGATTTGATGTGGAAACAACATTGTGGAAGATTTATTGTTAAAGAAACTACGTTTAGATGAAATAAACCTGTGAAACAAACATTTTAACACTAGCAGCGGGTTGCATTGGTTTCCCAGTCACTTTTGATACACATTCATCGTTAAAGTGTTAAAGTAGCTGCAGAAGGTTTCTCCTGACCCTCTTATGACCTAATGCCCTTCAAACCAATTGCAATTGGATTTTGAATTGACCTCATGTCATCGTCTTTCTTTAAACCTAATTCTGCACCTCATATCTTAAGCCCCTCTCATCCAATAACTCTTGCAGAGGTTGCAAAACTTATCTTTTCCTCACCTAACAAAATTTTCCGCCTGCAGGCACCTTTCCTATATCTTTTTGAAAGAGTGTTATGTCCTTGGTCCAACCATTAAATCAATTATCAGTTTCTCATTGCATGAGAGATCCTTCCCATCTGCATTTGGTCATCCCACAGTCCATCTTCTAAAGAAAAACCTTTTCTCAATTTACAGGTCTACCCAGCTTAACTTTGAATTTTATATCTAAAACTCTTGAGCTAGTGGCTATGAATCTTACCATTTCAGTCTGCATAACTTAGTTTCAGTCCTGGTTCCAAAACTTATCTGTAGATTTTGGAACTCTCCCTGTGTCTGTTCCTTGTGATCAGTCGCTTATGTCATTGGATTCCCAACTTAAGACTTACCTTTTTAAAATGACTTATTGACCATCTGTCTGTCTTGGTAGACTGATTATTTTGGATATGAACCTGACTATGGTTTGGTTTTGGTGCACCATCACTTGATGCATTGTGCTATAGAAGTTACTTATTAATAACAATAATTATTTTAAATAATTACGTTCATCTTCAATATGTGGAAAAGTAAACAGAAAAATTAAGTTTTGTTTGCCATGTTTTCTGACAGAGATGTACGATTTCAGTGATGTGGAATTACTGCAAGAGGACTGGCAGACGCCAATCATGAAAATATCCTGCATATATAAAATTCATAATAGTGTTTCAAGGGTGCTGTCAGTTTAATTTTGTAGCCATGATGGATGGTGGTGATTGTTATTGTATATATAGTGCCATTCAAACAGCAATCTATTCCGAGGCGTTCTCTGTGTTAGCCTATAATATGACGTGAAATGTCATTAAGAAATAGAATAAATTACATCAGTTAGCGAACAATGTGCACTGCACAGTAAACTAGAAGGGTTGTCAGTGGTGTGCCCACGCGCACACATGGACCAACTAGGCCCATTGACAGTCAACAGATAGCATCATGACTCTGAGCATGGTGATGATGATAATTTAATGATGATGAGGACTTGATTGTGATTCATACGGAGAATTTATATAGCGCCTCTTCAAGGCTATCTACTCAGAAGCACTCCCGACCCAACCCCGGCTGAAGAGCACAGTCTTGAGATTTGAATAAAATGTGGCGGAATGGGTGCTTGGGACCAAGCGAAGCGCTACAGGGAGCCCATTCCAGATTGCAGGGCCAGCGATGGAAAAATCACGGCGCTGCCTAAGGGCGGTCCGTGAGCGGGGGTTCTGATGATGACAACAATGATGACTTGTTGCTGATGATAACTTGATAGTGATGACTTGACGGCAATGATGATGAAGAAGATGATGATGATGACGACGACGATGATGATGATGATGACGATGATTATGACGATGATGATGATGGTTTGATGATGATGAAGTTGTTGAAGCAGTTTGTATGAAAATTATGATGATACTGCTGCTGCTTTGCTGCTGTTGCTCATGATGATCTACATTACATGCCCTGGCATCAGCTGATCTGTTTCTGATCCTTAGGTTGCTTGTTTACTGTTTTCGTGCCATGGTACTAGCCATCATTTGTCTGACTGATTGGAAAGTGGTTCCAAATGCTGCCTCCTCTGGGCTGCTGCAGTTGGACCCCCACAGAAGCAAAGCCTGTACATAATATATCTTTCTTATATTTCAAAGATGCTGGGCTTGGGTTTGCCAGTATCTAACTTTCCAGATGCTGTCTGAACCTGTGAAAATTTCCAAGGACTGTCCTAAACTGAGCTCTTCACATGAAGCAGTCTCCCTCATCCCTTCTAGATGCTGAAAGGCAAGAAGAACATTTTAGGAAAGCCAGCTAAGCCAGTGTGGACTGAACCTGGTTTATGGAAGTATTATAAGTTTTGTTGTTGTTGTTATTGCTATTAGTTATAGTATTAGTATTTTTAGGTGTTGGCTTATCATTGGTGATCTATGTTTGTGGCAGTGGTCTTAAAAGTTCTACTCAAAATTGAAGTTAAGTATGGGCGAGCCTGGTTTATTTTTATGTGAATATTAGGCCATCTGGTGATAACTCAGCCTTCCATCCTGTTGGGGTCAGTAAAAGAATACTAGTTGGAAAGTTGAAGATGCCTGTAATTGCATTGCTTAGGAATTTTTATTAACGAACCCAGTATGGTATTATTAACTTCTTTTCCTTGAGATCTCACAGTGTCAACCTCGGTGGGTGCTCATTAAATATCTATTCTGTTCTCTTCGGCGTTCCCAAAGGATCCATTCTTGGTCCACTTCTCTGTATTCTATACATCTCCAATATTGTTAACATCACAATGCGATCACAGTACGATCTAATGATCCACCTCAATGCTGATGACACCCAGCTCTGCGTAAAGCTCTCTGGAAAGAACATTGGTAACACAAAAAGTATAATCGCAGCTCGAGTCCGTGATATCTAATCCTGGTGTGCATCCATGCGTCTGAACCTAAATGTCCCTAAAATAGAACTCATCTGGTTCCACAGTCGAAACAGATCAGAATGACGATAAACTAATTAAAACTGTTAACCTTGACTCAAACTGTTCTTTTCCACCCTCTGACATGGTTCGCAACCTCGGTGTACTGTAATGTTAGGCTGCAGGTTTAAAATGAATCATCATATCCTCCAGAGCATGCTACTTCCACCTTTGCCAAATTCGACAAGTGAAATGCTGCCTAAAATTCCCTAAATGAAACTTGCCTCCTTATTCTTGTTCAAGCCCTCGTCATCTCTCGCTTCAACTACTGCAACTCTGTCCTATCCGGTTTTCCCTCATCGACAGTACAACCTCTATCATCTGTTCTTGGTCCTAGAGATCCCTGCAACAACTACACTGGCTTCCCATCTGTGCCCATATCACCTTCAAAATCTTCCTCCTCATGTAACATATCCACTCTGAAACCTCTCTCTCGTACATGACAACCATGGTCATGCCATGTTCTGCTACAAATTCCAGAGGACTCTGATCGGCCACACGAGGAAATTGTACCGTACATCGCACCAACTGGAAGTTTGGTAGTCATACCTGCTTGGTCTGAGGACCCATTGAATGGAACAGTCTTCCAACTACAGTCCGTCAATGTGCATCTGCTGTCCAATTTAAATCAAAATTAAAAATCCATCTATTCACTTTGCACTATGGCTGTAGGAATGCAACACAGCATGCTCTCGTGCAAGACTTGTCACGTGTGCTATAAATTTTTTGGTGTATTGTATTGTATTCACACAGCTGCTCTCTCTAATCCAGAGTTTCCCAAACTGTGGGTCGCAACCCAAAAGTGGGTCGCCAAATTTTTTCGAGAAACATTTATATTTTGCAGCAACAGCTTTTGGCTATGATTGGGCTATAACTAGCTGGATTGCAATAAATTGTTTTGGACAGTGGACAGCTTGGATTCATTCCAAGAAATCGCGTTATAATTGGTAGGTACCTAAGAGGCGTTGCTTTAGACCAGAGTTTCCCAAACTGTCCATAAACTGTTTCTACCTAAATTTTCTTTTAATGCTTTAAATTTCTGAAAAATCCGCACATTTCTGTACCAATTTACGAAGCAGATTTTAGTACACAATGCTTAATTTTACACAGTGGGTATCGAGACTGCCAAGATATTCACAAGTGGGTCGCGACCCAGAAAAGTTTGGGAACCGCTGCTCTAATAAGTGTATGCATGCTTATGTCTTTTTATATGCAGAGTGTAATTTTCTGGAGGCAGAAGTACAAGACTTGCAGCATATGCTGGCTTGATCCATATTGTACTTACCTAGTTTTCGTGAAACCGTACCAGTTATCGCAATTTCCGCCTGATCTTTTGCGTGATCGTTTGCTTGTTTTGTCACAATATCCTATCATAACGTTTTGTTTATCCTCCCTCTTCTTAGTTGCCACCAACTGGAGTAAACCATCTGTGACTACCAACTAAAACTCATGTTGCTTCAACAAATCCATTTATTCAGTTCTTTGTGTTCACTTGTGAGTTGATATGCAGTACTAAGCCAGTGGCCAATCAGTTTCTTCACTGCTTCTTTATGTGCTTCTCTATCATTGGCTGTGTTTCAATTCAGCGTGAAAGTCTTCATACAACACCCAATAAACTCCTTCCTTTGAGCATAGTTTTAGTTCTTTCCCATCTTTCTTAATTTGTACCTGTAATCATTTGCATATTTGGGGCAGGAGTTCATGGCAGAGCAGTGAAAGGTACAGGGGAACTGCAATCCAAGTCTCAGTCCTTACTTAGAGAATTTCTAGTTTTATTTGCATTCATTTTCTGTGGAAATGGTAATTGCAAATTTATATAGCACCACTTCAAGAGAGACTCATTACAGGCGCTCCCAACCTAACACAATGAAACCATGATCAAACAAAATGGTCTTCAAGTGTTTGTGGATGAGAGGCAAAGAGAGGCTGAGAAGCTCATGTCGCAGGTTGTGAGGTAGCTTGTTCCAGGAGGATGGGCTGACAATGGCAAAACTTCTATGCTGGATTGTGGAAGTCCGGGCCGGTGGAAAAACCAAGTTGCCATGCGCTGCAGAGCAGAGAAATCTGCGACCGAGGAAGGAAGATACTGAAATGCCAAAGATCCGTAAATGGTAACATGGAACACAACTTGCCAGGCAATTATGCATAAGACTAAAGTTCTTAAACTAAATGTGCTTTTGCTTGTGGTCATCATATATATACATACCGTACACATATTATACATGTATATATATATACATATATATATATATATATATATGCATTATATAGATCTAGTAAATAAAGTGGAGAGGTTGGAGAATTCAAAGGTTGAAAGCATGTACATTAATTTCCCATTGCAAGCATTTCAGTTGGCTTCTCAACTGCTGAATTAAGGTGCTGTCTTAGCATTTTCAAACATGGTAGTATGATGGTTTAACTTTGTAGCAAGAGATAAAGTGCTTTTGTAGACCTACAGTTTATATGAATGTGCTGCATGAGTTGTGACTTTCCGGCTGTTTATATATGTATGTACTATATACTTCGTGAAGACCCCATTTTTGAAAGGAGTCTAAGTAACTGACTCATTATTACTATGACTTAACTCTGATCATCATAACTTAACCTAGAGAGATGTTTGATCGAAGATTGTCCTGAGCGGATTAATTGGTGAAAAAGTGTATGCGTATATGCAACTGTTCCTTTTGTAATCTATGACTTAGCTGTATTTGTTTATGTGTTGTTATGACATCTAGGTTTTATTGCCTGGCTTTATTGTATCTGGCATTAGCTCCTCGTTGCCTGCCAAAAATATTTGTTGGAAATAGACCTGGGCAAGCTTCTAGAATATAGCCTGGGTCTCTGCTATTGGATAGCAACCTATATAGTACACTGGCTGTGAGCCTAGACAGAAATGAAATCACAACAGTAGGCTGTAGGTACAGAAAATAGGTTGATGTTTAGGAAGATGGGTTTGTTTTTGGTTGAACCTTCTGGACCAGAACAAACTCACATGAACCGGAGACTACTTATAATTAGTAGCCTGCTGATGAAGAAGTTTGAAGTAAATATTTAGCAAATCAAAGAGCCTCTCCAGTCTCCACCTCTGATTATCTGGAGTTTCACACGTGCTGGTATAAATATATCTTCGGGTTTTGCTCAGTAATAAATCTTTTGTTTTGACAAATATTTATCCAAGGAAGATTTTTATTGCCTGATCTTTTTTATATTGACCTGATTAAGGCTTGGTTTTGGCGTGCCATCGGTTGATATCTTGTGCATTAGACACAGGCACAGTAGAAGTTACTAATTGCAATTGCAAATATTGAACTGCAGAAAGAGGTAGGTGAACGGAACATAACACTTTACACAGGTTGTTCAAAAGCTGTATAGATATATTGGGCAATATGCTGTCATCATTTGCACCTCAGTTGTATTTATTTTTCATCCATTAACAAATATTGGTGAACTAGCTGGGAAAGACTCTCACACACATGTAACACCCCCGACCATGGTTGGGAGTTGACACTACATGCTCAGAGTTTCTGGTCCTTGTTTCGTTGATGGTGGAGAATGATAACAGTCACCAAAGTGTTTGCAGTACAAGGCATCCCCTGTGCTGGTGGCAGCAGGCACCCCATCTGGATACCGTATCCTTCCTTTTCAGGTACATAAAAGATGTACTATCTACCCCATCTGGATACCGTATCCTTCCTTTTCAGGTACATAAAAGATGTACTATCTTAAGCTGATGAATGGATGGTCACTGAATTATAAAGACTTCTCCATGGTTGATGCTACTCTAAAACTCCGACTCTTGTAGTATTTTTAAAACAAGTTGATTTTGTCACAGACTGTTACTTATGAACGTCTTGGCTTGACATTGTCCATATGGGAACTACCTAGCAACTTATAGGTTGACCAGTGCATGATGGTAGTCAGGATGATGGAAGTCAGGATGATAGAAGTCAAGATGATGGAAGTCAGGATGATGGAAAGTGTCTGAACAGCTTCCAAACACAGAGAAATCGAAAGCAGACTTGAGAAATTAGTCTGGAATATGGATTCAGACATGGCTGTCATCTGAACAGTTAATTCCTGCCAACCTGAACAAGGCACGCCAGCAATAGGTAACATGGCTGTCAGTAACACCCAGGGTCTAGATATATATATATATATATATATATATATATATATATACATACATACATACATACAAGCATTAATACAAGCATGCATACATACAAACATACATACAAGCATACATACATATGTGCTTACATACATACATACCTACATTCACACAAGCATGCATGCATGCATGCAAACATACATACATACATACATGAAAATCTTATCTTCTACTGACTTTTTATGGCATCATTATCGTAATGCCCAAGGCATCAATTGACAATCGCTTAAATTGAAATCGTAATAAAGCATCATTATCTGGTGGAATTCCAACAGATCAGAGGAACCAGACATTAGGCTACAGTGGGTGTGCAGTGGAAAGAGATGAGGCTTGAGTTTAGACATCAAGGACATACAAGAATGAACAGAACTTACATACAAACCTTCATACAATACATATCATGCATGCATGCATATACGCATACTGTACATATGTACACACATACATTACATATACTTGCATACATACATATATATACATACTTTGACTCAATGTAATATTTTAAAAACTGACTCAATGTAGTATTTTAAAAAACAAGTTCATTTGGTTGCAGTCTGTTCATGTATACATACGCTTAGATTTACAAACATATATGTCAGATATGTATGTGCTTCAGAGTGTGGGTGCCAACCTGTTTGTTACTGGTTCGGGTGAGAAGTGCTACTGGTGAGTTTTCTCTTGAAGTGGCGCTTTATAAATGTCAGATTACAACTACAATATGTCAGCACCTTGAAGATGTTACCCATTTTGTGCAAATCATCTGCCATAGTTGCACCTATGTTTCTATTACCTAAGAAATTTCTGTTGAGTAGAGCTCACTTTCTCTCTTCAGTTGTCTGTCTGTCTGTCTGCCTGCCTGTCTGTCTGATGCTACACTTTTTGTGGCCCAGTTGTTTCAATACTCTGCATTAATTCTTTTTCCACTGACTTGTTCTGCATCTCTGTTTTGTCTGACTATTTCAACATTTCTTCTCATCAGCTCCGTCATTTTGCTTTGCCCTTATCAACAGTGATACATGACGAGAGAGCATTTTGTAGAGAAACTTTCCACCACTGACGATTTACCTGGTAATGTTGAAAAAACATTAGTGTCATTTAATGACATTTAATGACATTTAATTTAACAAGACCTGTTATTTAACTGTTTACTGCTTATGATGATGATGATAATAATTATGGACATAGAAATGGTACAAAACCTGGTACAACCTTTAACATAGTTGAGTGATTGAAATGTGTGATGCGTTGTATATGCTTGGAAGATGTTATGCATTTGATTGGTTGAATAAACTGATTGAGTGAAGAGCACATTTGTCAGTTGATTATTTAATTAAATAACGAATTGGCTGGCTGGTTAATGATGACTATGATACCAATTATTTGTTTTATTGTATTGCTATATCCAGTTTCTTCGCTTTAAATTATGCATATATATGATGTCATCTGTGTAACAATGTTTCCTTATGACTGCATTATCGGTTTGAGTGAAACCCCACAACTTCCATCTGACAGTAGTTTTGCCTTTAAAATGTGCTAATATATTAACTGTATGACCTTTACATGGCTTTCTATGACTTGAATAACTATTTAATATATAGCTTGGTCAGTTGTATGTGTTTTTTAGGGTTCTGGAGCCACTGACCAAGTGAGTTGTGTAAAAAAACTGGACCTTAGTTTGCCCCACTTTTTATGTTGAGAGTCTGATTACCCATTGTTTAGTAATCTAGTAATTGTTTGTAGCTCAGTTACTCTGTAGATTTTTTCTGTTGCATGCTGGTGAGATATTAGTGTAAACTGATCAGTGTAGTTGTGTTTAGTTGATAGTTTTAGTTGGTCATATGGTTTTGTCTTTTGTTTACTTGGAACGTGCGTTGTATTCGTACAATTAGAAAAGTCACATATAACAGTAGACAACTGATTTACAATGCAGCATTGAAAAATACTAATGTCACAAAACTCATTGCTACTGACTAGTACTTAAACTTTAATTGAATAATTGCAATTGGTTCAACTTTGATTCAAAATTATAAGCATATACCACTAAGAGATGCTGTGTTACGCTCACTTTTACTTTCTATGTGGTCTGTGTATAAAGATGAAGGGAACATAAGGCTAATTAAGTTCATACAGTTTCTCAGAACCACACAAAGGTGCCTTAATTAACTTTAGAATTAAGAGAACCAATTGAATTTATTTTAATGTGCTTGTAAAATAGTGCAGTTGTTAACAAGCATGATCAACACTTCAAAAGAGAGCCTTGTGCTTGAACTAGGCCGACATGTAGTTTCACGATTGCACATGATTTTTATTTCGTTTAATTAGTTTGAGAATGTTTAGCACAATGACTTCAGTTTGTTTGTGCAGAGTAACTTCAGGATCACATGTTTAAATGTTTTTATTACAATGATGTAGACATCATTGAGTTGACAGTTACAGTGCAAATCTTGAGTTGATTGTAACATTGTGTAGATATTTGTAAAATTTTCATTTTTCTTTGCAGTCCACTATAATTCTATTTTCAAGATGACCTTTTCCTTTACAGACATCACTAATTGTATTTTCAGCTGAGTTAATGAAAATTTCTGGTTTCTGTTTAAACTGTTTAAACTGTTTACATGTTCCTTTCGCTCGCACTGCAACCATGCAACAGCGAGCATTCTCCGTTGCCGGTCCCACTATCTGGAATGGCCTTCCTGTCGGACTGCGGTCTCTCCCTCGAGACTCGTCCACCTCTTTCTTCTCTGCTCTTAAAGCTGTTCTGTTTTGTCGAGGTTGGGCTGGGAGTGCCTCTGAATAGTTGCCTTGAAGAGCGCGCTGTATAAATGTCTAGTTGATTGATTGATTGATTGATTGATTGATTGATGTACGTACCAATTATGCAATGTATGCCATTACCCTATATCTATTTAGTCAGTCATTCATTCATTTAAAAAATGTAATATAGCGCCCCCTCAAGTTACCTACTCAGAAGCGCTCCCAGCCCAACCACGGTAATATAAACTGGACTGAAGCAATTTATAAAAACATAAGCGAACTATTCTTAGGCAACAGGCGTATCTGCAATGGGAGATGATTCCAGATTTGGGGGCCAACCACAACCTATGTGGGTTAGCAATTCTCATGCAGTCATATGGTAGGTAGACTTTTTGATAGTGACAAGAGTCACTGTTTAGTCTAAGTGGGTGAGTCTTTCCCTCACAGTTGATTGGAACAATGTAGACTGTGCTATTGAATAATGACACTATTAATAGTCTCATGTGATCAGACAGCTTGTAGAGACCAGTAAAATATGTTATTTCAACAATTACCCTAGATTATTGCTGTGTGTTGCTTAATCAGGATGTTAGTATGTATGCTGTGTATCTAGTCTGTGTTTGTTGGAAGAATTATTAAGAGACTACTTGAACTGAGACTGATGACCTTCCTTTTTATATCATTTGTATATTTATTATTGAATCTAGCATTTTTGTAGCTGTACTATAGTTGATGGCGATGGATAGTTGTGCATTTAAGACCTTGTTCCTACTCACTCCTCCAAAGCAAATTTGAGACCTGCTGACTGTCATGTATACATTCGCTGACATTCGCACCTCAAGATATCATAACTGATCTGATAACTGTGAACCTGCAGGATATCCTGGGACAATTGTTATTATTATTATTTAAGAAATGTTTACACGTGAAGTGCGAATCTGAGGTGTGGAAATACTGTTATCTGTCTTCATGTTGACAGAGATACCTCAAACTGATGGTTTCTGCTAGTTATAGTGTAATTATACCTGTGTTTATATTCTTTTTGTTTCTTCTGTTTTTACTTTGTTTTTTCGTTTTTAAATTTTTGACATGTTGTGTGTGATTGATTCTGTTTGGATTTAAAGTAATTCTTTTTAAACAAGATAGATGTCTTACTTACTTACTTACTTACTTAGGTGTCAGTGAAAACCAAACCTGACAAAATGTTTGTAAGATACAAAATTATTGCCTGAAAACTCATATTATGAAGAGTTATTGGTAGAAGCTTTGTTTTCTGGGTATCATTAAAGAATTTGTATTTTTTTGGCAGAAACTTTTTTAGGGTATTGAAAAAGAATGATATTACATTAATGGGGAAGTAATATTTCTCTGGGTAGTAGTGAGGAATGAACGAATGATGTCAACGGCAAAATTTCTAACTAGTGTCTTGTTTGCCATTAGTCCTTGTCGTGACGTTTATTCATCAAAGGACAGAGAAACAGAAGTGGACTCTCTGTGGGAGTCATCATTGTACGTGAAGTACCAGGATTTGTAAAGGATACAAACAGTTTTCCATGTAGCAAAAACAATGCCAACGCTAACGACAATTAAAAGCACTGAAATTTCGATCAATCACTGACTGTGGCCCGGTGTTGTCAACGGACGAGCACGGCTTCTCTGGTTTTTCAAGTGTTTCGGTATATTTCAGGATGCAACGGATGGACAGACTATTCCATTATTTCCATATTCTTAACATCCTGAGTTTGATTCATCTAGATGAACCTTCCCGGATGCAGCGGTTGTGCCTTGTGGCAGAAGAAGTATGATCAGTGTTTTGTTCAGCCGGAGAACCGCTGGATTTATGTGGCTGTTATGTAGTTGGGCGCCTGGAGCCAGCAGCCAACTGGAGAGCCAATCGAGTTATTTGTTATGCATTGATCCATCTTTTGATGGATGACCAGTCTCTCCACTGGAAATATGTATAAAAATATAAGGGTTCCTTCCAGCGGTTCCATTTGTTCTGTTTATAAACGTGAATGAGTTTAGATGTTTTGTTGACTATTCATTTACAGTGGATTGTTTTAATAATATTAATAATATTAAACACTAGTAGTAGGTGAAATTATTTAATTATTTCATTCGGATTGCAGTTGTTGGAATTGTCCACTTGCTGATGAATAGTTTTGGAAGATTTTCATTAGCGTTTTGCAAAAATGTTTCCACTGAGTGCTTCAGAAATCTCACTTGTGATATCTGTTGCTCGTATAAAATTGTAGTCTTATAAAATTGTAGCAGTTTCAGCTGAGCAGTTTCAACAGATAAAATAGAATTTATCCTGTGACATTTGAGGTGCTTTTGAACTTTTATGCCGTGATTTTGAAAATAGGCAAGAGAGCTTGAGGGTTATAAAAATGTAAAAGGTTTACGCTAAAAATGAAAGGACTGGAAAGAGTTGTGTTAGAACATGCTAGAAATGTCATGGAACAACTTCACCTAGTTCCAAGGTGTCGTAGAGTGAAACTTGAGAGACAGATGGGATATTCTGGAAGTGGAAAACATATACAGTCTTTCACTTTTCATTGTGGTGCTGAAGTGAGCCATTATCTTAGGGTCGCGGATTTAAAATAGTATCATGTGATGCAATGTAATGTAATTAGGATAATTTATTTAGAACAGTGGAGGATCACAGATTGAATGAAGTTTAGTGTATTGCATTTCAAGGTTCTATATTAATTGTTTTGATACATACATACATACATATATACATAGTTTTTACATGCAGATATACATATATATGTAATGCATTTTATGTATACATACATTGCAAGCTGTTATCTCAAGAACTTGAACTGAATTCGATTGATTGAAGACAGACCAAACTCAAACTAAGAATTTTTTTGCTCATAATGTTGAATAGCTGAGAAGGTCTGAAGGTCAGTATCATCCTTGTCTTGTCCTTGTTGCTGACAATGGATGATATTTAACTGCCTTATGCATCTTGATATGTCTGCTGCTTGTCACTGTGTAGAGCACTATCTTACTAAGTCATGCAACAGTCCTTTAGCATCTCTCTCTCCATCTCTCTCTCTCTCTCTCTCTCTCTCTCTCTCTCTCTCTCTCTCTCTCTCTCTCTCTCTCTCTCTCTCTCTCTCTCTCTCTCTCTCTCTCTCTCTCTCTCTCTGTCTGGTATATTCTTTAATGTGTTTGTCTCTATCTTTCTAGACCTACTCCATACATCCTCATTGGATTTCTCATGTCATCAGTACATTGGCATTGTCTTCTTCATGTCATCAGTACATTGGCATTGGCTTTCTCATATCATTAGTACATTGGCATTGTCTTTTTCATGTCATTAGTACATTGGCATTGTCTTTCTCATGTCATCCATCACAGCACTGTCAACCATCTCTGTTGTTCCATTAGGTTCAGCCTTATGGACCCTGCTGTTTGTCCTCTATAGCTCTGCATTGCCAGCCATTCTTCTCATCATGGCATTGAAATCTGCCTTTATGCCAGCCATACCTAACTTTATGTACATGTCCAGCTGAATGAGGTTGCAGATGCTACCAACAGACTGTGCTTCTGGATAGATGACTTCATTCTATAGGGTTGGTTTGTGTGCATAAAACTTAACCCTGACAAATCTGAGCTCATCTGGTTTGACCATTCCTCTCAGCTCCTACAGTGCATTCACCTCTCATTCTCTACTTTCTCCTCTTTACTCTCTGAAACCACTGATACACAGCCCTGTTCTGACAAGACTTGACTGCATCAATTCTATACTCTGTGGTCTTGCTGTCTGCACAGTGCTTCCTCTAACTAGATTCAAGCACGAGGTTGCATGACTGTGTCTTGGATTCTTTTACCAACTTCCCTTTGGTTGTTCTCTGTACCTGAGCATACCTGCTTTAAGTTGGCATTCGTCATTTATCAGCCTGTGCAAACCATCTGCTATTCTACTTACCATCCATGGCTACATCCTGCAGCTCTGTTAAAGGCTGATCCTCTCTTAAATCAGCATCTTTTGGAAAGCATGTTGTTTGTGGTATTTGTTTGACGGTATTCATTCACAGTCGCTGGTCTCTATGTATGCAAATGGCCATTTATACGGCACCCTGCAAGAACCTCACGAAGGTGCTAATCAGCATAGGGAACTCTCCACCTTTGCGCTCTGTTTTCAAGATTATCTACTGTTCCAAAATGAAAACTCTCCAATTTCAGTCTGTATAATTATGGTTTTTAAGTTTTCTTGTTTTCGACATTACTGTATGCACCTTCCAAACTCTGTCAGCAGGGCATTATCAATTGCACTTGTTTTGTATTGCATGTTGTATTGTATCCCAAGGCAAACAAATAATTTGGCCGCTGACCATGAACTACACTCAAACAGGTCATTGCAATGATACTTTCGTAACGATGCACATGTACATGTGTACATGCATGCACACTATCTTCTGACAGATTGCTATGAATGTTATGTAAAAAGCGGTATTCTGGGAAATGCTGACTGATTATGTTGTTCACAGACAATTCAAAAGTGTTCAGTAGTTAGCTTAGATGTGGAGGTAAACTTTGTAGTGAAGCAAATCAGTGGAGCCTCTCTGTGGCAGTGGACTTTGATGTTGCATTTCCAGAGGGGAGATAATAGATGGTTGACGAGTTACATAAGTCACCTGGTGAAACTTTGAATTTTAAGATAAGTCATTGGTTCATTTTCCCACCGATTGAGTAGAATCATCAATACCATTGCACTGCATTGAAAGCCTTCAAAGAGTTTTAAGATAAGATATGATTGTTCAGTTTATGCACCTTCATCCTAATGTGTCCTGGGAGGAAAAGTCCTTGGGGCAGAAGCATCTTTCAGTCGCAAGCATTTATCAACAATCCATCAATAGGAGCACATATTCAGAGGGTTGCATTGTTCAGTGTTGAATCAGTTGTTGCATAGTTCAAGGTTGTCAGCAATGGTAACATGACATTGTGACATTCAGGGAAAGGTTATTAAGGCCACTTCAGCCTTGGTATCGAATGTCCAGTTCAGCTTATTATGTGAATTTCATCTTGGCATAATTTTCATAATAATTTGTTAAATAAAGCTGATTGTGCGGCAAGTGCTTGTTCTGTACCCAATAGGCATCTTTCCTTCAAGATTTGCTTATCTTCGCACTCGCTGTTCTGTCAGTATGAAGTGTGTTCCATCAATCGTTCATGTTCTCTCAGAGCTGAGTGTTCTCACAAATCCAAGTGTTATGTCAATTGCAGTGTTATATCAATCCAGAATGTCATCTCTAAATACTTGGTCAATCCTGCATTCTGTTGCTGGGTTTAGAGTTTATTGCTACAATGGAGTGGATCTCCTGCATGGAGGGCCTGCGCTGTTTTCTGCCCAAGGTCTTCGTCATTATCGATCGTAATAACGGAAGTTATTAGCTTTTCTGTAACCTGACTCCTTTCTGTTGTTAAAATCCATAATGCTGAATATACGGAAATTTTTATTTTATTATTAATTATTAGTTAGGAGGAACTTCTGTGGTGCCAGTGTCTAATGCACAAGGCATCAACTGATGGCACTCCAAAACCAAGCCATAGTCAGGTCATTGTTAGAAGGTCAGTCTTGCTAAGACTGAGAGGCAGCCTCTGGTGGATGAGAAGGTAAGTCGAAAGTTGAGAACGAAATGACATAAGCAACTGAGTGGAACAAACATATGTGTGTATGTGTGTATATTGTATGTATCAGAGCACTTGTACAGGGAGAGAATTCCAAATCTAAGTCCAGCAACCAGAAAAGCTCATTCACCAATAACAGTTCTAGTGTTAGGTATGTCTAGAGAAAGACAATTACATGATTTGCTTGAATCATGATAAGTATGAGCAAGAAGGAGAGATTATAAGTATATTTTGGCTGCCAGAGTTCAGTGTTTTATAAACTATGAGCCCCAACTCCCCATGTGGAAGCAAATCCTTTGCTGAACAGGAAACATATGCAAAGATTTAAGCTTGGAAGTAATGTGCTTATAGTTTGATGTATTAGTTATGGCTGTGGCCAAAGAGTTCTGGACTCACTGGAATTCATCATGTTTGACTTTGTGATACCAACAAGAAGCAAGGATATATCAATTGATATATCCTTGAAAACATGAGGCATAATGCCTAATACTGCATATGTTGTGAATGTATATTATAATGAAGATGTACAATTGCCATTACTTAGTCAATGAGAGACATGGTAGAATAAAAAATGTCCAAGTTGCAAGCGGCATCAGTAAACGCAGCAAGTGAGACACCAAGTTTCAAAGACTTAAGCCCTTTAAATTTCTTAAATTAAGTTGCAGTGGAATGCCCAGTCAAAGAAATTCAGTCTTCCATGGGTTAAGTAGGAGTTTGTTGGCTGCTTTCCAATACTGCAAAGGCAGTGGACAACAGCTGCACAGCTGACAGATGAGACAAACTGTCAAATGAAATGGAGATTTGGGTATCATCAGCATAGAAATGATATGTCAGTGAATGATTGTAGAGCAGTGTTACTACCGTAATAGCTCAGTATATAATGTAAACAACAGAGGATTGAGCACAGAACCCTGCCGAACACCACATGTCAGCAAAGCGCCAGACAAATAATTGCATATTGTAAATACTGATTGATTGCAAGGACTCAAATAAGTAGCAAACTGATTCGGTGCAGGAACAAAAAACCCAAATCAGTGATGGAATGGTGCAAAAAAATGGAATGGTCCACTGTATCCAAAGCTGCAGTGAAGTCAGGGAGAAAATGTACTGCCACCTGTGCCACTCTACTCTTGTCCATAAAGCACAAGACATCATTAGGAACAGCAAGCAATAAGTTCAGATTCTGTTGCACAAAATTTTACTGTATGCAGACTGAAACAAGGATTTAAGGAGTTGAAAGAATTTAAGGAGTTGAAAGACAGGTGGGTATGATTATGACTGACAGCTAGCTAACCAGTTTAGAATTTTGAACAAAATTAAAAGTTGAGCTAGGTCTGTAATTAGACATGTTGCCAGAGGTTAGATACGGTTTCTGTAGTGGAGGATGAACTATGGCATAAGCAAAAGCAGATGAGAAGGATCCTTCATGCAATTAGAAATTGATGATTAATGTAGTGGTTGACTAAACACATCAAGCACTCCTTCAACAGATATGTGTTAAGTAGACAGGGTTTGTTAGGCGAGGAAAAGATAAGTTTGAACCTCTGCAGAAGTTTTCATCCGAAATCGTCCAAGACAGGAGTTGCAGAATGTTGATGGCAGAGGAAATGACCAATTTCAGCCTTATACCAGAAATTTGTGTGCAAGAGTTAAACAACTCAAGTGGCAAGCTCATTGGGTACCCAAGCACATAGAAGAGGACAAAACTGGTACCATAGGCGTCATTTCCGGCCCTTGTGCAACTCAAATATTGCCTCTGCAAGAAGGCTGCACATCTGACTTGAGAAATGTTGACGACAGTCCAATTTACCTTTCCATCTTCTCAAATTCAGATTCCATTGTTTTGTTGTCTGTAAACTTGTCTCAGCAGCCAAATCCACCTCCTTGTCTCGTCTGGTCTCTGACAGCTCCTACATTCCAAGTTATTGTGATAAGCAGTTAGTAAAATCCTGCAAATGCAGTGTACTACTTAGCTCCCCACAATGCTCTTCTTCTCTTGCTGACAGGTTACTTCAATTCTTTTCTGATGAAATCCCAGTTATAAGACTTAAGTTTGCCAACCTTCCTTCCTCTGATGGCTTATGATACCCTCAATCTCCTCCACCAATTCTTAGCCTATTTCAGGCAACAACACTGGCCAAGATTCGTAATCTCGTTTTCTGGCCTCCTGATAAGCAATGCGCTTTTGACTTCATTCCTCATGCCGTGCTAAACGAATTCTTTGATGTTTTGGTCCCAATCCTCATGTCCATTGTTTACCTCTCTCTTGCAGAAGACTGCTTTCTGCAGATTCGGATCTTACCTTGGTTTATCCTTTTATTAGAAAGCCATCTCTCTCTCTCTCTCTCTCTCTCTCTCTCTCTCTCTCTCTCTCTCTCTCTCTCTCTCTCTCTCTCTCTCTCTCTCTCTCTCTCTCTCTCTCTCTCTCTCTCTCTCTCTCTCTCTCTCTCTCTCTCTCTCTCTCTGTCTCTCTCTCTCTCTCTCTGTCTGTCTGCCTGCCTGTCTGTCTGTCTGTCTGTCTGTCTGTCTGTCTGTCTCTCTCTCTCTCTCTCTCTCTCTCTCTCTCTCTCTCTCTCTCTCTCCTGATATAATCTGTCAAACTAATGCCCAATCTCAATTTCATTTCCAAAATCTTTGAAAATGTAGTTGCTAAACACTTGAGCTGTCACCTCTCGTCCCACAACCTGTACCTTCTTTTCCAATATGCCAACACGCAAATACCAAAATATACTATTCCTCTGACACTTCACCATTTCACAATCACATAATCAGGTCTATTGCTAAAGGAAAGTTCAGTGCTCTCTCATTCTTCTTGAATTTTATGCTGTTGTTGACACCATTGATCATAAAATACTTCTTCACCACTCAAACACTGGTTCGGTCTACCTGCGTCAGTTGGTCCACATCTTACCTACACCCCCATACTTGATCTATTCGTATAAACCAACACACTTGTGTGCCAACTGTCTTAGTTATTTACAGATCCACAAGGTTTTTTCTGGGCCCACTCCTGTTTACTTTATATACCACTCCCTCAGATCAGTACTTACCTTCAGTACTCTTGACTACCACTTGTATGCTGATGATATGCAGCTATTTTTATTTGTTAGGACTTAGTGCCATGTCTAATCATGCTCTCCAGTAGCTACTGTTTTGATGATGTTCGATCTTGAATGGCTAGTAACACATAACTCATGTGCTTAAATCTTTACACTGGCTGCATGTTCAGCAAGGAATTAGATTTCAAATGGGGCTCATAGTTTATAAAACTTTGAACTCTGGCCAGCAACAATACTTAAAATCAGTTCTTAAAATCAATTCTTAAAATCAATTCCCCAGACTTATTATTATTATTATTAGGTCTGATTAAAATCAGTTCTTAAAATCAATTCTTAAAATCAATTCCCCAGACTTATTATTATTCAGTGAGGTCACGTGATTATCTTTGTCTGGTCTTACTTAAATTAAGAACTGTTATTGGTGAACGGCCTTTTTCGGTTGCTGGACCTACTTTTTGAGCTCTCTTCCTCTGTGTGTGGCTTAATTGCTAACGTATTATGCACCCAGTTTGAGCATGGTGTTTGACTCTCCACCATGTCATTTTCCAACCACGTTCTTGCATTTTGTAGATCAGCTCAATTTCACATGTGGGATATTCTTAGAATCAGACCTGTTGATGTGTCCTGCACAGGAACATTGTTGGACTTTTTGGACATTTCAGTTGCTGTCTGAAGCATTGGAATTTGCTGCTAAGTCGTTTGATGTCATTTAGGTCCAAACTTAAGACTCTCTGGATTATGATTTTTGATTGTTATTTCACTCAAAGCAACTATTGAACGATGTGTTTGACATTATGATAACAGCGCTATGTAAGTCATTAGATTAGCTTTTCTGGAGCTATGGCACCAGTTTTCTGTTTTCTATCAATTACTATTTATGAATAAATATGTGAGTATAATTTTTAATTATTAAATAACTGTGATTACTATGCAATATTGTGTAATTAAATGAGCTCAATGTCATATTGTGGCATGGTAGGGCATCTAGCCATAATAAAAAATATTCCTATTTACAGACATATATTTTATTTTATTTTTTATATTGCATTAATTAGGCACACAATCACAATGATTCTGGTGGAAAGCAACTGCGAGTGAAGGACTTGCTAAAGGTTTTTCTACACAGTAATTGTCTCGGGGGAATCGAACTCTTACTCTCTGTGTTACAAGCCGTACGCTCTAAGCAGTCAGCTACCATGCTCTCCCATGCACATCGTAAACAAATGTACATCTAATCTCTGTGCCTTTGATGTACAGTAGGGTGTTTTTATGATGCACATGATTTTTTTAACTCAAAGATCTTTTAACGGCCAGGTCGAATTATCATGCCAATTAGCGTATAAACGCCATATCCGAAATTATATCGCGATAGCTGAACATTTAGGACTGGCGCAAGGCGACCGAAATTAGGAACCCGGTGACCTGTCTTGGTTTGGCCAAAATTTTAGACGTTACGATGTCTGTTCTTCGTGTTTTCGATCTTCAGCATAAAATTAATTAAGCTATTGTGGTTTTCTAGAGGAGACACCTGGTGCTACATCAATAGCATGGTATTTAACGCGAGTGGCTGTCTCCCTTGGTAAGAGTATGTGTTTGATCCCCGAATGAGTTTGTGCCAATCAGATAATGTCGTGGTTTCCGATCGGAGCAATCGGTCTACAACAGTAATTCCCTCGCCCATGACGATATCGTGCAAGCATGGCGGTAGCGACGGAGGGTTCTCTGTTGGCAACATCATCTGATGAAGACGCGTCATCAAATAGCTCAGAAAGAGATCCAGAACCTTCAACGTCAGATGGACCACCAAAGCGGCGAAAGGGAACAATCTCTGTAGTTACCCGTGATGTTGCAGCAGCTCTAGATCGTACCAAAACCAGCAGCAGGAATGCCTCTCACATTTCCTCTGCTCTCGCTGCATCCAATCTATATGCAGCACCAGCTGGGGTGAGCTGATCATCAGTCCTTCTGCTATCCATCGAGCAAGGAAGGATAACTGTGCAGCACCAGCTGGTGAGCTGATCATCAGTCCTTCTGCTATCCATCGAGCAAGGAAGGATAACCGTGTAGCCCTAGCAGCTGAGATTCGTGAATCTTTCGATCCGAAGGTTCCCCTTACTCCACTGGGACGGCAAGATCATGCCAGATTTTACAGAAACTGGACGAGTGTGCGTTGATCGTCTTCCAATAATGGTATCTGGTAAGGATGTGACCAAACTATTGGCCATCCCCAAACTCCAATCCGGGACTGCTGCCTTCATGGCAGATGCGTGTTTGGCCGAGATCAGAAGTTGGGGATTGGAAGACAGAATCGTGGCCATGTGTTTCGACACAACGGCGAGTAACACGGGTTTCAAGGGCGGCGTATGCATCAAGCTGGAAAAGGGAGTTAGGAAAAGACCTCTTGAACCTTGCCTCTCGACATCATGTTTCTGAAATTGTTCTGGAAAAGGTATTTTCACTGCATGATTCTGAAAGGTCTCCAAAATTGGAACTCTTCAGTCATTTCCGTGACTTCTGGCCGCAAATCGATCAGACCAAGTATCGCACAGCAATGGAGGATAAAGACGCAGGAGAGAGAGTCAAAGAAATTCGAGAGAATGTCATCACCTTCGCACTGCAGCAACTGAATGCTGAATACCATAGAGACGACTACGAAGAGCTACTAGAACTAACAGTCATTTTCCAAGGAGGAATTCCACCGAAAGGAATAAAGTTCAGGTACTCAGGGGCATTTCACCGCGCGCGTTGGATGGCATGTGAGGTTTATGCAATCAAGATGTGGCTTTTCAGAGAGCAGTTTCCCATTCAACAACACCAGAGGGCATCTCGACAATCTTACTCTCAAAAGATGTGGAATCATCTACTTCGAGTTTCACTTTTTGTGACCACAACCTACGTGGAGTACTGGTTCACCTGTACATCACCCAATGAAACCCCAAGGAACGATTTTCAATTCTTGAAGGCAATCCAAACTTACCCAGACAAGGAAGTCTCACAGGTCGCCCTAACAGCATTTTCCCGACACCTTTGGTATTTGTCGGAGACCTTGGTTGGCCTCAGCCTTTTTGACGATTCAGTCACCGACGAAAAACAGCGCATGGTCTATAACATGCGCAACAATCAGGGATCCGACGAACCTCCAAAGAGGCTTCCTCACAAACATGATCCATCTACAAAAGCGCTATCCGATTTTTTTACCACTTCTACCATCAAACTTTTCCAGCTCCTCAAATTCGATTACGCTTTTCTTGATAGAGATCCACAACAATGGGAGTCAGAGCATTCGTTGAATGAGGCGAAAGACATCATATCCGCCCTAAGAGTGACGAACGATTTAGCGGAGAGAGGAGTGGCTCTAATGCAGTCTTTCAATGAAGCCCTGGTTCGAAATGAGGAAGAGAAACAATTTGTTCTTCAAATGGTTGAATACCATCGAAATAGATTCCCAAAAGCACTAAAGGGACTAAGTAATGACAAATAACTGAAGGTTCTTGGTTTGCTTTTGCCTTATTTTTTATGTTTAAGTGTTGAAATTGTTTGGATCTTCGAGAATTACAATGTATGACATAGTTTTCTAAGTGGTAGTTTTTCCCGGGCTTTGCGCCAGTTCTAAATCTCTTTTGATTTTAATCTAATTTGGCAAATATTAATGTTTCTCAAGGAGGAACACAAAAACAACCTGGCCGATATTAATTTTGAAATTTCAAATTATAGACACACCCTAATGTACAGGCCATTCATGCATAGAGATTAGAATAGTTAACAAGAGTTGATCCTTATTCATGTTATTTTTATTATTACTATTTGATTTATTCATGTATTAAATGTTGAGATTCTCGTTATATGATTTCCAAATTGCAGCATGATATAAGTGAATCCATCTTATCCAACTGTTTTGTTATGCTTAAGATTTTCATGACTGGGTAGGCAGCTGCTTGCATATGTAAAAGTCCCCTCCCTCTCAGTGACTTGAGACAGCTGCTGAGAGGAAGTGGGTGGGTGGCAGGTGTCATATTGGAAAACTTCCTTACCTTGACTTTACCTGTTGAACAACTTGCCTGCTATTTATCTGTTCATGCTGCAACCTCCTTCTTGTTTCCTAGGCAATGCCTGCAGCTTTGTATGTATAGTTTGGAGAGTGTTTGTCAAGTGACATTGATCAAGCATACTGGTTAATTGCCTGCTTTTAAGGAACTTCAACATGGCAGGTTTTGTTCCTTGGGATGTAAGAAAACTTGGTTGATGGTTAAGTAGCTGCAGTCAACTGTCTGTGGTTTAACCCTAAGTAGGCAATTGTTTATGTATTCAATGATTTTTACTTGCTATTATTATTTTAGTTGTATTGTATTCTATTACCCACTAATAAAACGCTGGAAATTAGATCATACTTTTAGTAACCTTACACCAGGCATTGATCATTTATATTTCAATGTTTTGCCTGTGCATTCGACAACTCCATTAAAATGGAATAAATCATAGGTGCATGAAAATGTTCTGCATGTATTCAAATTCTATCTTAACTGGATTATAAATGACTGGGATAAATGCAAGTCAGTCCAAATTAATGCCTTTTATTCACACAATTTTGCCAAATTATGTTAGAGTTGATAGCAGCAGGTGGTTTGAGATTTGTTTAAATTCTGTACTGACTCTTCATCTTATGAGGTGCTTAAGGTTTGTGGTCAAGACTATGGGGATCAAACTCCAAACTTTGCATATATGGTACAGTGAAATCTTGGTTTTTCATGCTGAGCAGGCACATACTAGACCTGCTGTAGGAAATTTTTGTTTCATTTTAAGAGTTCTTTTGAATTTGGTACCATAGAATGAAGTACATTATTGTTAGTATTATTTTATTCCTTCATATTATTTTTTTACCTGGTTATATATGATCCCTCAGGATTTATAATTATCATTATTGTTGTTGTTTTTGTTGTTATTACTATTATTATTGTTTTTGTTGATCTTATATTTATATCATGCCAATATACGGAATTCACCCTAAAAGCATGGGCAGCTGGAAAAGATAAGTCTTTAATTGTTCTTTAAATTAAGTTAGAGAGAGAGAGAGAGAAAGGTTCCTCTAAGCTGTTGGTAGTGAATTCCATAGATGGTGGACCAGCATGTGAAAGGGCACAGAGACCAGAACTTTAGTTGGGACAAACAGCTGGCCAGAGGAATCCAGTCTTGTTGTCAAGACCTTAAACCTCAAGACCAAGACCAAGACCTTGAACCTCAAGACCAAGACCAAGACCAAGACCTTGAACCTCAAGACCAAGACCAAGACCAAGACCTTGAACCTCAAGACCAAGACCAAGACCAAGACTTTGAAACTCAAGACCAAAACCGAGAACAATACCCAAATATCACAACCATATCCAGATTTCTATTCCTTACTAAAAAAATTTCAAGTCAGACTACTCGCTATTTTAATTAAGACACGAATCTTTTATTCAAACAAAATAACTCTAAATGCAGACTGCAGAGAATTCCGAATTCGTATTTACAAAAGTCCTTCATGCGAAATCTTATTCCATATGCCTGTTTCATTATAAAAAACCAATTCGCTCAGAATTTTCTGACCAAGACGTGACCCTTGGGGCCTCATAAAAATTCTGCCATGTGAAAATACGTTCTACAGTGCTGAATTCACTGGCACACAGAGCAGTTTTTCAAGTACCGGATGTAAATGTACAAATTGTGAGTCTGTTTTGAAATCATTCCATGGTAAATAACCGGAAGTCAAAATAAATGTCAAAGCAACAGTAAAGCCTCACTCACACCATGTAAATACTAAAGCAATTGTATTAGTAATTATTGGATAAATTATTAAAATCCTTGAGTTTTGTTAAATGACTATTCATGTTGACAGCCGGTCTTGGTCTTGGTCTTGGAAAACCAAGACCAAGACTTTGAACCTCAAGACCAAGACCAAGACCAAGACCTTGAACCTCAAGACCAAGACCAAGACCAAGACTTTTAAAAATGAACTCGAGTGCACTCGAGACCAAGACCTTGGTCTCGAGGACAACAAGACTGGAGGAATCTGATCTAAACTTTTTCTTAAGTGTGAGTGAAGTGCAAAAGTCAGTATGGTAGCTAGACCATGAGGCGCCTTGCGTGGAAGCGCAACAGCTTTTAAGGGGACTCTACTTGAATATATATGAACGTAGGCAGTATTATGAGTATGAGACGAGGAATAATAATAAAAAATAATAATAACCATAGGATGTAGTTGCTAAACTTGTTAATTTAGAAGTCATATCTGTTGCTGATAGGTTCGAGGCCAGTGGATTGTCCTTGAACCTGCCTAAAACGAGTTGTTTTATTCTCATACAAAGCCACTTCCACTTCAAAATATGACAGCATCTATCAATAGAAACCGATTTCTCAAACTAAGTCATCTAAGTTTCTAGAAGATTAGGTCAATGAGCATTTAACCTGGAAAGAGCACACATCAAGCACATCTCAGCTAAAATTGCTAAAAATTTTAAAGTACTGTATATGTATTGGTAAGGTACTATTCCATGGTATACATAAAAAAATTTACTACTCGCTCATCTGCCCCGTTTTGTCCCACTATCATATTGTTTGGGCTTAATTTTCCATCCCAGCTAAAGAGATTAATTCTGCATCAGGAACATGTTCTCTGCATCATTGCAGGAAGAGTCTCATACTCTTGTACTGATAATATCATGTCCTCAATATTTAAAAAATTTATCAGAATAGCAAACTGTAGATTGGTGAATTTATGTATTGGTTTGCAAATGATATACTTGTTTTGTTTACAGATTATTTTTAAGTAAATCTAAATTTTATGCACGTCGTACCAGACTGCAGAGGAATTATTATGAAAGTTACTGCCCACACTAACACTCAGATATTTTCTCTTAATGTGTTTGACCTTTCTGGAATAATTTATGCCATGGTTTCCGTGAATCAGTAGGCTACCAAGACATGTGTTCTATAAGATCTTGATAATTGTACTGT
This sequence comes from Allolobophora icterica, assembly GCA_963556255.1. Classification (NCBI taxonomy): domain Eukaryota; kingdom Metazoa; phylum Annelida; class Clitellata; order Crassiclitellata; family Lumbricidae; genus Allolobophora; species Allolobophora icterica. The sequence goes on from OY744605.1 coordinate 33,359,233, forward strand.
CATACGTTTCAATGTTACTTACTGTGGTTTGTCGGTGAGGTTGTCAATAAACACAAATATATTATTATTATAACTGCCCAAAATAAAACTTGGAAATCGACGTGTGCTTATTTAAGTGAACAAAATAGATAGTTTATTGATTAATCTCCTGGTTCTGTAACAGTTTTTAGTTCTGTTCATTTTGGTTCTGTTTGTATTAAAGTTCAGTTGAGTTGATGTTATGTTAATCATTCATCGTTTAAATCCATTTGATGACAAATATGCGACTCTACCAAGCTGGACTTCAGTCCTCTCTGAGTTTGCCCTTTGTATACCAGAAGCATATTTGTACATGTATTGCGTCTTAAGATGTTTTCGTAAAAGAAATGAGAATGAAAATGAAATATTAGCAATCTAGTTGTTGAATTAACAATTTGGCCCTTAACCACTGTGTCCACCGGTAGATTCCCAGTGAAATTGGCAATTCATGTCAAGCCATGCAAATATGAGAACGATTGTAAAGTTTGTGGATTGGTTTTATGGCAGTACTTCAGCGTAATTAATTACTGACAATACAACAACTGTACTCTGACGAGAACATGCCTTGGCAGATTTAAGTTGTCATTACGTACCATAAATGCAATCTTACGTTATGTAGGATGATAACTCTTTGTAATTGCAATTGTACTGAATTAATGAATTTATATTGTGCCGCTTGTAACAGGAAATGCTACTCAGTGGCGGAAATTGCTCGGAACTTTATTGTTTAAGGCACAGAAGAAATATGTTTAAGATGTAATCTATGTTTCAGAATTTGTGGACTGAAGAAAGAAAATTGCGTTAATGTTTCATTTCATGAGGCACACACCATTCATGCCTCAAAGTACGCACTCACTGTGATGATGCAAGAGCACACACAGATGCATGGATACATAGACAGTGTCATACGCACAAAACACACACAAACAAACACACTTACTGTGTGCATTGGGTTTTTACAACTAAGCACTGACTTTAGGCCATAGTAATTTTCATCACAGACGATGAAGCAGGTTTTGGGAAAGATTTGATTGCAAGCAGAACAATTTTTATGCACGTGATAACTGGAAAATGTTGAACTTTGATTGCATTTCATTGAAAGACGTGAATGGGAGAATGTTTGTTTCATGCTGTTTCCTTTAACGTCTGTAACCGTGTGTGGTCTTCAGCAGGAAACATTGGCAGTTTATGTGCTTTAACTGTAACATCTGATTAAAGGTGTAGTTGCGATCACTAAACAGCACATGAAGTGCTCACCAAATGTCGGTAACGGATGCGGTATAGTGTGAAGTCAATAATGGCTTTGGGCTCTTAGTTTGTGCAACTGTGATTAGGTTCAGTCTAGGAATTAGAAGCTCTTCATTCGTGGTTTCCAGTTTTAACTAAACACAGTAGTTTTTTTGCCTGGGAATGGCAGCTGTGAAGTTGAGAAGCACTTCAGTATTGGCCTTTGGCATTAATGTAGCAGCAGACAGAGGCTTTCCTGGAATAGCTTTCTGACTTGTGTTACAGTTCGACTGATGAATAATTGTGCCATGGGGCCATGTAGTTGACAGCTGTCACTTACAGCAGGCTTTTGCTGTGTTAGAAGTGACAGATCACAATCATAATTACATGTCTTGATTGCTTGAGATGGCTATTAGGATATCTATTCTTCAAGCATGGAGTAAACTATTTTACCTTGGACAAAATTGATATACCATAGTAATTATATGAACGGAAAACTTAAATTTAAATATGTCGTTTACATAATGATGCTGAACAAATCATGTGATCAGATTAGATCATATGAAATCAGGTTAGACCGAATGAAATCAGATTAGATCGAATGACATCAGATTAGATCGAATTTCAGTTTTCCGCCAGGATGTCTTTTCTTTCAATCGGACCGAACATCGCATCATTTGGAATAATATTTAGCATTCATTACAAGAAAGTTAGAGTTATTTAAGACTCATTCAAGTTTTTTTACATTTTTTGCCGATTTTATATTGTGTTTTCTATGTCACCAATTTTAAATGGTTTCATTTTGTTGTCTAGCTGCTGATTCTGTTAAGATATTCTTAATTTTTGTATGTGATATTGATATCGTAAGTGAGGTCTATTAGTGGAGCTTAAAATGCTTGTGAGTTAAGAAACACCCACACATGAACATTTGAAGGTCATTTTGGTGTGCTTCTTGTTTGTATCTTAAACGTTAAGTTATCTAGAACACTGTTTGTTTGAAATTGCAGGGAACACGTGGATCGAGCGAAGTCGTAATCCTGACCGTTCATGACCTTGGATGTGACTGTGAGTGGCTCAATCAGTTTCACAGCTGCATTTAGTTTGTACTGATTTTTAGATGATGAATTCCAGAATCTTCTCTGATAATACCGAGAATCATTGCTTTTTCAAAGCCCAAGTGTTGCAGACGTGACTGCTTTACATGCCTCTATAACAACTGCGCAGAAGTGGAGTAATTTTCCTATACTTTGAATGGCGCTTTAGATGTTCGGAAATTATGATTATGATACTTGAAAGATCTTTTTTGCTGAAACTCGGATCTGATTACAACTTCCCAAATAATTGGCAACTTTTATTTATTATGAACTTGTAAGACCACCTATAGTGTTTGATTTGATGGCCAAGTGATTCCTAGACTGCCAAATTGAACCCCTTGTCCTCAACGTTAGATATTCCTGTTGTGCAAAAGAACAAACTGTATTGGCTAGTGTTTGAAAGCTTGAATAGCTTGAACAGAAAAACGATGTGGCACCTGAATGTAGTAAGGAAGGTCATGTGAAGCAGAGGTCATGAGCAGTGGTAGCATAGGTGAGATAGATAGTCCTAGCAGTGGTTTTTTCGGAAGAGTTGGTGCGGCTTGAGGTATTGAGTGATTACCAACTGATTGGAGGTTGAAGTAGTGTGAGGACATAGACGTGTAGTGTCTTAGATGTTGATATCAGGAGACACTTCACTGCCTTATCAACAAGAAAGAACGGAGGCAGAAGAAGAAGAAGAAAGCAAATTATCTAAAGCGCCTTAGATTTGCGTTTTTGTGTGCCTTTGCATACGTTAAAATTTTTTAACACTTTAACGACGAGTGTACTAAAAGTTACTGCGAACCAATGCAGTTCGTTGTTAAAGTACTAACGATGATAATATTAATAATAATAGCTAACCTTGGGTATAAACTGTTAGTGACTTCAGTTTTCTTGGCTTTTGTTTATGAAGGCAAGTATCCAGTACTTTCCCTCATCACCTAATCTTTCCACCAATGCTATGCTGTCAGTCTATTTACAGTTTCATAATCGAGTCGCACCTGGAATACGAGTTCAAAGAATCTGTCTGTCCTGATGGCGTTTTGAACCCCCAACCTGTGAATTGATAGAGAAGCATGATAACCTCTAGTTTACATCACAGCTACCCTGCTTAACCAGACTGTATTGTATATTCATTTATTGAGACAATCAAGCAGGCAGAACGCTGCTTGTTACTTGATAATTGGCAACATGGGTTTTGCGGAATAATGATAGTTCGGGTCTCGGTACTTAGTAAATGTGTTTATACAGCATATTGGGTACATAGTTTTAGTGTCTTTATCTGGAAGGATGAAGTTATGCATCCGAGGGCATAAATTTTATATGTGCACTGTTGTTTTTTTTTCAGATACGATGTACCTGGAATTTGTTGAGCACCCCAAGTTGGCTCCCATAAGGAACCGTACTGTGTGGGTTCATGTGGATGTGCCAGGTCAAGGCCAGGATGCTCCGGATCTAGCAGCTGAGTGTGTATTGTTTACTTGTTGCTTACTCTTTCTCTTTCTAAAACAGGCATAATACTTTCCAGCTGTGAACATTAATTATTAACCGAAGCATGATCAGCAGGAATCCCTCAACAGAATTCAGTTGAAATGCTATGTTGAGTCTTCAGACAAGAAAGTATCTATAAAGTATCATTTTGGTCACCGCTCTGCCACCATCCAACACACAAACACACACACCTACATACACACACGTGCACGCAAACACACGCACACACACACACATGTACAATAATTTGATACCTTCTACCTTTATGGGGAAAGGTTTTAACCATAAGATTCATGACTTTTGTGACCTTATGTTGATTGCCAGTTAATTAATTCATTTATCGCTGGATGTGAGTGATTATAAGTATGGCAAGTTGTCAGAAGTTGGATCATTTTGTCTGAAACATAAATCTATGGTTGTGTTTTTGGTGTAAATGTGGCATTTGATTTATGTATGTATATTCGTTTAATTCATGAAATCAAGCTTTGCTGGCAATAACGCAGCAAATAACAGATTGGAGCAGGGAAGATTCTAAGTGTCTTGGCTGGGCCTACGGGAGCTCCTAAGTGTCTTCTAGAGTTAACCAGACTGTGCTGTTGATGTTTGAAATTATGATTCATTGTGATTCTGGGACTAGTTCTTCACCAACACGTTAATAAGCATCAGCTTATTTTCTGCCGACTGGCCTGCCATGGGTCTTGATGTGCAGCCAATCAAAGTTCTGCATTTGGGAAAAATGATGCAACTCTGTCCACACACGATCTCTGGCAAATGCATTGTTCTTTAGTTACCTTGATTACTGTAACTTGCTTCTTGTTGGTTTCAGTAAGTCAAGCATGCTGAAAGTCTAAGCAGTTCAAAGGTGTTTAGCTAGATCCATAACTGATATGTCTAAATATGAACATATAAACGCTGTGTTTAATCTTTGCATTGGCTTCCTGTTCAGCAAAAAATTTGTTTCAAATTTGGTCCCATGGTGTATGAAATATTAAACTCTGGCCAACCACAATACTTAAAAGCAGTCCTTGCTCCCCAGACTTATCATTATTCAACCAGGTCGTTTGATTATGTTTCTTTGGGTTTACTTAGAAAAAAATAATTGTTCTTTGCAAACGAGCTTTTTGTTTGCTGGACCTAGACTGTGGAACTTTCTTGATGTATCTGTCCATTCTGCTCAGTTCTGCTCATTTAGCTCTCGACTTAAGACTTACTTAAAATTTCAACTTTGCTTATCCACCACAGGCTGCCTCTCTTTCTAAACAGACTGATCTTCGTGATATTGACCTGATTACGGCTTGGTTTTGATGTGCCATCGGTTGGTGCTTTGTGCATAGAACACAATATGGTAGAAGTTACTCAGTAGAATTACAGCTGGCCTCAGATTTTATTTCATGATATGTTCATACATAAAGTATTTCAATTTACTAATGAATATTTCACCAATTTAGAAATAAATGCCATTAAAAAATTTCTATGAGTATTAATAGTATTAAGAACAGGTTACTTATTATTTCTCATGCAAAACACCTCTTCATTTTGATATTGTTTTTAAGCAGCAGGCTAGCTAGAGGCTCTACCCCCAATTGCTTAGGTCACAGTATGTTCTGCCACTGAAGACAACTGCTGGCCAAATAGAGCACACTGTGAACTCAACAAAAGTGGCTAATATGGATCTTGACTTTGGCTCATATTTACAGACACTTGGACACTGTTTTATGGACAGTATAGGTGGCATGAGGGCCAAAACCCTAATGTCTCATGTCGGCTGTTGCATATATGGGCTATGAATAGTGTATTTTCTGTTATGTGCTTTCATGCACATAACATTTTGTTTAGGCGTGTTATAAATGCCAGATTATTATTGTTATATTATTATATTATCTGAGTTCAAATAATTGTCCAGCGAGCAGGCTGATGTTGGCGATTGCATGTGAGGTAAAGGGCAAACTAGCATTATGGACCGAATGTTGGACCAAATTTGACCGATTTCAGTTGTATGACCATTTTCCAAGATGTTTGTCCATCAGTGACCCAATGTGTGTGTGTGTATGCTGGGTGGGCAAGGCCAAACTTAGCTGTCTTGTTGGATGAGCTGTCTTGTTGGATGAGGTTTGTCCTCTGCATAGTGAATTCTGGCCTCAGCTCATGATTCAAGACCTCTGTCTTGAGGTCAGGAATTTGGAGTTGACGTATTGTTCTGTTGTGAACTTCTTTGATAAGCCATGGCTCTGACCTAGAACTGTACAATTACAATTAGCTCATGAACAAGCTGCTTAGCTTTAGAGTAAAGCTTTAAAAATTTGGAGTTTACGATTACAATTACGATGTACAACTTGTGTTGGCCTTGCACAAGGGTAAGAGATTAAATGCTTGCAACTAATGGGGAGAAGGGGAGGGAGGATTGCCTTCTCTTGGCAAATATACATAAGTCTCCATGAAAGAAGGACGTGTTGCAGGACAAAACAGAACTCCGCCATCAGAGGTCTGAAATGTGCAACTATACGACCCAAGCAACAAGCTCGCCAGCTCTGCTATATACTGTAAATTATGTGCTGACCTTTCAAACAAAACTGAGAACAGTACATTTCGCAAAATACACACTCAGCCATAAGATCCATAGCATCCTCTCCTGATCCATCCTCTTCTTATCGCTATCCATCCTCTCCAGTCCCAGCTGCAATCCACTGTGGCCATCTGCCTGTATTTACTTGCTTGACCTTTGGTTCTAAGTGTGGCACTAAACCTGGCCATACCTCTTTATTGATTTTGCTTTTGCTTTAGCACTTAGTTTGCAAGATGCTAGAGTGCAGAAGACATCCAGCAGATTTTATGACCACCCAAATGATGCACAGGTTCACACAAGTTCACCTGGATGTGCAAATGTGATTTCAACTTAGAATCGAGCAGAGTTTCTTTCAGATTCATCTTTTATTACTCATATTTTTAACATAATGTGTCATTGTTTGTCACTGCATCAGGATTATTCATCACGATAATTGCCTTACTTTGCATCAAGAATGAATTTCTTGATGGATGATAAATCATGAACCTACTGATGCATTTGTGTGAGCTATAACCTATGGAACAAAAATTATATTAGCTCACCTGATTTTTTGTCATCAGTCTTGTTATTGTTTTTCTTGTTATCATCATCATTATTATTAATCAGTATCCATTTTAAATTAATTTAGTATTTGTAATACATTTAGCCTCTGTTGCTAATGCGTCAGAATGCTTTTTGAATACTTTTAACCTATGCTGTGCAATTGTTGGTCATTTATTTTTAGAAAACATGAAATATTTGTTTAAAATAAGTCAAGTAAGAAGATGAGCAAACATTGGCAGTGTTTGACGCTGTTGCAGTGTGCGCAGTAAATACGGGATGGACATGATGCTCTTCTGACAGAGATCATGAACCTCGTTATGTTGCTGATTCCTTCTGAATCCCTGCACTCAGCGTAATTCTGTACGTGGACATGGTCAGAACGAACGCGCAGCATCCATCCTCTCTCTATGCATAATTTATGAAATATTGTCTGCCTGTGCTTGGTGTTCGTCATTCGTAATGGCTGTGGGGATGAGAGATTAAGAAACGTGGTGATGGTTCTGTGAGAAACGTCCTCAATAAGTCGCTGTTTTCCCAAATGTGGGACTTCTGTTGAGATAATCCATCGTCCGTATTATTATTATTTCTCCCCAAGTGCATGTGATCCCTTGGGATTGCAGAAATTAGGGAAGTGTCATTCTGGAATGGCTAGTCTTCACATATGCATGGTTTTATTGGTGGAAAAGGCGCTACAAACAGCGACTGTGTTGATGCACTGGATAGCCATAGATAAGCACTGAAAACAGGCCCTTAGTTACCCGTCCACCTGTACTGTGGACGGGTGAAAATTATTTTGGACGGGTGAAAATTATTTTGAATGGGCATAAATTGTGCATTATTCTCCTCCAGCACCATCCAGTTTCTTCTCTAGAGCCACTGCCAGCGTTCAGATGACAGTTCTCTAAGGAGTAGGGGTTGATCTTAGGCTCTGTAAACAGCATGGGGCACTGCAGTCAGACTCGTACGGCAGGGGGACTTCGGGCGGTCACAACTTCGTATGCTTACGGCGTGGGTCGGTCACGACTTCAGTGCTTTTGGACGGGCAACTCTGTATTTCTGCCACAGGGCCTGGTTGAAAGAGTAAAGTAGTCTCTCTGTTGTCTCCTGATATTTTGGCAAGGCAGTAGCCGAGGAGGTTGATCAAAGCAAGGCCATCTTGGTTTATTGGGCCAAGTGTTTCAAGGCCAAGGGCACAAAGAAATACAATGACAAAATGGCAGTGTATTCGGATGTTTTTCTATCTGCTGCTACCTCGGCAGCAGCACCCCCAACCTCAGCTGTTCTGATGCAGTATGATTCTGCCAGCGTGTTGATAACAGTGGCATCCCTGGTAAGGCATACATGTGCCACCCTTGTATGGGATGAGAGTCATGCCATCCCGATGTCTCCCATCAGACCTGGCAAGGCCACTAGGCTCCTTTGCAGCCGAGAGCTTTAGTGAGGCCACGCCAACTGATATAATTTAATAAGGTATGTCTTGCAGTCTGACCCGGCACAAGGCTGTATGACATGCCGTGTGAGCCGTCCTCGTGGACCGTTGCTCCACAAGGACATTCGTGAGGAGCACATAAATCAGACCCAAGGTGAAGGTCTGCAATAGGGACTGCCTCATCATTTAGCCTCAGTCGAAAAGCGCTTATGGGGAACACTAGGAGCCAATCACCTGCATGCGGCAAGGCGACTGCACTCAACCTGGCCTGGTGGTAATCCGTTCTTATGGAGGCCTGTAAAGCTGTCAGGTCTTCAGAATTAGAGGTGGTCCCAAGCACACTGCTCATTGTAGAGAGTTTCTTCGTGGAATTGACTACCCGATTCAGTTAGCCAATGTTCTGGGGCCATTACAAGAGAGCAATCCTGGGGCACATCACACTGGGACAAGATGGAAGCTTGCAAAGATGCAGTGCCTGCGGCAGAAGCCAGAAATGTGGGTTTTGCCAGCGAAGGATACACTATGGATGCCAGGGTTGGGTTTTCCATATATGGAAAACAGCGAACGAGAATAGGCGAACTTAGAGAGATGCAAAATAAAATTAGGTCATCATGTTTAGCTCTTGAAGACAATCGAGACATGCCTAGGAATGCATCATAAGTGGATGTAATGGTGAAACTATCCAGGGGTGGCAGCAGGTGAACTTTGTGAGTGTTTATGATCTCACATTTTGCAAAATTAAGTGTCAGACCCATTTTGCCTGCCTTGCTGATAATGGCCTGGACAACAGTAGCCACCGTGGATGCAGTCCCTTCCAAGGCCAGGTCATCAAGATAACCTGTATGGAGAGAGGACTGGAGGGTGGACAAGATAGGCTGAATAGGGAGACAGAATAGGAGGGTCCAAGAGGATTGCCTTGTTGTAGACCAGACTGTGACTGAAGAGAGTAGTCTTCATACATGAGAATGGTGTGAATTATTATTGTTATTATTATAATTATTATTATTTTTTTATGCCCCAAGGTACATATGATCCCTCGGGGACTTAAATATTAATTAAAATAAAATATTATTATTATTATGCATTTATTAAGCACCGCTATCTAATAAATGTCCATGCATCAATCGATGGTGCTGAGCAATCATGAGTGAAAGAATTGCTCAAGGTCCCTACACAGTAGGCTATTTGTCTCAGAGGAGGCTTGTCCGTGTTACAAGACAATGCTCTAGCCATTCAGCTATCTTGTCCAACATGTCATTCCAGTCATCCATTCATCCATAAGGGTTTCCGTTACTTAATGATGAAACATCCAATAAAGATATTTATCTTGCCTTTTTCTATTTTGCAGTGTTCTTTACTTGACATAAATTTGCTGGACCTTGGCTTGTCTTAGACATTGGTACACATACATATTACATATGTTAGTTTGACATGATGAGTTTTATGAAGACTCCCATAGATGGTGTTTGCCTTGTGGGGTGTGGTGGCTCAGTGGTAAGTTCGGCGCCTTGTGACCGGAGGGTTGCAGGTTCGAATCCCACTCTAGCCGCTGCGTACGGACCTTGGGCAAGTCCTTCACTCGCAATTGCTCGTGGCGCTTCGGCGTGAAAATTCCGGCACAGTATCAAATGCTGTAGTCGGGAGCGCCTCTGAGTAGTAGCTGACTTCGAGAGGCGCTATAGAAATATCCGGAATAAATAAAAAAATAAATAAATAAAGGTAGTTGGAGGCTTATGTCCATAAATAATTCAGGTGTATTTAGGTTATTTTACAGACTGCTTTAAGACTAAAACTGAAGCAACCCAAGTATATTTAACTGAACAAAATGAGCTACAACAACTGAAGGGAGACATCAACAGGATTAGAAAATAAACTTGTGACAAAGCTGATTATCAGTGAATTTAGTAATTGTTATTATTCATTTTCTAACAGAGACTTTAAATGAAATTAGTAATTATTCGTTTTCTTTAAGTATGGCAGAAGTAAATTTCAATTAAAAATGTAACATTAGCAAAATGGTGTAGGAGCATAGTAGACTTGGTTGTTGGTTTACAAGAAGTAGTAATAAGATGAAGGAAGTAAAGAAGGTTGATCTCGGAAAGAATCGACTGGGATTTCTAATTGTAGCTAATTGTAATTATTTGATATGGCCTACTTTGTGTATACATGTAGAGATACATTGTGTATGCCTATGCTTTTTAATAGTCTATTGTGAATTTAATTGGAGCTGTGATTAAAGTATTATCAGTGAAGTGCATAGAGGTCAGTGACCCAGCTTTAGGCTATCAACCCAAACTTTTTGAGAACCACTGTTTGATGTATGTCTCCAGCTTTTATGTGTTTTTTTTGGGTGAAATCAACTAGTCGTTTATTTGTGATGTATGTGAGCCGAAATAACAAAATTATGGTATAAATGAATGTGTGGAGCTGAAACTCGACAGGGATAATGGTGCCAATGATATGTTATCTTCCCTGGCTATTGTTTTTACATTTTTGATATGTTTTCCTTTGCTAAACTGGGGCCTAGCTGTAGCTGATGGTCTGATGGAGTAATAATGGAGGGACCAGCTGAATTATAGGGAAGATTACTGCTGTTATTTCCTGTGCTAACGGCTGTTCTCACACTGACTGGGCTTGACTTGTATTGATAGATAATGATAAGTGAATTACATCGGCAGTGAATGATAGCCTGGCACTTTGCCAGGCACCTAAATTGATTAGCAAATGGTGTGGCCTCATTTCCTAAAGCGCATTTGTGCTCAGGATGCATCATCTCTCAAGTCTGAAATTAACCCCATGTATGTTACTGGACTACTAGAACCCTGTTGCTCTGTGGTTTGGTTTGAATAGCTTGCTTGTAGAATGACGTTAATTTTATGTTTCTGCTGCTGCTAAGAAACTGTTATGCTTTTTTGGATCGTAGTGTAATGTAATTTAATGCAGTGCATTGCAATGTAATCAGACATTTCTATGTTGTAACATGGACTGGTGTGAGCTCTCACTTTACAGTGTGAATGTGTGCAAGTTCAATCCTCCTCTGAGCGTAATCATAGTAAACTATGTGTGCTTCAGCAATAACTGTTCCAGCATGTTGGTTGCCCAGCTACTGCTACAAATGAGTCATCATTGACAATGTCACATGGCAACTCTCCTGCTTCTTTAGACAGCATTGTCTCCAAGGTTTATTTGTTTACCATGTAATAATCAGTGTGTAATGTATCCTGGTTGGTAAGAAATGCTGACCTAGTGGGTGTAGTAACTTGATGGTCCTGGTGTCATTGCAGCATCTCTTAGCTGCTCCTTAAATGACTTTTGTAAACATCTATTTTACTTTTAATGAACTTTGAATCGCTTGAAGGGTCTTCTTTATTGTGTGGTAACTGCTTCATTTTGTTGCCACACTGATGATTTAGTAATCTCTCTAGAGTTTCCCAAAATTCTTTTCAATGGTTTCCAAGCATTGACAGAATAAGAAGTTTGAAGGTACTTGTGGTAGATTGGTATGCATCCTATTCCAGAGTGTATGTTTTTATGCTTGATTTCTACTATGAATACTACCTTTGCCAAATTCATTTAATAGAAAGTACACTGTGCACCAGTTTACATTTCACACATGTCTTGGTCATGGATTTTAGCTGTGGGAAGAATTGTGGAGATTTAAAAAGGACTATAATGTCAGACACAAATCAAGAACTGCATTTGGTGTAACTTTATGATAGCAATTGAAAGATTCAGCTATAATATGCAAACACACGATATACACAGATTGAGTTTTAAGTGATTCAGAATGAATTTCATCTGTCTTGGTAACACTGTATTGAATTGCATATAAAAACAATAATAGTAGCAATAACAAGGAAATATGTTATAAGTTGCTATGAAAATATAGGAATAACAACGTCAGTTACATTTAGCATCAAAGAGTTGTTAACTTAACCATTAGTCGGGTTCAGTGCAGTTGGCTCGCTTCCTTTACCTAATGCCACTCTGTATTCAGGCACTGGCAAAATGGCATCATCTCATCTTTCATCTTCTTCTCATTTTTGTTCCTCTCTGGTACTTCTGCAATCATCATGTTGAAATTGATCAGTGTGAATTGCCGAATTTTATTGAGTGGTCCATTCTGAACCAAATATTTCTGAACCTTGGTGAACCAAACATTTTTTTAGCTGCTACAGTGTAATGTTGAGACCATCTTTCCTGCCTAATTAAATGAATTTCCAAAGCTCTGTTATCAGCAAACAGACATAATCAAGTTTTCATATTTAAATGTCTTGTCTAACAGAAGAATTCTGCACAGATGGAATGCTGGAGCCTACATTAACTTAATCCATAACACCAATGAGCGCCTCTGAGTAGTTCTCTTGAAGACGCGCTATATAAGTGCTCAAATGAATGAATGAATGAATGATTGTGAATTTTTTTCAAATACAGTGAAGGGAGCAGTTAGACTTCTTTCCAACGCCCTTATCTTTCCCATGGAGAAATAAAACTTATTTGTTTTAAATGACAAAGCTGTTCTATAAGTCAAACAGAACTTCCTACTGATGTTTTTGACTTGTTGAAAGACTTTTTCACTGGGTCATGGTTATATAGTTAACTGATGTAAACATTTGGGTGGTAACCTAGCGAGTGATGTACCTAGTGGTGTGATATTATAATGTAAACAAACGAGGACCAAACCACAGAATCCTGCAAGATGCCACATCAATAACAACCAATTTAAGGCAGAAGCAGAAACCTCAAACTGGTGCTGGAGATTATGCAAACGATAGGAATGGTCCTTAGTATCAAAAGCAGCAGACAAGTCAAGAAGAACAAATGCTGTCGCTCTACCCCTGTCCATAGAAAACATGATGGATGTTATTAACAGCAGCAAGAAGTGATTATTCAAATGAGTGAATTATGTGCCCTATAGATCCCATTAGTTATTTTCACAGTACAGGTCCTGTATGGTAGTCTGCCTGGCCTGGGTCTGAGTCTGTGGGCCTTTTTGCACTCAGCTGTATATAAACAGGCTTTAATTTAGGAGGTTCACCTAATTGACCTGACCTGTTTGTTGTGTTCAGCTAGTTTTCTCTAATGTCAGTCACTTAGTCTCATTTTCCGGGTTCATTGACATCCAACTTTTCCACTCTGTTTGGACGTTGTGCCAGTGCAGATGGGTTGCGCAGGGAGTGAGTGACACAGTTGGGATATTAACAATGTCTCCTGTTTTTGGATTGTATTAGTCATTTGTGCACTTCAGCTAAAAAAGATTCTTCAAACCTGAACCAAGGATGTTTTTAGAAGGATTTTAACAAGCACTCTGTTCATTACAGTTATGTTACAGAGGGATGGTGTTTGTGGGTTTTACTGACAGCACAAGCAAGAGCTGTTTGGATAGCTGGAAGGCAGTTTATTTAGGTGGTGTGTATGTTCAGGAAGAGTGAATTGCAATAGTCTAGTTTAGCATGGACTATAGATGTAGGGACAGTAGATGCAGTTTTGAAGTCAAGCAAAGATCGTGGCTATGCATGAAGCAAGAGCGGGAAAGATGAGTGATATGATCGGAGAACCCCAGGTTTGGTCGAAAATCACACCTAAGTTGCGGACAGGAGAATTGGCAGTGAATGTGTGGGTGGATGCAAAATCTAGGTTGATGGAAACGGAGGGATCTGGAATTTTCTTGAGCTGGTCACGCAGGCTTATAAATATGAATTAAGTTTTCGATGGGTTCAAGCACCGAAGATTCCGTGTCATCCAGGAGGAGATTCGGGTAACCACATGAAGAAGATAATCTTTGTAGTCAGAGAAGCTGTTTGGAGAGTACGAGATGAATAGCTGAGTGTCATCAGCGTATAGGTGATGGTCAACTGAGTATGCTTGAAAGAGTGAGTTGAGTGGAGTAGTGTTTTATTGATCAACCTTGTAGATGTGCATAGATGCTTAGGGAGTGTGTGTACAGTATTACTTAGGGTCACTCAGTACGTGCTATAGACTATTCCAATGTCTTGTCACAGTAGGCTATACTGTGTTCATTATCAAATGATACCAAGGAAATCTCAGTGCCATCAGGAGCATGCACACATGTTGCAGTTCAATGACAGGATGGGCTTTCTATCATTCTTTGTTGATGTGCATTTCATGCTGAAGGTTGTCCTCGTTGATTGATCTGCAAGGCCTTCTGCACTTGACTTTCAATCTTGGAAAAAATGGTTGTTAAATTTTATTGAAATTCGATTGCCAGAATTGCTGCTGTTGAATTTTTTTTATTTTTCTAGATTATTCCGTTTCATAATGCTTACAGTATTGATCTTTTAAGTGCATTGTTATGTGTTTGTGACTTTTGAACTCGACTGTGATAAGAGCTTATGCCCTGCCACAGGCTTGCAAATTCTGTTGATGTATTTGATGTTATTTTCATTGCTTTCTTGGTAAATCCCTGAACAGAAATCAGTTAGTCATTATTGAATACTTTCAAAAGCAAATTAGAAACCAAATGGGGGCCTTTGTACAAGAGAATTAATTGTTAATAGTAATACTTACTCATGCAGAGTTCATTGACTGCCTAACATGTACTTAATGCTCAAGCTTTCAAGCAAGTGGTACTCTACCTAAAGATGCTCAGAGTGAATGCAGCATTTTCTCCTTTTGATGAGAGCAGCACTGCTTTGGTGATCTGTCTTATGGATGGTTCTTTGTGAGAAATAATCTGAATTTTTCTGTAGCAATGCATCATGGTCCCATGATGTTAAACATTTACTGGAAAAACCTGTTTTGCATTATTTATGTTGAAGCGAACATTGAAGGTTGTTAGCTCTGTGAGCTTCACACAAAGGAGTATTAGCTAGACATTGTTTTCTTTGAAACACATTGTGTTAAAAATAAGTTTTTTACACTCGCTCTCTGCCATACAGTTTATCATTTATCAATTTCCTCTGTTGTTTGGCATGATGGCAGATTGCCTTCCATCTGGACATGTGGTCTCAGGTTTGAATCCTTTTGCATGTGGAGTCAAATTTGCAATTTATTATCGAGTCTGTTAGATAGCTATGTTCAAGCACTTTTGAGAGGCACTGAATCAATGATCAGATGCTGCATACATACATACATGTACGTAGATGTATATATACATAAATTCATTCATTCATTTGTTCATAGTAAGCAATATAAAAATTATCTCTTCCATGGCTAACAAAATTAGCTCCAAAAGGATGATAGTCTCATAAGTTTAATATATGATACAAATATATAATGATACATATATGATGTATGTATGTACACATGCAAACATACATACATATATTCATATGTACATACATACATATATATATATATCCATACTGTAATGGATACCGGGTCTGGGCAAACAGTCAGGATAGCCACTACCAGCCCGGCACATATGGAGTGACAAGAAATCCATGAAGTGAGGCTCTGGGGATCTTACAGGTTCTCACGATTCTTTCGACACTTTATTCAACGTTCAGCGACCGCTCAAAGAAATTCAGATGAATCAAAAGCTATTAAATAACTAAAACAGGAACCACTAACTGGTAACCAAACACCAATTATTAGTAACTGCTATCATATGCCAAAGTAACCTATAATCGAACATCAGAGTAACTGACCATCAAAAGTTGGTAAGTAACTGCTATCATGTGCCAAAGTAACTGACAATCAAACATCGATGTAACTGCCACCCATCTTTAATGTATGCTTGCATCCACTTCACCTCCACAAGTGTATGTCTCCTTTATCTCCTTTCACTGATTGTGTGTCCTGTATATATTGTAGCAGCAGATAGATAACTGGGTAGACAGCAGGATAGACATGGGTAGACACCTGCATGGTAGACAGTAGTAGTAGTAGCTGGGTAGACAGCTGGGTAGACACCTGGGTAGACGGAATTGTCTTGGTCGGGTAGATGGG
Source organism: Allolobophora icterica (assembly GCA_963556255.1). NCBI lineage: Eukaryota > Metazoa > Annelida > Clitellata > Crassiclitellata > Lumbricidae > Allolobophora > Allolobophora icterica. The sequence goes on from OY744605.1 coordinate 33,375,491, forward strand.
GTAGGCATGGCTACACCAAGCGAATAGAACATCGAACAACAACAACAAAAATGGTGGGAAGGGGCAAATCGCCACAATATGTACACACGTGTCATAGCATCCATGTGAACTGTAAGGAATGTTATAGGGAAATGTTTATGTATGCATGTTTGTTTATATTATGTATGTATTTTATGTATGTATGTATTGTATGTACAATTATACATATGAATATGTGAACACGTGTCCATGTCTGTAAAGGCCATAAAACTGAATGCGATTGCCAGACCTTACAGAACTCACCATTTTTGAGAGTAAACTTCTTGCACTGAACTTTTTTCTGTACCCTTATCCACGGGTAGATGCTGGTAGACACCTATGGAGCTTGAACTAGATAATTTGAACTTGCACTCTGATAAGCAGTTTTTTGCAGTCACTGTCGATGTGATTCTAATTCATACCTGATGTGATGGGAGTAGATTTTTCTAAACTGTCTAATTCTGATGAGCGTAGCAATAAACGCATGCGATGAGATTCGACTGCTCTATTGCTGCTCTCAAAACAGCTGAACTTGAGATATTTTTGCTCACTCCTTTTTTTATTACAGGAATTGCTCCGACTCTCTGACATCCTTGAGAACTGTGTGTACTTCTGGGATCATGTCTGTTATAAGAGGTGGCCAAATATTTCTCAAGCCTGTCCTGCTTTCCATTGAAAATCATTGCTTTTATGGGTTGTTATATATTGTCAGGTCAAGTGCGTTCTTGAGTAGCTTTCTTGCAGACTTTCACACCACAGTATCCAACTTTCTCACAGCTTTCTTGCAGAATTTCAGACTACAATGTCTGACTTTGTTAGGTTCAGATTTTAAATTGCTTTTAGGCACAAAATGTAGTTTTTACTTTTTTCATTTGGCTGCCAGATTCGGTCAAAGCTTTTGAATCAATGGATCTCCTCTTAGACACAACCACTCTGATAGAGGTAGCTTTGAATAGGATTGCAACAAAGATGAATTATTTACTTATCCATTAGGATTATTGCATTTTTAATAATCAGAACCAACAGAATCAAAAGCTTTTGTCTTTATTTGACACCTGTAGTTCAGTCCGATAGCTCTGCAGACAGTGATATTAATTCATGACAGATTTTCATCATTCAGCTTGTGACATCAGGGTAGTTAGGGATGGCATCTCCGTTCTAATGTAACAGTTATGATGCTGAATGAAAATGATTTGAAAGCATAGTCACTCTGAGTGGCAGTATATACGGAACCTTCCAGTGATTGTAGTAATCGAAATCAGGAGGCAGGAGACTTATCAAGCTGTCATTTTACATTAATATGGAAGTTTTATGTGCGAAAGTCATGTGATATTACTCGAGAATATGAGCTGTAGACATATGGATTCAGTGAAGAGCCTTCAACTGAGTTGCCAAATTATGTGTGGAAATTGTACGTGCTACTTTCTGCAGTAAGTGAAAAGGGGTGCATTGGATTATTTCATTTGGTTAGACAAAATTGTGACATGACTGCAGTTATACTATGGCTTAGGCAAATTAGACATGCTTTTAGGAGCTATCACTTCCTTTCCTATCAGGTTTTGGTTGCGAGTTTCTGGACTGCATGTATTGTACATGGTTCTGTGAAACAATTGTCTCAAATGCCTACACTACACAGTCATTGTAAAGGCAGTTAGTTACATAGATGGTAGATTCATTTGCGTACTTTTAAAAAGAATTTAAGGACAGTTTGCAGACACTAACTTAGAAATGAATGAAATCACTCAGTTAAAAACTGCTGAAACTCTTCAGTATGTTATACTATGCCTCCTGATGCTTAGTCAGAAACATTATTAATATCTTGTTTACAATAGAATTTTAGTACATATGGTGGTTGCCAAATGCAAAATACTGTTTTTATCAGAAAAATATTTGTCTGCGGGTCTGTTTAAAAAGGAACAAGGGGGGGTATCTTCAGACTATTTCTTGTTATTCACGAGAATGGTGCCAATAAATGGCCACTCTTTGTGAAGTTCTTCCGTCTCTGCAGCAGTCACGTTTATTACATTCTCCTTCCGTAACTTGGAGGTAGACGTCTGCTTTGCCCATGAAACAATTTCTCTCTTTTGATTGCAATGTGAAGAAATATTTATTAGTAATTTGGGAAAGGCAGATGCAAAAAGGCGAGTTAAGAGTGTTTTTCAAATTTGCAGTAATGCTTCAGTTTTGAGGTATTTTGGTGTTACTGGCCTTAGATTTAGTGGATTTGCAGTAATTCTGACAGTTGTCTCTGACACACTGTAGGCCACACAGAAGGCTTTCATACATGCACTTGCATTTCTAAGCCTTCTTCCAGGTTCATTTCAGTCACCTGGTTGCTTCATGGAGAAAGCATAGGTAATATGGAGCGACATTTAATGACTGTGCATCATTTCTACTGCAAGCTTTGGATATTCATGTTGTATCTAGACAGTGAATATCAGCATGCCATAGAGGGAGCCACGGGAATATCAGACTACCTAAAATACAGTAATTATCCCTCTGTTTACTGAAGAAGATGAACAGCAGTCCCTAGAGCTAACCCCTAGAGAGGCAGCCATGGGTATGACAGCTAAGTGACTTCATTTCATTCAATTCTGCCTATGGAGGCGGATGGCAAGTCCTCTCCCTTACTGCGTGTTCTTCCCACTCGCTGTGTACGGCAGATGTACTCATTCTGTAACTGAGTTCGCTAGTGGGCGCAAGTGGAGCGGAAATCTCGAAACATGTTTCTGCCATCGTGGGATTCATTATGGATGATGGACAATCTCATAAAAATGGAATTGCTTTGTGGCTATTCCTTCATCAATAAAAGCATCTACTATATCTGCCTATTGTTTGGTGTTTATTGGCAACAGTGATATGTTGGATGTAGTGTTGTTTGAGGTCTAATTTACACTAGTTTTAGATTACAACAGTGGCAGTTTTACCATGGGGGTTAGGGATGTAGCTAGGGGGAAGCCCCGTAGCTGGAAAGGTAGCCTCCTTCATTTTTCTTAGCACCCTTATACTCATTTTAGCCCCCCAGTTTAACGTTTAATTAGCCATACATTGCCTACAAGATTTGTTGGTAACAAAGCTCCTAATCTCCTAATGCTTTATTCTCATTAGATCAAGTGACTTTTTTGCACCCCAGTCCGAAAACTCTAGAACCGCCACTGGTTAAAAGTGCCTAATTTATATTATGGGACAATTTCAGAGATTACAATACATTACACAAGATATTATTATCTGTAGATGTCTGTAGATTATTACATTTTGGGTAGTGGAGGTCTGTGTGAGTGACCTCTGAAAATGAAAGACCATTAGCTGATGGATGCCTGTTGCCTGATCATATGGAGAAGTTATTAATAATGGAAGAACCATTACTAATAACATTTGAAGCATGACGGAAAACAGCAGAGAACTGGTCTTATTTATTATGCAGTTGTTGTTCTAGGATAATAGGGTGGACAGTTTTGGCAGGTACCTCAGCCCAAGCTGCTTTTACTTTCAATAATAATAATAATAACAACAGGCCCCTTAATTTCCAGACCAAAGGTGTTTATTGGTGGCTTAGGCTTGACCTGTGCCACTAATTAAGAAAGTAAATCATGAGGGGAAAGTCAAAAACAGCCCAGGAGAAAATAAGTAGATTAAGTTGATTATCCGGGTGGAAGGCAGTAGGCCCTATAGCTATGCCACGATGAAGTTTATTTTATGCTGGTATTTGACATACCCGTATTGGCAACAGAGTACAGTAGGCTGTATGTGTTCAGCAACCTGTTTTTGAGAAATGCTTATGATAATGACTTCCATCTAACTATGATTTACACAGGTGGGCTATAGTTAGGAAGTGCTTGGCAGGTGTAAACATTGGTTCTTTGTAGCTTCGAGCCTGTGCCTGTTGGCTATACATTTATGGCTTGTTTTTGGAGAGGATACCCACTTAGACCACCTTCTGGAGATGTGCTACTGCATGGTAAATATTGTAAAAGGTCCTAATGTAATACTAAGAAACCCAAAGGTAACAATACATTATTGGTTTTCATTGGCGCTAATTTTAGGATTTGATCGTTATCAAAGGTCTAACTTTAGATTTTTGATGATGATGCAAGGCTAAAAAAATTTCTATTCTAAATTCAAACCAACTGTAAAACATGGCCTCATTAAAATACAGCCTCCTTCTCGATGGAGCACCCAAATGTAACCCGATGACAAAGTTTCAGTTTGATTTAGTTTTCAACCTCAATTGGTTGCTATTTTATGAGACTGGTTTATCTTATTTTAAATCAAGTTATAAACCTTTACTCACCTTTCATATCAATTTTTTCGTACAGTCTCCACCTGTCGATGTCCATGGACTTCCCTCTCCTCATATTGGTTTTTCTCAAAATTTTATTTAAAACTCAAACTGAACTTCTTAAACTCTGCTTCTGTATTTATTTACTGTCATTCGCTGTTCTGACAGTGTCTGCAAGACCACAGATATTTTTATCCTGACCCTCTTTTGTCTGGCCTCTCTAGATTGGACCTTTCTGGATTGGACCTCTCTCATTTGGACCTCTCTCATTTGGACCTCTCTCAATTGAACCTCTCCCATTTGGACCTCTCTCAATTGGACCTCTCTCATTTGGACCTCTCTCGATTGGACCTCTCTCAATTGGACCTCTCCCATTTGGACCTCTCTCAATTGGACCTCTCTCATTTGGACCTCTCTCAATTGGACCTCTCTCATTTGGACCTCTCTCATTTGGACCTCTCTCAATTGGACCTCTCCCATTTGGACCTCTCTCAATTGGACCTCTCCCATTTGGACATCTCTCAATTGGACCTCTCCCATTTGGACCTCTCTCAATTGGACCTCTCCCATTTGGACCTCTCTCAATTGGACCTCTCCCATTTGGACCTCTCTCAATTGGACCTCTCCCATTTGGACCTCTCTCAATTGGACCTCTCTCATTTGGACCTCTCTCAATTGGACCTCTCTCATTTGGACCTCTCTCAATTGGACCTCTCCCATTTGGACCTCTCTCAATTGGACCTCTCCCATTTGGACCTCTCTCAATTGGACCTCTCTCGATTGGACCTCTCTCAATTGGACCTCTCCCATTTGGACCTCTCTCAATTGGACCTCTCTCATTTGGACCTCTCTCAATTGGACCTCTCTCATTTGGACCTCTCTCATTTGGACCTCTCTCAATTGGACCTCTCCCATTTGGACCTCTCTCAATTGGACCTCTCCCATTTGGACCTCTCTCAATTGGACCTCTCCCATTTGGACCTCTCTCAATTGGACCTCTCCCATTTGGACCTCTCTCAATTGGACCTCTCCCATTTGGACCTCTCTCAATTGGACCTCTCCCATTTGGACCTCTCTCAATTGGACCTCTCTCATTTGGACCTCTCTCAATTGGACCTCTCCCATTTGGACCTCTCTCAATTGGACCTCTCCCATTTGGACCTCTCTCAATTGGACCTCTCCCATTTGGACCTCTCTCAATTGGACCTCTCTCATTTGGACCTCTCTCAATTGGACCTCTCCCATTTGGACCTCTCTCAATTGGACCTCTCCCATTTGGACCTCTCTCAATTGGACCTCTCCCATTTGGACCTCTCTCAATTGGACCTCTCCCATTTGGACCTCTCTCAATTGGACCTCTCCCATTTGGACCTCTCTCAATTGGACCTCTCTCATTTGGACCTCTCTCAATTGGACCTCTCCCATTTGGACCTCTCTCAATTGGACCTCTCCCATTTGGACCTCTCTCAATTGGACCTCTCTCGATTGAACTTGGCACTGAAACTGACCCAACAGCTTGGATCTTGCTGATATGATTTGACTAAGGAACTGATGAATTTATCTGGTTTGCCTGACGTAGTTATTTTCATTACATTGCTTTACATTACATGTATACCTTTTAATTCCCCGTTACATACCTTTTCAACTGCACCATTATTATTAATTAACCACTTGCACAGTGCCGATGTCTAATGCACAAGGCATCATCTGATGATTCCCAGAAACTAAGCCCTTGTCAGGTCAATTACATAAAGTCAGTCTGTTGAGAACATAGATGTGTGTGGTAATTTGTAATTTTCAAAATATATATGTTTAGCTACAGTCAGATTTCTGTTCCAATACTTACTTACTACTTAGTCCTTCCCATGCAGGTCTGTCCATCATCAACGCATCTCCTCCACTCATCTCTCTGCATCGCCAACTCTTCCGCCTCATCCCATGACATCTCCAGGCATCTCAAGTCGTCTGTGATGGTTTCCGGACAGTTCTTCTGTGGTCTTCCTCTCCTCCATCCCCTTCCAGATTGCCAAAACATCAGTTGTTTGGCTCTTCTATCTTTATCCATACGAAAAACATAGGCCTCGGTCCGCTATTCTGGGGTCCGCTATTCTGGGGCCCGCTATTCCGGGGTCCGCTATTCCGGGGTCCTGTTCCGCCGAAACATACATACAACATACATACATACATACATACATACATACATACATACATATATACATACATACATACATGCATACATACATGCATACATACATACATATATAAATGCATACATACATTAATACACATATAAATGCACACATACATACATGCATACATACATACATACATACATACATACATACATACATACGTACATACATATATAGTATATACATACATACATATATACATACATATATACATACATAAAAGATGCATATTTTTAACAGTCCCTTAAGCTAGACCTGAGGCAGCCACGGGTATTAAGTGTTGGCGGACTCCCAGAATACCGGACCCCGGAATACCGGACCCCGGAATAGTGGACCCGGAATAGCGGGCTGGTGCCAAAACATGCCCCATCCACTTCAGTCTTCTCTCTCTGATGATGTTTTCTGTATCTTCTTGTCCCATCCGCTCTCCTGTAGTTTTGTTTGTTATCTTGTTGCACCATGAATCCATGAAACATTAAGAATTCTTCTCAGCCACTTGTGATGTGCTGCTTCCTTCCAGTAACACCCCTTAGCAAAGCTCCTGTAAAATGAGTACATTGATTGTACACTGTCTTAGTTAGATCAGACACTGAAGCCCACTTTCCCTTATGCACTGAGGCTAAAAAATTAGACTGACCACTCTTCCTCATACACTGAGTCTAAAAAGAGTAAGGAACTTTACAATGTGGTTGTTTTCTTCTTTGTATTATTCCCGTGCTTATACTCACGGTTCTTTTGACTCTATATGCCTTCTGTGTGTGAGTATTTCTTAATTAAGATTTTCAGCACCTAGTTGGGAAATCAGTGCAGCATGCAAATATTTTGCCTGTGGTTCATCCATAATAGAAAGCTAGATAATAGTCATATACCACAATCAATCATGTTGGCGAGCTCAGCCATAATTGCTTTTTCACTTGCCACTTAGAAAGCCTTGGTGCCTATTCAGATCTTTGTATGGTCTTCGTAATTCAAAGTCGAATATGTCAGAGTTGGGTTTTAATGACCTGATGCCATTTCTGGTGCTACGTTTGTCACCTCCTGTACCTGCCAAAGAAAACAGGCGATTCCAGACCATAAACACCAGCGGGTTACTCCTAACATGAATATGAATATTTCAGGAAACCATTTGCATTTTCTACACATGACTGTATTGACCTGTTGCTATGTTTACGGTTCAAGGTGTTGCTCCTGTTGTCAGAACTACTGGACTAGTTTTTTTAAACTTTTAGCTTTTCATATCATATCGTATCTAAGGATTTATAAAGTGCCTCTCATAGAATAACCATTCAGAGGAGCTCTCAGGAGTCTCAGCACGGAAGACCCAGGTGAAACAGAAAGCCTTTAACTGGCTTTAAGGAACGAGAGACCGATGAAGAGAAGCCAGGCATTAGTTTGGCCTTAAGGTTTTTGTATGAATGTAAGGGCACAAAGCCATGAGAGATGTCATGAAAATTAGAAACAAAAAATTCTAATGAACAATCGCTTCTAAAAATATAGTCGGATACGGTTTATCATTAAATTATTCAATAAGTCTGTAATTATATATAATATTTACCATTTCAATGTAATTTAATCAGAGCTGTATATTTTGATTTGCTTTTTGTCTACTACTTAACAGCTTCTGGATGTTTTTATTTTAATCCTTGAGTTGTCTTTCCATCAGTGGCTTTTCAGGGGTTCTAAATATATACTCGGTTTATACGTTCTCCTGCTGCTGTTATTGTTATTATTATGTAAAATAGACATTGATCGATCTTTTATGTTTGTGTGTACACTGTACAGATGTATGTGATGTATGTACGAAGATGCTTGCTTTAGTGCACTTTAAGTACTTCACAAAGGCAGTGCAGTCTTTTAATGCTAATGAATCCAATTGATTATTCATGACTACTTTTTTTTAATTACTGAGTGTAAAGTGGGGTGATATGAAATAAAATTGCGACATGGCGTGCAGAATTAGAGGATCACTATGCTGCGGGTATTGGGAAATAATGAGACGTTGGACATCCTGCCAGTGTGCTCTTGGCTGACATAATGCCCTACTGCAAGGCATAATCCATGTAGCCAAGTGCCAGATCAATAGAAAGTGGTTTGGTTTTGGCACTTTGTGTGTCAATCTATTCACACCAGCGTGCCTAACAAGCCTGGCGTTTGGGACGAAGCGGGTGCACAGCGCGGGCCGCTGGAGTGATGCTGGGCTGTAGTTTCTGTGGAGGGAAAAGGAATGAGTTGGAGACAGTTCGTAATGTATTGAGCAACGAAACAGGAGGCATCTGATCTGCATGATTGAAGAAGCTTTTCTGCTTCTTGTTACGTCTTGTGGTAAAGAGGAAGACGCTGTGGGCTTGTTTCATCGGCTGCAACTGGTGTACAGTTGGATGCTGCAGTGTGTGCTACAGCGTTTGAGAGGTTACCGAGCGACCTGATGCAAGGCGCTATAATTGCCGATGTAGTGATGGATCCTGAAGTAAATAACATGCTGGATGGGATTGCTTTCTCCTTCCTTCATTCCATGATTAGAGGATAGAAACCATCTTGTTTGTTGGTTAAGTGTTGATTGGTCAGGAGTGCTGCTCAAAGAGTTCCTCAAAGCGGTGCTATGAACTAGAGTAGGTGTAAATAAAAAGACTGTAAGGAATTCTTTAGCTGTATAGTAAATGAGCAAATTGCCCTTAATTTATGCACTGAATCACATGAATGGTACAGCAACTGCTGTGTTGTTTGCAGTTGTGGCAAAGAATCTCTCTATACAGGAATGAAAACTCTTGCAAAATAGTTGCATGCCCTGCCCGGTCAACTCCTACTCACAGGTGTCACCTCGCTTCAATTTTTGCACTGGGGGCAGGCTTTTAGCCAGAAATAAAGAGTAGAGCGTCAAAAAGCATTCAAAGTCGTGACCACCCGATGCCGTGAGTGTATGAAGTCGCAACTGCCCGATGCCGCAACCGTACGAATCTGACTGCAAAAGTCTGCAATGCCCCTACACTGAATGACTTGTGGGTTTTCATCACAATTGTAACAGTTTTGTTTTATATACAATGATACAAACAACAATCTGTTGACTTCAGATTGTAATTTTTAATTCCCTTATTTGATTATTATAGCTTAGGGAACAGACGTTACTTGTTATCAATCCAAACCCCTATTATTATTCTTAAGGTCAAGGTATTTATATAGTCAAATCAGTTACCAATTACCATGAAACAGCCTCATCTAATTGACACTTAATTAAACGTATCCTACATCATACCAGTAAATAGCTGATAGAGAAGTGTATCTTGTGTGGGAAAAGGAACATCGTTACACAGATGAAGGGGAATGGATTATACATTATATCACATGCACAGTTTATGCCCATCCAAAATGATTTTCAGCCGTCCAAAGGACAGCTCGACGGGTGGCTGGCTAAGGGCCTGCTGGAGGTATACGGATTATCTATAAAACTTACAGACCATGATTTACTCTCTACAGACAATGCTTTACTTTGAAAAAATCATAATTATTCGCCATTTCTTCTTCGTAGACATAATAAACTGCACTGCATGTATTATGTAAACAAGGTGTGATACTATCTGACCGCTAGGATGCTGTAGTGCATGGGCGCTCAAACTAGTCACATGAGGAGCAATAAGGAATTTTCCAGTCCAGTGTAGGTTGGTCCTTGGCACTGCGGCTACCAATGTGTGTACAGCAGTGGAGGGTACTGTTAGTTGATGGTATAGAGGTAAAAAGTAGTGTTGTTTTTAGTGTACTGTCCTTGAAATAACTCATTGGAAGTGTTATCCCAGCAGTTCAATGCCAGAACACCTTTTTAAAGTGTATGATACATTTGGGGAATGGGGGAGGGGGGGGTTGAAGCCAGTGTGGTGGCAGATGGCCCTATAATAGTTGGTGCGAGGTCCTCGGCTGTTGCATCCATTACTCTTGCTATCTATAGCTGTTGATTTGGCAGCTGATGTGGATTTTGGCCGACTTCTCTGCAGTCTTATTACAGCTGCTGCAAGTCTCCATATGCCTCAGCTTAATTATAATGGTTGCTTTGATAGTCTGCTTCTGCCTGTTGTTATGTCTCATATACACCTCCAATTGATGCTGTCTGGTTGTTTTCAAGTTGCATCAAGACCTGCAATAGAAATGAGTGATATCTGTCCTTGTGTGATGTGAACAGGAGCGTATTTGCTCGTATTTGCTCGGAAGGGATTTTATTGATGAGTAACACTCAGATTTTACCATTGTAGATTGCTGTCGTATAGATTGCTCCTAGAGCATAAAAGTATTAGCGGAAGTCATTGAAACTGATGCTACTAATGCAACATAGAATGTGTGTTCAGTTGATTTCTTTTAATCTCTAGATCTGTTGTCTTAATGCTGTAATTCTTTGCTTTCTTCTTCTCTCTCTCTTCTTCTTTACAGCTTTTCGTTCTTCTTGTGTTTGCGTTTCCAGATTATCTTCTTGCCTCATCTTTTGCATCCTCTGGTGTCCTTTTGGCTGGCTGGCTTTTGGCTGGCTGGCTTTTGGCTGGCTGGCTTTTGGCTGGCTGGCTCTGCCTTCCTTTTGGCTGGCTGGCTCTGCCTTCCTTTTGGCTGGCTGGCTTTTGGCTGGCTGGCTCTGCCTTCTTCATATTTATGCATTAGGATCTCTGTATTGGATTTCTTCATTAACGCTTAGTCGTGGTTTTCTGTTCTTCACCATTCCATGTAGCCTACAACACTGAGCAAATACTCGTTTTCCAATCATCACTGTGCAAGTGGTTGAGGAGGGATGCAGGAAGGGTAGTGGAGGCACGAGGGGGAGGAAGGAAAACAGGAAGGGAGGGAATGGGTGGGAAGCCACAAGCAATGATGGCACCTTGCTCAGAGATGATTCTGGTGTTGGTTATATGGTGGAGTCTTTAGCAATAGTATCATTCTTGTTAACTCCAAGGACACCAAAGAGCATTTCAGGCAATTCACTGTTCATTTGCCTCTGCTGAATTATGGTTGCTTTGATAATCACCTTTGACCTTGCCAATGTTGCATCCTGAATGACTTGCAGAGCAAAGTGATTGCATAACAGTATGGTGGCAATTACTGCAATGACTGCTCTGTATGTCAAAATAAATCAATTCGCATGGGCACCAACAGATATTTGCCAAGGATAAACAACACATGAAAAAAGGGACACAGCATCACTGCCTGATGAGGGCCAAAAATGTTCAGATGTGAGTTCTAGAAGGGACAAGTGCCCCATGGTACCTCTGTGTGGAGGCACCTATGATCCAGGCTAAAATGATTGGTTCTTGATTGTTGATGACTTGATGGATTTGAGAGCTGTCGCTGGGGTCATAGATTAATGTGTAGGGAGAACTAGCCTAGTTTTTGAATAATTCTGCATTATGTTATGATCATCAAAGGATTAGGTCGTTTATAATACTGTTATTAACAGTATTATATCACCCAGCAGTTTGCTCTGCATGGTACCTGCTGGACCAGTGTGGAATTCCCTGCCATCTGTACTTAAAGTTGTACATCAATTTCAGAAATACATAATACATTATCTAATTATTATATAGTTTCACATTTGACAGATATGACACCATTGCACCCAAAGGCATAGGCTCTGGAGGCAGCCGGGGCACATGCCCCCTAATAATTGAGAAGAGAGGGCATTGCTCTGGCCTCTGAGACTCGCTGATTGTCCAGATCCCCATGCCCCTCAATATTTTGGACAAGTTTACGCCACTGATTGCACCTATGTAATGAATTTTAATTTATTTAAATTTCTCTTTCTGTTGCACCTATAAAATGATTTGTACAATATAGTGACATTGAAATTGTTAATTTTTGACTGTAAAAAAATATTTAATGTAACACTTTGACTGTGCTTACAAAGTTAACAAAAGCTGGTGAAATGTGCAATTGTTGAAAATGCCATCATGAAATGTGTTCCTTTGAGCAGGACTTGTCCTTTTTCTCTCACATGCATGGGGTGCCTGTTTGTTTTTTCTTTGAACAGCAATAACATCGACTGCTATCAGTATTCAATAAATGTAAAATCGAAAGCAAAACAGATTTGAGAACAGCAGTGAACTATTAAAAATATTCACAACATAAAGAAAAACTATAAGAAAATATGCCAAAAGGTCATCATTATAATATTAATCTGAAGGCTTATGACAGAAAATGGATCACTCTTCACAGTTAGCTTTAGGGTACTGAAGTTATGTTGGCCTATATCAGTGGGAAAGCCATGTGCTTTAGAAGTAATTTTGGCTTGCATAGACAGTTTCAGAACATTTTTGCAGAACGTTTTTGCAGTTAATGTCTAAATTGGACCACATTAGCATTGGGGCAATTTTTATACAAGGGTAGTCTGATGCCATGTGACAGAGATCAGGGTAGTGTAATAGATAGCTTTTGGATGTTTGAAGTTGTGCTACAATAACTAGTTTTAGGGATATAAATTATGCGTCTTTAGAGATGATAGGAAGAACCTGGACCACTTACTGTATAAGCACATTGCAAATAGTGAGTTTGTTTTGTGGGTGAGTGACAAGGAATGGGGCATTTGTAACTTGTAACTTTGGGTGTATTGAATGACACTATAGAAGTGGCTTGCATTAAATGCAGAGATTTTCTCATAGAAATTTGACATTTTAGAATACAGGCCAGAATGTGAACCACATTTGGCAAACAAAGGTGGAATGTTGATAATGGATAGTGGGCCTATCCCTATGGAATTCCCTTCCCTTGGTACTGCGTGGGACCCTACTTGCTGGGTTCTCTCTCTCTCTGTTGTTCATAGTTAGTCTTTTCTGTTTCGGTGAGGCTTACACACTGAGAGGGCCTCTGAATAGTTTGCACTGTGAGAGGCGCTTTATAAATTTCCAGATACCTTACCATACCATATTAAATTTTATGTGTGCGAACATAACAACTTGTTTCATTTCTGCAATCTGTGCATGGGAAGATCCAGTGAATCAAAAGCAGTGCCAGAGGTGGTAGATACTCTGCCATCATCCCACTGGAGGCTAACTTCATCTGATTGGCTGCTTGATTTTTGTATGAAACGACTGTCAAGCAAAGGGTGTGGTTGTTAAATTTTTTAGTTGTTAAAGAGACTCTTGGGGCTAGGCTTTTATATTCAGTTACCTGAATGGTCTGTAGATTGGTCTATTAGTACCCTTATGTATAGTAGGTGATTTGTCTGTGTTAATGGTCTTGTCTTTGGTCCAGGTTCAGATCTGTGTAGCCTGTCTTATCTTTTGTAGTCAGTATATGGGGCTGTGAATGTTTACTGTGACTGATGGTATGCACTTCTTGTCACTGGCTTTTATTATTAAATTGTTTCTGTTTGTTATTTTGCAGCTACCAGTTTCCCACAATGCAGCAGATTGGTGAGGACCTGATACATGTCCTGGACCATCTAAAGTAAGTTTACCTTTTAAGTTTCAACCTTACGCATAATGGAAAGGCTGACCTAAATTTGGATTAAGCACCTTGTAGCGCTTTACCTGTTGTTGGATATTACACCCGCTACTGTGAGAACAAAAGCCCCCACAGTCAGTATATAGCTATAGGATATAATAGCTTTGCAAAGAATGCCAATTACTTCTTTTCAGTTTGAATTATTTATTACATAAGAATAAAAAAATAATGTCAGTACTGTTGACTGTACGATTTGCTAGATTAATTCTATGTAAACCAGCATCCTATAATTTAATCACTATTATATTATGGCCTGTGCTAACCTCCCTCTTCCAGTTTTCTTGGATCTTGGCTGTTACTCATTTTTAACATGCCCTTCATGAAGATTGACATTATCTAGACTTTGGCAGGGCCGGCAGTAGCCCAAATGGTGCCCCAAGCAAAGCATACATTTGGCACCCTCTGAACCCCACTCCACGGTCCACCTCACGTCACAAAACACATTTTTTTGTGAAAATGGCGCCCCCTAGATTTTGGCAACTGCCTGCTTTGCCTGTGCCTAGGGCCGGCACTGCTAGTGGGTGGTGAAAGCTATTTATTAATAAACAGTAGGTAGCCTGATACATTGAAAGGTCAGGATTGTTTCTTGTTATCTGAAAAGTTTGTGATGTTTGTTGCTTCTAGTTTGGAATTTCTTATTTACTTGTTGCTTATAAGCACACAAATGGTTTTTGCCAGTTGCATATATATAGATACAGGATTTACAAACATGTACATATAGTAATATATGTCACGAGCAAAAGACAGCAGATGTATATATGTAATATATGTATATATATTTTAATCCTTAAGTTGTCTTTCCATCAGTGTTCAAAATATCTACTCGGTCTATACATTCTCCTTGTCTCGTCCTGCCATTGAACGGCCTGTGTCGCATATTTCTGCTATGGTTTGACTCCGGCTTTGGAGTCGGATGCTGGGAATGGCCGCATTCATCTCGCTTTGCTATCGCTCTTTGCAGAGTTGCATTGATTTTGTTATCCATCTTTCTGTTCATCCTTATCGAGTGAACCGAAATTGTTCTTCCGTTTTACTGATCGCTGCTACAGCAAGCTGATGCGCTTCAGCTGCAGGGCAGCCATTGAACGAGGCAGGGACGAGAGATGTATGTACAGAGGGGCAAGATGAGGGAGAGATGGTTATGCCATATCTGGCCTGGGGAAGGAAACATAGACAAAAAGAGGGACAAAAAGAGAGACAAACAAGGAGAGGGAGAGGCTTCATCAAGCTGGTAGGAAGGTAAGGAGATTAGCCCTGTTAGTTTCATTTCTCGGCTGTTGCCTTGGGGCCTATATTTCCATCTTTGGTGTCCGTAATGCTAATGCAGGCAGCAGTTAAAAGGATTTTGATCGACTACTCTGGGGGTTATAATAATGCCCAGTGGCCATCACCTCCCTCCATAGTTCAGTCTCATTGGGATTGACTGTAATGTTGTTCCTTTTGTAACAAAATGGCTTTGATGTTGTTGGGCTACATTCAGTGAAGGCTCAGTGTTGCCAGTTGCCTTGTGTGTTTATGAAATTCAAGTGTCTTCAGAACACTTCATCGTGATACTGAGCCATCTGTCATTATTGTCACTCTAAATTTGAATCCATCTCTGTGCCATAATAATCTGGTGTATAGGTCGAGTTATCAGATGAAAGGTCATCTGTGTGAGATGAGCCACGGAACTATGATGAAGCCATCTGTACAAGGCAGTAGACATAAAATAAGTGGTTTGGTGTATATTACAGCAATTAACATATCAATATGTAACTATGTAACTTATTGTATGAAATAAGTATCCTGTTTTATCCAATTAATCAACTATTTGTTTGTAAACAGAAGATCAAATTTTTTTGTCTGCAATTGCTGCTTTTATGTACGAATGAAATTCGAGTGGGATCTTTCATAAAAGAGTTTCACAGGCAATTTTCTGGATTTGCTTTGATGTAGACCTATTGATTTTCTCTCTTTTGGTTAATGCATTGATCGCTGCTTGGTTTTGATTTCCACAGAAGATTTTCCTTTACTGTGATTGTGGTAAGACTGTTCTATGCAGTGCCACATATTTTCATGCTGAATAGTGAACAGAAGCACGTAATATTGTAAGCTGTCTCAAAAAGCCATTCTCTTTTGTGTCGCATTATACAGTGAAGTTTCTTTCGACTACCATCTTCTGAGAATGGGTATTTTGAGGAACAAATAGCTGGTCAGACCCTTCGGCCATCTCTGAGAGTCAGCCATTGATGTCAAGTGCAAGCACCTTCATCTTGTAAGCCTAGGCATAGTGGGTGTAAACAGCCACTTCTCTTCCTTGTCTTCTGATCCTGTCTTCAACAGCACACGGTCAATGTATTTAGTTTGTAGCAGAGCGTGCTTGAACAGAAATCCTGAAATATATGCGACTGTGCATGAGAAACCATCTCAGAGTCGGAAAAAATAAAACTGGGTCTGGTACTGCCAAGGCTTTCCTGACATAAAATTACTGAATAATTAGGTAATTGGATAGTTATATGCGTATTCCTTTGAAGCTGCCATCAACGAAATTTGTTCGAGATGGATATTTCCATGGCTTGGTCATTTGCATAATGATAGATGCAGATGACTTAAAATTATGGCATAAGACGGATATGTTTAATTAAGTTTTTGTTGCAGGGCATCACAATAAAATTGAAAATAGAAATACTTAGCGAAACTCTGCATGTGTACTCAGAATTTGATAACTAATACAAGAGAAGGAACATAAATATGCAAACAAATCATTTAAACTAAATATATGCTTAATTGCCTTCTGAGCATTTTTCTCACCACTAACGGTTCCCAAAAAAAGTTTGCGAAGGTTTTCTCAGTCATGGTCACACATCTTTCTGTTATGGATAGTGGAGCTATAAGAAAGGATGAATTGTTAACTTTTTAATTAAGTTTGTTACTAATGAATCGTTTTAGAATCAAAGAGGTGGTTTGTTTTGGTGAAGGAGCTGGAGCGAATATTTTGGCCAGATTTGCGGTAGGCATGTTGTATCTGAAATTTGTAATTAACAATGTTATCTAGTAATTTCTTTTCAATAATGCTTTTAAAAAATTTTAGTTTTAGTTTGTCTAATTGTTTAAATCAAACTGCATGACTTTATTAACCAACGTAATTCTTCTATGCTAGATTTTGAATTTGATTATTTTGTTAGAATTCAGAATTTGAAGTGTTCAATCTTGAATCTACCATTAATTGTTAAGTGCTATTTGTGGAATCGCAAGAATTCATTGAGATCCGGAAAGATTCTTGGCTGCAGTTAAAAGCAATGACCTGGGGTTAGATTGCTGGTGTTCAGTGGACCAGCGAGTCCAAACTGCTGAGTGGTAGCGATGGTTCCAGTGTAAAGAGTGAACTTTGAACTCATTTGGGAGTAATTATGAGACTATTCTTCGCCACCTGGGGGCCTTGTTAAGTTGTTTTTAGCTCAGAAATGCAAAGCAAATCAATTACAAATTTGGTGAACAGTGCCCTAAAGGGACAGTACTGCATACACATGCCATGTACATTGACCTGGTCGGCGCAGAGTGGAATTCGCAAGTGGGAAGTGTGCAGACGGAGAAGGGCCCCATATGGGCAGACGGAGAAGGGCCCCATATGGGCAGACGGAGAAGGGCCCCATATGGGCAGACGGCGAAGGGCCCCATATAGTTCACATTTCTGTTGTCTTTCAAAACTTTTTAAATTGACTGATAGCTGATTTATTGTTTATATACGATTAAATTGCGGGCTTTCTTCAACAAACAACTCGTGCCGAGTGCATTGTTATGAGTGGAACTTAGTGGAATGGACACTGGGGAATTTTTTCATCCAGTCTATTAAAAGCTTTTCCCTGTGGTTGCAGTCAGTTCCAAGTGATGAATTATGCACCAGACTGGGAGCAGGCAGCTTTGTATTTTGTACTGATAAATCATTTTAAATGATTCACAAGATGGAGCACCAATGATCAGTTAACAGAAATTATACACAGCGGCTGGGTCTTTGTTGTACACCAGGAGCACCTTATTACATTGATCATTATAAAACGAGTTCAGATGCTACACAGTACAACAGGTAGATGTCGTTATTTTGCTACTGTGGTGTAACAATGGTGCATTATGAGAGTTCGTTAGTGTTTGCCTAGTTTATATCTGCTGTAACAGCTCTCAATGATAGGTTGCTTATACAGAGGCTTTGTATTGTAAAATCTGATTGATTATCTGCCAGGTTAGTTAACACTTTAATGATGAGGTTGTACTGAAAGCAACTGGGAAACCAAAGCAGCTTGTCATTAAAGCATAAACAGCTTTCAAAAGTCTGGCAGTGTAATGGATTGGTGTTTGAAACTATGGTTATGCTGCGTCTGCCATGGATCCAATATTTGGTTCAGAATAGATACTGAAATTGGTCTAAATCATTCATTCATTCATAAAATTTAATATAGTGCACCTTCAAGAATCAGCAAATCAGCAATTTAACATGTTTGAATACAGCAGCATACCTGAGAATTGAGTGATGTTGAAGTAAGATTTTAAGAATCAAACCTACAAAAGTGTGCATTCAGCACTTTGACAAACCCTCATGCACAGCCTTGACAGTAGAGATGAAAAATTCTTAGACTCTGTGGTCCGTAACCGACAATAACAAATTTGCCTAAGTTACTGTGTGCATTAATGAGCATTAATGGTTCTGCATTTACCTGTCATTTTACCAATAAATTTAATTATGCTGAAATCCAAATGCAAATGGCAGCAAGATTGACACTGTTTATGAAACTTATACCTGAATCGAGTGTTGGACCATGAGCTATAGATGGTTATTTTCTGAATGATGCTGAATTTCATGTAGATGTGAATTTGGCACTTTGTGATTTTTGCAGATGGAAAATACCCATCGTGTTCTCGGCGTTTGTCTTCTGCACACTACTGGAACCACAGCCGGCCTGTTGGAGTCACTCAAAGACAAGGTGATCAGACTTAAAAGGCAGTGGTCTGTGACCTCAGTTCATCTGTTTTTGACATGGACTTTTTCCTCTGTTTCACTTTTGCACAGATACAATCACCAACATCAAATGTCATAAATTGGAAATATGAAGCCCATATCGGAATATTGTGATATGGGCATCATATGTTTTATATATCATGTTGCTGTTGGGGATACATTCTTGTCTTACTTCCATTTTCATTTGAAAGTATTCTGTGATCTTTCTGTCTATTTTTATGACACTTGATGATTTTTATCAATTGCTCTGCATTTTGCATCTCTCTCCACATTGCATCAGGTCATATGCTGTAAAATGCTTGTTTGAAGTCTATGAAGTTGGCTGTATGGCTGTGTTCTATGCTTCTCTCAATTATCTGTCTCATTGTGAATAGTTGATCAATTGTGCTTCTTCGTGGTCTGAACCTGGCTTGCTCTTCTCCAAGTGCTCTCTCAGCTTACTGCTTCATTCTGTTTTGTATCATTTTGGTGAAAACTTTCCTGGAATGCTCTGTAGGCTAATGCCTCCATAATTTTTGCAGTTTTATGGATTTCCTTTTGTTCTGTATATAGATTGTCGATTTTTGCCCAGTCTTTTGGTATATCTTCCTCTTGTTGAATCTTTGTAACAAGTTTAGCATAGCTTTGGCAACTGTTTCTCCTCCACCTTGAAGTAGTTCTGTAGTGATTCTATCCGTGCGTGTGGTGCTTTATTCTTTGTCATTTTGTAGATAGCATCTCTTGTCTCTTGTTGTAAAAATTTTGGCATCTGTTCTTCTATGTTGTTTATGGGACAGAACCATAGGGTCATTATGTGTGTTGACATTTAGTAGTTTGAAATGTTTCATCCATCCTTTCTGTATGCTTGCATTGTGTACTGGGACTTTACCATTTGCATCTTTGATTGATGCAACTTTTAGCTCAGATTGTCCAATAAGTAGTTTTATCTTGTTATTTACTTCTTGCATTCTATTTATCTTGAAAGCTTCCTCGGCTTCTGTGCATTGTTGCTCCATCCAGTTGTTTTTGTCTCGTTGCAGTTTCCTTCTGATTTCTCTAGTGAACCAGTTAAATTGTTTCCGGTCCGCAGTATAAGCTTGTTGTTTGGCTATGTTTCTTCCTTCTTTAGTAGTATATTTGTTGGATGTATTGATTTGTATTCTTGTTTTTTCCACAAGTTGTAATAATTCGTCTAATATCCATTGGTCTTTTGGTTTCTTGCAAGCTCTTCCGACTTTGTTGTTGGCTGCTGTTTGTATTCCTTTTTGTATATTTTACCACATAAGTTCTTTGCTGTGCTGATCGTTGATCTGTAAGTTCCTCTCTGTCTCGTCTTTGTAGTTTTGTGGGATGTCTTTATTCATCAGTTTCTTGGTATCATACTTTATGTTCTTTGTAGGTCGGATTCCACTCCTTAACTCCTTAATTTGGCTATTATTAGCTTGTGATCTGAACCTATTAGCACATCGAACTACTGTTTTTCACATTTGAGCTCCATCTTTGTTTATTATGATGTAGTCTATCGGTTATGTGTATTTCCATCGGGTGATGTCCGTGTCCATTTCCTTTGTGGTTTCTTTTGTTTGAGGAAAGTGTTCAACATCTTCAAGTTGTTTTTAGCACAGAACTTGTGGAGTTTCTCTCCGCTTTCATTCGTGTCTCCCCATCCGAATTTACCAGTGGTGCCTCTCCAGGTATCTCTGTCTCCAACATTAGCACAACAATAATGCTTTGCCTTTCCAAACTGATAGACTGACTTGAATTTAAGAGTTTAACATGTGCTATGTTTGATAATAGGTTATGCGCTGGAAACTGGATACAATTGGAATGAACCCATCAGCTGAAAACTACCTATTGCTGCATCGATTTGGAGCGGTATGTTTAAATTAATTCTAGCAAGTTCTAGATATGTGCACAAAACTTGATTGCATGGCAGAACGTTTCATCAATTTTGTAAACCTAGTTAAATTGGTGTTCAGACTGTTTAAACACTTCAGAAAACAGTCAACAGTAATTTATTAGTTTGTAAACATTTTTGATGGGTTGCAGTGGCAACTCTATCCTCAGTGGCAGCAATGTAGGGCAGCAAAGCGACCTTTTAGTACTCGGGCTGCAGCAGTGTAGGACTGTAGCATGAGCATTCAGCCAGCTCACAGATTTTTATGGAAAATGGATTCAACCTGGATTCAAGGTCATAATAGAATCATGGGATGTCTGACAGTTTATTCCCACAACAGGACCAAACAATGTATCATTGTTTTTACTTGAAATCTGTCACCTGTTGTCTCAGTTGCAGACTGCAGATGGCAGGGCTTATGGTCATCGATCGGAGTGGACACCGATCGATGACCATACAGTTTGGTGTCTGCTGCTGACCATCTGGTCGCGTTAACTGTAGAATTCTGAAATATGTGTTTGGACAAAAAGCACCTTAATTCCGCCAGGGAACACAGAATCGAATTTCAGTGTTTGTAGACTAGCTGTTTAGTTCCTACTGATCTAATTTTTCAGCTTGTCTTACTTTCAATAATTTATGTGAAAGAGACCAATATTTTATTGCCCCATCTTGCAGACAAGGTAAGCTTAACGTATAGAGTGAGGCAAGGGTATAGTGACAAGGCTATTGGTAATTTATTATGTGCATGTCTCGGCGGGGGGGGGGGTCATAATTGCCCATGGTCCTGGAGTTCAAGGATCTTTCTGGATGAGTACTATACTTTAAAGAGATGCTAAAATTCCACTTTCACTTAGCAGTCAGTGTTTGATATCGCTAAATAATTATCCAACACACTGGATGAACTAACTCATCAATGTGGCACCTGTTGCACACCCTGTACAGGTCTTTCACTCAACACTGAAATCACTTTGATTGATTCTACAAATCTTACTCTGACTCTCTTCCTCTTAGCTCTCTCATCTACCTCTCTCATCGCTCTAATTCTGAACAACATCTATGGTAACCATTTGAATGACAAGGCCTGAAACGTAGATCTTGACCTGGAACCAAATCTGACTTGACCTGCTATCAATTCTGTTTTGACTTTAAATAAGTGGGTTCCCACAACTTATCTTCTTTGGGTGATGGCAGAATCTTGAGATTACAGTTATGAAGGTTGACGTAACTGGCAATGCCAACCTTAAGATGTTGTTAAACTTTACATAATATCCAGACATTTGATTCAACAGACAAAACTACTAGTTCAGAGGTTTTAAAGCTATCTATTTATATCAATTGACGGCACTCCAAGAACAGATTGAACAAAATCAGTCCCAAGCTGATGCTTTGGCCTTGTCATGCATATTCAGTGCATGATTCTCCTGTAAGCTTGTTATTTATCATAAAAATCCATTTCTGTCAAGCAATGCTTCAAAATTTAATTTGCAGTCTTGATGATGGTGAGTTTATCACAGGCATAGAGGTGATGATCGACAAAGGATGAGGAAATGAGTTTGCTGAATGGGGAGATGTAAAGAGTGAGCAGCAGGGGAGTATCCTTCTCCTCTCACTCCTTCCAGATGCATTAAATTATGTATATGACACCATCACCCAGGTCTTTCCTCTGTATTTGGAATATCATGCACTGCCCTATCTTTTATAAAGTCATACCTTTCATCACATTCATTCACTGTTAATGCTGCTGGACACACAATTAATTTGCACACCCTCACCCCTGGTGTTCCTCAAGGATCCGTCCTCTGCTATTCATTCTTTACACCTCCCCACTCAGCTAACTCAATTCTTCATCCTCTGTCAATCATCACAACTCTTCATGTCTTTTTCCCTTCATTCTTCCTGATGCACTAAATCATATATGTAACATCCGTCACCCAGATATCAGCCTGGATGACCTACATCCTAAACCCTTCAAAAACAGAATTGTTCATTATTGGCTTCTGTGAGCAATTGAGCAAACTAATCTATCCTTCCGACCCTTACAACAGATCTCACTTCTCCCACGTCTTACTCTTCTCCTGTCTGCAATCTTCAAATCATCTTTGTGACCTTCGTCGACTGTGCCCAATACTTGACTACAAGACCACCTGCACAATAACAACCTCAATTGTTCATTCCAAATTTCGACTACTATAACTCCCTTGTCTGCAACATCGACTCTTCTCAAATAAAATGCCTGTAAACAGTCCAGAATGCTCTTGCCTGCTCAGTCACCATAACTCCCAAACACCACCATATAACCCCGGTAATTCTCATATCACTTCATTAGATAAAAGTCCTACAGTGCATCAATTACAAAATTCTATCTCTTACCTACAATGCCCTTCAAACCTCTCAACCCTCTTACATTCGCCAGCAATTCACCATCCAACCACCCAGATCTACTCGCTCATCATCACACCTTTCTTTGTCTTGGCCTCTAATCTCCTTCTCTCTGAACTCCTGCAACCGCTTCTTGATATGCAGTGCACCAGCTCTTTGGAGTGAACTCCCAAAAGATCTCCATCAGTAGCTTTCCACTCATGACTGAAACCGAACTCTTCAAGCTACCCTGATTCTACTCCTGCGCCACCACACGACCGCCATCATCAACGATTTCTACCATAGCACCCTGCTTTCTCCTCATCTTTACTTCCCCGGATCATGACCTGGCAGCTGAATAGACCAAACAACCTGGCTATTGCAGACTTGATTTGATATAGTGTTGGTTGAATAAACTGGTATCCCTGATGTGGATTTTGCGGGACGCTGAGAAATTTCTGGGATGTGCATTACATGAGTCTATGGAAATATTGTTTGAGTAGTATTTTTTCTTCTGAAGTTTTTTACTCTTTTGTTTCTGCAATAAATCATTAATTATGTTTCTTTACTAAGTACTGTATAGTTGCTCCATCTGAGTTGAGAGTGGTGTTTTGGGGTTTGTTTGTTTGTTTTTGTTGAGCTATGTTTACAATCTTCACCTTGAAGTTCGTAAGAAACAAAGTGACCCACTAATCAAAGTCACTGTTCTTGATACTTTGTGCTTTTGATGTGAGAAGAGATCTCTCAAGCACTTACTCTGCTTCCTTGAGGCTACTTTGAAGCCAACCCTTATTCCCTGCTTCAAAAGAGTCATTTTAATTGCATAACTGATTAGCTGGAGTTCATGCAAGCATTGCTTCTCATCACTGAGGGATCACTCAATTAAACAGTAAAGGCCTGAGCAGACAGGCTGCTTTGAAAACAAGTGGACAGAAACTAGGCTCCAACTTCTGATGCTCAGGTTAAAGGCTGTATGAAAGGAGAAGCTGAAAATGTTTTGCTTTTCTGAACTGGTGCACATAGCCATCACGGCTGACTTTTCTGCTGGACTCTCTGTTGTCTAGCACTCAACTATCAGTAATTTATGACAGTAGGCACCATTACAGCTGCAGCTGCAACAT
Source organism: Allolobophora icterica (assembly GCA_963556255.1). Taxonomy (NCBI): domain Eukaryota; kingdom Metazoa; phylum Annelida; class Clitellata; order Crassiclitellata; family Lumbricidae; genus Allolobophora; species Allolobophora icterica. Next base: position 33,399,792 of record OY744605.1, read on the forward strand.
CTTGTATGAAAGAGTGTCCTGTTTTTGACAGCTGTTCCCTGCCTCTTCATTTGTGCATCTAGCTTATTGCCTAACATCTATGTTCTCATGTTTTGTGATTCACCAAGATTTGCTAGATATCTGCTATCGACTGTAACTGCGTGCTCTAAAGCATTCAGTGGCAGAATTGCGTCGTTGAGATAACTGCGCAGTTATCAGTATTCGCATCAGTGGTTCAGTAAAGCTTTGTTGTGATGCTGAATCCATGGCTTCCATGTCAAATGCTGTGAGTGGTGAAAGGGTGCCACCGAATGAATTGTATTTATTTCTGATGTTCAAAGCCATGCAGACTATTGCTGGTGGTGTTTAGAATGATCCTTCAAATCCTTGAGAACATGGGCTTTGATGGTCCAGATCTGAGGGTTAATACCATTTTATCTTACTGCTTATTTTGACTTTTAGAGTCAAAGTAATAAGTGGCCACATCAAAATAAATTTTACTTTCACTGAAGATCAAATATTATTTATTTTACTATTAGTTACTGGCCTGGTTATAATGCAAATTACATAAACGGTTGCACTGTAAAACGAAATTGTGTCCAAATGCAATAATAACCAAAACAAGAAACCTTTAAAATCTGATGCTGGAATGTGATTTTCGAAAAAGGAAAGTCTTCGAAAAGGAATTATCTGATGAATGCTACAGCTAGTTTCACACTTATGCATGTTAAGCTAACGTAGAACAGACTGCTGCAGTCTATGCAATATTGTGCAGTGCAATAATCCTACAGAAATTGTTTGAACTGTTACGAAGTGATTAAATGACCAATGCAATAGCATGGAAGTATTTCTAAGCCAGCAAAGCATCTGAGTGCAAACTATTTCAATATTATGACTTAGTCATGTTGTCTCTGGTAATCAGGTTATATGAGCACGTCTGATTCAATGTCTTAATAGAACAGCGTATAAATACTCTGAATATATGAGTGAATCAGTAAGTGAATTAGCGAGTAAATGCGCATGCGAGCGATCGAGGGAGGGCAGAAGGGAGGACACAAATGAAAAAATAAATGAAGCAACTTTAGTCCAGCATTAAGAAATGATTGCACAGCTTGTTAGGTGCTTGGTCTAACATGCTGTAACGGAGAGTCTTCCAGTAGCATAAGCTAAGATTAACGAGACTTGAGACCATAGTTGCAAAAATAATGGACAGCTTCGTATGAAAGGTTGCATACATTTTTGACCACTAGACTGTAGTCAGTAAAGTTATATTCTAAGAAATTACCATACATTGCCATATGTTTGACAGTTTCAACCAATTAGGACAGAATACTAGAGAAGTTTGCATAATGCCAGCAGTCATTTAATTTTATAAATTGTTGTTTCACGAAGTTAAACCAGATTTGCATAGCTCTAGAATTATTCTCTTACAAAATGAGCCACTGATTTTCAAATTACCTCTTCAACTGTCTGTATTTTCATGCTATCGTCGGATGGAAAATGATGTTACTCAAACAGACGAAGGTATGACTATTGTTATTTCTGTATGTACAGTTTATCGAGAAATTTCAGATTTAGTTTAATCAGTAGATAAATCTCACTGGATGCCATTTCTTCGAATCTATGATGCCATTCAATGTTGTTAGGTGGAAATCATGACATGTCCTAGCATTGTCATGGATTCAGTAGGCCTAATTGCTTTGTATCCAAGTGTGTGTGGGGAATCAAGACCTCCCTGGGACCATGAGCAAGTCCCTAGCACATGCTGCTTTGCACCATCAGTTAGTTCTTGTTGTTATATTATATATAAGAAATTAAATTAATCAAATATGTTACATTACTGTTGGGAATTTGGTTCATTTTTGCAGATCACAGTGCCTCGTTTTGCTGTCTTATAACCACTTTCTATTCATTGTTTCTTTCACACTGGGAGCGCCTCTGATTAACGAACACTGCGAGAGGCGCTTTATAAATGTTCCTATACAATACAGTACAATACACAATGGAAACAGTTGAGTGCCAGATTAGATTTGTGATCAGTCTGTTATTTGCTGATTTTGAAGAGATTCTAGATTCTTCTTTTCAAACCATAAATGATTTTGCTGAATGAAAATGGTTTCAATTGTTTTCACTAGTTCTCTAAGGCAACAGACAAAGAAGAGTTAAAGACCATTGTTGAGAGTTACCAAGACACTCTTCGAACTAAAGCCAATCCGAGAAACCTTAAGAAATTCGTTGAAGCATTCCTTAAGTGAGTACTTGATAGAATGGTACATTGTTCTCAAATGTTTGGCAATGAAAGTAGAAACTGTAAATGGAAGATGTGATAAATGTTTGTGTTTGCTTGACAGGTGACATCCCTCAGCAACAAACTGTACTTCTGCTAGCACTACAGTATAATTAAAATGCTGTTATATAACATCTTTTATCACCTTATTAAGTATGTTCTGTTTGATTATAACATTTGTTTTAATATTTCATTTGAACGCTTTGAACAGAGGTCAAATATTTACCACTCAGTTGTAATTGCATTGCATGGTAGACTTTAACTCAACAGTTAGACAATTGGTACATATCTGCATATCTGACAGTCAGCAACAATTTACAATGTCTTAACATAACTGTGATGTATATGTACTGGTTACTCCTTGATATCTGAAGCAGATTTGGATAGCTTGACACTTCTGTTAAGGTCATCCAGTGAGGATGTCTGCAAAGATGCCAACTTCTTCAGCCAGCCAACAGACCTGTGTTGAGTTTGATTAGAGGCCTTTTGCTGGAGCAGTAGTGTCAAAGTACCCAACCTCATAGCACAGTTAGCCTTGCAGTATCAACAAGATAGCCTAATCTATGCCTTAATACTCTGCTGAAATGAGGATATCAGCAAAGAGGGGTGGGAAGAGTAATGCCAAATAAGGACACGGTGGAGGGAAGGGTCCAGAGGCGGGCACTTATTGCAGATGTCCTTTATGAATGACCCTTAACATCTCCGTTGGCAACTATCATTACTTTTACATACTAGTGAGTGAAAAAGTTATGTTTACCTTAAAGCCATGAGCAATTTATTTTGTTGAACATTGTTTGTTTCTGGACTCCCATTATAATTTAATTACTGGTTAGTTAGCCTATGTTATTGATGATCAGACATTACTATTTGTTAAAATGTTACTTTTCTATTCATCAAAAAAATGGTTCTGTTCATTTCACGTATATAAAAATAAACTGAAAACTATATTAATATTTTCTTTTTCAGACGTACCAATATTGCTGACACCATCAAGAAACTGAAGTAAGCTGCACTGGTTTCTGACAGTGGAAATTAAAATATTTATAAAATACTAGTATTTTGTCATTGTGATTGTATTTGTAAATTTATGTAGCACCACTTCAAGAAAATATTGTAGGTGCTCTGGACTAGAGAGTGACACGGTAATGGGGAAAGCGGTATTACCGCGGTAAAAACCGCGGTAATCATGTCAGAACCGGCGGTAATACCGTGGGGATGGTATAAAGGCTTACGGTAATACCATGGGGATGGAAATAATATCACGGTAATTACCGCGGTAACGGTTTTAACATTGTCCACTGCATGAAATAATTAGTATTTACTTTTTAATGGGTCCGCTTTTTCAATGTCTTTGCATTGCTCTATATCACTGAAACCTTGAATATTCGATTTCTTTCCACCTTCCAGGCCGTCTTGAGTGTTTAAGAGTGAGCACATATATATCATAATTTGAATTTGAAGTATGCTCTGTTTTAAAAGCTGTTACTGTTTCAGTTGTGAGCATTATCTGTTTTTGAATGGGGACAGACTAGATGGGGATGGGGTGGGGATGGGGACAGACCTGATGGGGATGGGGTGGGGATGGGGACAGAACCACGGGAATGGGGTGGGGATGGAGAGAAATTCTGTCCCCGTGTCACTCTCTACTCTGGACCTGACAAAATAAAACCACAGTTGAATAGAATATTTTCAATACTGATGGAAATGAGGCTAAGACAGACCAAGAAGCTTAAGTCACGGATTGCAAGGTAGCATATTCCAAAAAGATCGGCCAACAGTAGGAAAAATTTTATGCAGGGCCACGGAAGTTCAGGTAGCGGTACAACAAAGTCACCCTGCATAACAGGGTGAAGAAATCTGTGGCCAGAAATGAAAGAGAGTGAGATGAATAGCTTTGTATATAGTAAGCCAATCACTAGATGATGAGCTTCAGACTGCAAATGAACTTCAATGGATATCCCAAACTGTTACAGTTAACCATTTTCACCTTGGCTTATGCGATGACTCATAAGTCAAGCGCCATTTAACGTAAACTGAACATGAATTGAAAGCTAATAATAAGCTTGTGAATAAGCGACAGTTTAAGGTTTGAGATGTGCAGCGGGTTTGAGATGTCTGAAGGTACGCAATATAAACTGCCTTGATGAGAGAAGACAGGTAAAGAAAATCTGATTATTGCACAGGGTACTCATGTTACTTCTACTGCACCAACATCTGTTATTATGGCCTACGATGCTTTCAAAAGTTCACAGACAATCCGGGCTTCAAACTTTCACCTCACAAGATTTATAGTTTAGCATTTACTGGAGATAAGAAACGCAGTCTTCGATTTTGTTACATGTAATTAATTAATAAATAGTTGAGTGACAACAGGAGTTGAGAGCTCGACAAAATTTTTTACATCTAGCAAATGATTGATGATATAGCCTTAGGGGAAACAAATGGAAAAATTAAAACATCTGGTCTGCTCTATTATTGATGTGTTTTCCTATTTTAAATGATTTCTTTATGATTTTTTGCTTCTAGTAATCGTTTCTTTGATTCATATTGATTGGCTTTGGGCCTTGGTGTATTTCATTTCCAATTAACTTGAATTGTATCTAAATATCTGTCTAACTTTTGTTAAATAATACTGTATCCATGCCTTTGTACAGCTTCTGATAATTCTTTGGTGCTTTATCAGGTAATAACGATTTTGTGAGACTGTGATAAGTTTTACTGCTTTGTGCAGCTGCCCAGTGTTGCTGGTTACCGGACAGCAGTCCATCTTCAATGGAACAACAAGAGGCCTGCACCAGGCTATTCTGAAAACCTGTGAAGATAAGACTAAGGTGGAATTCATTGAGGTTGGCGGAGTGGCAAACGTGCTCGAGGAAAAGGTATTTAGTTGTGGATGGCAAAGTGTGCTATGGTTCACTCTGCCTCTTCACTACTATGTCTAGGGTTCAGTTTTATGGCTTTGGGTGAAACTGACTTTTATTAACACTTTAACGATGAGCTGCATTGGTTTCCCAGTCACTTTTAGTACACGCTCGTCGTTAAAGTGCTAAGTGCTGTTAAGTAAAATAGATGAATAAATTGCTATTTCCATGTTTAGCGATGAAATTCATAGGGACACTTTGTTGGATTGCTGTTCTCATGTTTTGGTTTGCAATCCAAATACCAATAATTGATAGGGTTACTCAATTAGAAAGGACATATTGCTTTGCCTGATGCATTTACCTGAATTAGCTCAAGTCTTGTGCATAACTGTTCCAGCCACAGACTCCTTAGGGGAGGGGGATAGAGTAGTGGTAACTCTCATGGCCAGGAGAGCATAAGGTACATGGATCGATTCCCGTAACCCCCCTCTAGGGCGGCGCCTTGCATGGCTGCCAACCCGTGTGTTTAATTAAGATATCGATTGTACTGTCATGTTTCAATGTAATCTTACTGCGTCTTTCGGTTTGAAATAATAAAGAATATAATTATTATAACACCACTTAGATTAATATATTCCCAAGGCATTTATTTTTGTATCCTGTTTAATACAATCAGGACAGACTGGATACCTTATGCTGTTGATACATAGCTGGTAGTTGTATTGAGACTAAGCAGTGCCAGGCCTGGTTACTATTTGGATGGTGAACAACCATGAATATGTCAAGCAATCTAGATCTCACTTAGGTAGCCTTCCATTTCCCTAAGGTCAGTTTACGAGTACCAGTGCAAGTTGAGGTGTTAAAAATGTCCTGTTGGTATGGTATCCGTGTATATTACCTTGACCTCGGTACTTAATATGATGAGTCGTGCTGTACACTTACTCTTGTATGCTTTCATACACATTCACCGCCTTATAACAGCCTTTACGTTAGCCTCAGATTAACATGACTGCATAATATTTTCCTACATCTATTAGAATATCACAACTGAATAAGTAACATATCTTTGTCGTCAATGACCGCAACGTGATGTTTTCTTTTCAGCCGGATAAGTTGGTCGAATGTTTTCAGTATTTCCTGCAAGGACTTGGTGTTGGTAAGTTGAAATACCGGTATGTGACCCATAACAGTAAAGAGAGACTTTTCTTAAACAGTGAAGCTAAATTTCCAGTCATGTTGGTAAGTAGGAATGCATTTATTTGAGATTTTGGATTTGTTGGCTATGGCTGACTAGGGTCTTTTAGGGACCTTGTTTAATAAGCCAAACACTGTGTGCCACTTCATGCCTTGGCGAATGGCATGCACCAATTGCCTGCTCAAAGCAGCACATCACTTTTAAGATCTTCTTTTTCAGCTTGTCAGTTCAGCCATACCCTTAAAGATTCCCACATCTTGTGGGACAGTTGGAACATGAAATACAGGAGGGACTAGAATCCATCACATCATCATCATCATTAAACAATAGTTTGTCCAATGTCCATGAGATGCAAGCAGCTGGTAAATAAATAACTTTAGATTTTGCAACATTCCACACATTATGCTGCTTTTCATCAACAGTATGTGTTTATGTATCTAAACATTTATATAGCACATCTTAAGCACCTCACAAAGGTGATGACAGTGCTTTTATGCTATCCGATCATTGGACAGTGCTTTTTCGGCTTTTGATCAGAGTTATGCCAAGCCATAAGTTTGACAAATCTGCAGCACCCTTTAAGGATCTCTCACAGTCACTGAAGCATGGCTGTTCTAAAATATGTGACTTAGTATAGACTGTAACTGTTTTAAGGCTGTCCTAAAAGGTAATGGATTGAAAATTATTTATCAGAGAAGATTTATTGCCTTTCAGCTGTCTTTTTAAATGTATGCAAGGCTGTCTTTCTTTTTCGTTTTTGTTTTCTCTCTGACTAATAAATTCAATGAATATTTCGCTCATACACGTTCAACATTGGCTTACCACATGTTTGAGATTTAGACGTCATAGCAAGATGTCTTAAGAAAGCACAAGCATTATTTGCAGTTCAAATGATTTCTCCACAGACAACAGTTGAAAGCTCGACATAGCTGTGGCCATCAAATAGTAGATGTTACTGATCCACAGGTAGCCAAAGCTACCACCCTTTTATTGGCCTCTTCAATGGATATAAATGTTACAGTCGTTACAAGATTGAACAAGCTTTGTAACACTGTTTTATTGTTTATGTGTGATTGTAATTAGTTTCAATGTAAACTTATTGTCAAGGAAATACATTGTTTAAATTGAAAATGGTTTTTAAACTATTGAGTTTGGGGCAATCCAGTATTTAATGGGACTTCTTGAATTGCCCTGTTGATAACCGCAAGTCTAACTTTTGCATTCCACAATATATATATATATATATATATATATATATGTGTGATGAAAATTGCTGAGGAATTAATAAACGGTTGTGATATGTTTTATGTCTAATGCACAGGCAAATAAACTGGGACAAAGTTTGATTTTCCAATTCTTGTTTGTTCCAGTCCAACTGTTTTCTTTTTTCACGACTCATTATTACCTTCTGTTAAAAATATAACACATAAACTGTTATATTTAGTATTTATGTAATAAGCATTTACTCTCTTTGTTATTGTCTTTAAAGTCATAAACATTTACTCAGTTACATTAACCTTTTTAACCAAATCACATTCAAGGGCATTTTGGAGACTAGTTAATGTCTAGTATTTACATGGCTCATACTAGAATTTTTCCAGTCTTGATCAGTTCTAAAAATGAGTAAGAAATAATATTACTCATCAAATTATGAATAATAATAGTTGTAATGCTTAAACATTGTTTGTGTCGGTTTTAGTTTCTGCAGTGCCAATGCAAAATGTGGTTCGGCCACCTCGTGGTCGTTCCATGTCAATGCAGGACTATGACATCCCACTTCGTCAGCGACTCTTCAGTGCTCAGTTTTCATCAAGTCCTCCAGTGTCATGCAGCCCACCGAGCCTTGACGGCCGTCGCTCGTCTGGAGGAGGATCAACACCCACCACCCCAAACTCCCCCAGCACTCCAGAAATTAAGGGATTCACGAATCAACCACTCATGGAGGTTGCCGAGCCCATCTAAGCCTGGAAAAATGACCCCAGTTACAACATGTACAAAAGATGCTTTGAATACACCAAACAGATTTCTGAATTTGCGTAGTAATAAACCTGAGAGACCTTTGAAAATTCATCCACGATACGGAACGTATATATATGAAACGATGTAACTTGGTTCTGTTGTTTCCAAGTTGACTGAAAAATTTTATCAACTTTAAAGCTGCTAAAATGAAATGGCACTTGACTGTGTAGTTTAACTTTTGTTCAATGCTGTGGTTTGTTATGCTTGGATCTTGAAGGTCTTTGCATGCATAATGGAAAATCATATACTCACAATGTTGGGGATACATTAGACTTTGTATTGTCTTCTGATAGCAACTGAGGCAATAACAACCTGCACTTCCAGCTAGCTGTTGCTGCTTGTTAAGAGTGCTGCTGAGTTTTAGTGACATGATGGTGCGCTTAATAACTACTCAGATTTTGTCAACACCTGTTTCAAGAGACAAAGACAAGCTAACATACCATAGTACTGTCAGACTGTTTCTGTCAGGTCTTAAGTTGTCGACTTAAAAGGACTACTGGCAAGAGAAGCAGCAACAAACTAAGAACAAAGATTTCATTCCTTCATTGTGATAAGCCCACATTATGAATCTTAGTCACACAGAAAACATTTTAAGAGTTTGTGTTCAACACTGCAGATTGCAATTTGTAATATCAGAGTGAATTGAGTTTTACTGGCTTCAACTTTCCCTGACTTGAGAATATCCCCACGAGTGCCATGCATTTAGAGCCTCAAGATGTGTTGTATCCTTTCCTTAAGTAACATGAAAAGCTGCTTATTGGATAACAACGCCCTCTATGAATTCAATGATTTGTCATTTGCCATGTGTTAGTTTCGACTGTTATCACAGAGCACTGACTTTTGGAACCACGGGTCATATCAATGGTTTATATCTGATATTGAAATTATTGTGATACCCAACCAAAAACAAGATAAAGGCAGATAGTTATAATACACAATATGCAATACAATACATAATACGTGGTACACAAGATATTTCGATCAGTCGATGGCTGCTACCTCGTGAAACAGCAAAGACAGGTCAAATTTATATTGTCGACTATAAGTTTTGCAAGCATTTTGATGTTGATTTTTTCATGTTTGCAGCTTGTGTGCAAATGCAAGTTGTTTGCACATTTGTTTTGATCATAGTTTTGCTATGTATGTAGTGCACTATGTATATTTCTGTATAATTCTGGTTGCTTTGCATGTACAACTGTGGCACAAAATAACTTTATTGCTGTCATCGGTTCTATCACCGCTACTTGATTATTGTTTGTTGTCACTTTAGAGCTGAGAATAAATCATGAATCTCTTCAGTAGTTGTATTCAACCGCAGCCTTGATGTATATACACGACCTGTCCTTGGCTTACCCTCTGTCCTGGAGAGTTTCACCCAGTGCTTTTTTTCAGCCGGAACGGCGTTCCGGCACCTTTTTTCAGGTATTAAAAAATTATTTATTTATTTTAATAATAAAAACAATAATTTAGTTATTTTAATTTAATTTCAGTGTTGTGAACTGTTTTCAGTGTTTATTGAGACCCTCCCAACCCCCAATCCCGTTTTTTTTTGGATTTTATTCCGACCATAATTATTGCGTTCCGGAACCTATTGTTCCGTTCCGGAACCTTTTTCCAGAAAAAAGCACTGGTTTCACCAGACAGAAAATGAAACTCTTTCCTGTCCTATCCTGCACCACTCTGTGGCTACTGTTGCCGTCATAATTGCTTTCCACCTTTACAACACTGGGTCCTCCTGCCTTCCAGATCCTGACCCAGCACCAGGGCTGGCTCAACAACCTGGATGTTGCAGACTTGATTTGATATAGCACGAATGATTAAGCTGGCCTGCGCCATTCGTCACACCGAGAAATTTACGAGTTTTACAGTACATTGGATAGACAAGATAATTACATATATAATGTCTAAAAGTATAGAGGCCTTGCTCTCACCGGTAATTCACAGTGGTGACATTTATTTGGCAAAAATGCCACCAGGCATGATCTTAATCGTAATCGTAATCTCCAAACTTCTAAAGTGCCACTCGAAGGCCAAGCGCAGGACACCAGCCTATTCACGAGCGCTACGTCAGATCAGAGGGGGTTTCCAGAGAGTAGTCCAAAAGAGGTCCATTATAAGCAAATGACTCAGGTCCGACGCTTACCTAGTACTCTGACTACTACTTCATTTTACTTTGAAGTTTGAAACTCCAATGAACATCAGCTGTTTTATGAAGAAGACAGTATTAAATATTTGGGATATTTTCAGTTTAAAAATTGGAATCCTGTAAGAAGTTTATTTCGTAGTCAAGCTGACTGACTGTAGCCTAGTACAAACCATACACGATATGGAGCTGAACAATGTTAAACACATTTATATATCTCCTTGTCTGATCACTAAGTGCTGTATATTGTGCTTATGCTAAAAAAGTATTCTGATATATGTAGAAACTATTGCATATTTTAATTACTGTAAAATTTCCATGGGCTGATGAAATATTTGACTGTCTTCAAAGAATAAGTACCAGGAATACGTATTTACGGCCTTATTTGTGTGTACTTGCGTAGGCCTAACTGTGCATTGTGATTTTCAGGTCTCACTGTAAGGATTCCTAGATTTTTTTCAACCACAACCCTCATCTCCATCAGTTATTCACAATTCAACCACTTTGCTCAACCTGCTCCTCTTCTCCCCCTTAACACTTCTCCGCTCTTCTGTCACCTCATAACTAAAATTTGGAAATCCTCTGCAGGTCTTTCTCCCAAAGATGTTCCACCTTTCTTGAATAAACTCCCGTCATAATTACGACAATCTGATCCATCCTATGAACTCATCAAAACTCCACCTCTTACTATATCTGCACAGGTCTTTCAGTCAAAGCTGAAAACACTCCGTTACTACCAATCCGATATTGATTACAACTCTTCCCCTTACCTCTTCCCTTTACCTCTTCCCCTTACCATTCTCGCCACTCCAAATGGAAACACTATTCATCATAGCTGTCTGACTGTCCGCTTGTCTGACCCATGGATCTTGATCCCAATTTTTACTTGTGTACCTGCCTGTCGATGTTGTTTTGACTAAGCGCCTGGGAATAAGCTAATTCCCACAACTTAGCTTTCTTTGGAACCCTTAGAAGTCTCGAGATCACGATTTAATATTTATAAACTAAATTTCAATTACTGTGAAGTGAATTTCGTTATGTTTACTAATTTTCAGTGTGAAAACTAGCAGACATACAGACTTACGCTGACTTAAGCAAGCATAGGCGTAATTTGTGGGGGGTACGAGGGGTACCCTTACCCCCCACTTTTTGGACTGGGGGGTACTGTACCCCCCACTTTTTAAGCAATGTCAATCAATATTTTATTATTGTGCCTTCTCAGAGAACGCAGTCACCACCAAAAGTACGAAAATACTTGGATACACAGGTAAACCGAGAGCCAAAATTAATGAGAATACCTGCAGGGATTATGTTCAAAATGGGCGCCATGCGAAAAGCTAAAGCGGAGAAGAAATTGGTACCCCCAATTTTTAGACCAAAGTATTGGTACCCCCTACTTTTTAGACTAAAGTTACGCCCCTGTAAGCAAATGATCAACAGACAGAGATGGGCTCTAACTAATTCAGTGGTAGTTAAAAGTACTTTCCTAACTACTAGTCAAGGAAATAGTTATAACTAGTTTTTAACTACTTTGGAGGATAAAATAGTTACAACTACTTCTTTAACTACCAGTAATATAGTTAACTACTTTCTTAACTACAAAAGCATGAGAAAACAATGTTAACAAGGCAAACATATCCAACTAAGTTATTTATATCAAATCACAAAGTACTGCAGACTGTAATGTACATTATTTGTAACAATGTTCATAATAATAATTATGGACTAAAACAATTGGTTGTTACTGTGCAAAAGTTAGCCAAACATATTCAATATTTCCTATATAGTTCCAATAAAATATATTAAAATGTAACAATATAATATGAAAGCAGTTGTAAAAGCAGTTAACTACTGTAGTTATAACTATTGCAAAAGTAGTTTACTTTCTAACTACTTATTACTAAATGTAGTTCTAACTACTTGTTAACTGCTTGAATGTATAGTTATAACAAGTAGTTAGTAACTACAGTAGTTAAAAGTGCCCATCACTGTCAACAGATGTTCAAAATATGCAATCTGCATGTATTATCTACGAGTTTCAGATAGAGTGCATGAATTATATATTCATAAATTGATTTTAACTTTACACATAATAGTTTTACAAAACATTAGGGTACTTGGACAAATTATAGTATCTCTCTCTTAGTAGCTGCTTTTGTGGCTTTTATGATTCGTTAAGAGTTATTAATGATGAATCAATTGCACAGGGAATTCAGTCTATTACGATTTGTTCGTGGTCAGGTAGTACACCAGGAGATTTTAAATAATTATGCTAGCGATGCGTCGCTCACACATGGAATGTGACTGATGAAAACGTTGAAGTTAATGCCGAATTCGGAGTCCGTGGCTTGTACAGGCCGTGGAATGCACATGCGACGGCATCCATAGCCTGCATAGCAAGTGCTATTATAGAGGCCGCATGTGCGGACAGCACTAGATTGAAATTGATGTGTGACGAAATTAGATTTTCGTTATAACTGGCATGATTCGATGATCGTTTCATCGTCGTCTTGCCCATCACCCAGCTCTGCTCTGTTAGCCAATGTCTTTTCTTTCGATTCATCTGCAGGAACGTAGTCCTTCTCGTCTTCTTCTTCTTCGATGTAGTACTTTGTATCTAATGGATGGGTCCTCCTCCTTGTAACTCCGGTTACTGCTCGTCCAGCAGGCGGATCTTCTGGATCGATGGCATCTGGACTGTACGCAACATTGGTGACTCCCTGGTCTTTTCTTCTTTTACCCATCTCTGGATTGCGAACGTATTTGTGCTCTTTTGTTTTGTTGTAGTCCTGCATTTCATACAGAACCCCATCACCCTCGAATCCATGACGCCCTTTTAGTATTGCACTTTTGCCATCCCTTCTCTGCTTTGGTGCCTCATCGCATTTCTCATCTTGATTTTGCGATGACGACGAATTGTCTGCATTGTAATTTAGACACACGTACACTTAAAGATTTATAACACTTTTATACACTCTTCATCTCAATTTAAGTCATAATTTGCCTCATATTCAAATACATCTCCATTAGAGACCCAATATGTCATACAGCCTTAGGTCTAATTTAGCATGTTGCACTTGAGACTGATTCACCTCCTTAAATCACTATTGGCTGAAAGTCTCTGATCATATATACCGATCCTATCGATCCTATCGTTATAACCTACAACTTCCTATAATACTTCCAACCCAAGGACATTCAGAAACTCTTCCCCCATCCAGCCACCTCACTCTTCCTGATCATCCTGTCACACTCTCTCGTCCTCCCATCACTACTCATCTCAAGTTCTCCAGCCATTCTGCACCTAAACTCTAGGACAATTTCCCTCCTGCATTCCTCAAATTCTCAGCTCCTCCACCAATATTGCATTTCACCCTCCACCATCTGCATCAGGGTCCTCTATCTTCACTCAGGCTATCCACATTCCACACCAAATTACTAGTTTCACCTTACTGAATTCTTACACTGATACATAAAGGCTAAATCCAATCCTCAAATTTTCCAATCTTTCTCGTCCTGAACAACAACTAGCAGATTCTTCTGTGCCTCCTTCTCTCAGTCTCTCTGGCAACTGGACTTCGATTTTCATCTAGTAATAATAATAATAATAATAATAATAATAATAATAATAATAATAATAATAATAATAATAATAATTAATAATAATAATAATAATAATATTATTATAATATAATAATAATAATATTATAATATAATAATAATAATAATAATAATAATAATAATAATAATAATAATAATAATAATAATAATAATAATAATAATAATTTTGCACTTCCGGGTCTCGGTGAAGATGGTCACTCCAGAGAATAATTTTCACATACTTAGTATCTGACTCCTGAGGGATTATATGTACCTCGGGGAATTAAAAAAAAAAAATAATAATAATAATAATAATAATAATAATAATAATAATAATAACGAAATACATCTGCATTACATCTGCATTACAACGCTCACGAGTGCGGATCCACCAACCGGAACTACAGCTTATCGTCAAAGAGAATGGGACAGCCGCTGGATAAATAAGGCGTGGACAACTTTGCACGAGTCTGCGAACAATGCACTGGACCGGGCTCGTCTCTTAGCTTCTCGGGCACCACACGCGGGAGACTGGTTGCTAGCTCCTCCGGTCACTGCATTGGGCCTCCGCTTGTCCGATGAAGTGATACGGATCGCGGTTGGAATTAGACTTGGAACGACTCTGTGCGAACCACATTTGTGTCAGTGTGGCGAGAGACTTGACGCCAGAGGACTCCACGGTCTTGTCTGCAGAAAAAACGCTGGCAGACATCAACGGCACAACATGCTCAACGATGTCATATGGAGATCGTTTGGAAGAGCAAATATCCCTTCTCAGAAGGAACCGTTGGGCCTCACCAGAGAGGACGGCAAGCGACCTGACGGCGTGACGCTTATCCCGTGGTCATGCGGAAGGTGCCTCACTTGGGATGTGACCGTTTCGAACACATATGCAGCGTCACATCTGGCTGCAACATCAACCGGAGCAGGTGAGGCCGCAAACCGGGCAGCCGCCGCCAAAAGATCCAAATACGACACAATCACCCGAACGCATGCTTTTGTAGCGGTTGCAGTGGAGACGAGTGGTGCATGGAGTTCCGAAGGATTGGATTTTGTGTTGGAACTAGGACATAGGCTGACGGATTCAACTCAGGACACGCTTGAGACAAGCTACCTGTTTCAGAGACTGTCGATAGCTGTCCAACGCGGGAATGCCATCTGCTTCTCATCGACATTTTCACGATAAATTGTTCACTGAGTGACGCTGAGATGGCGCTTCAGATTATTTAATCATTATTGTTAAATAATAATAATAATAATAATAATAATAATAATAATAATAATAATAATAATAATAATAATAATAATAATAATAATAATAATAATAATAATAATAATAATAACAACAACAACAACAACAACAACAATAATGATAGAGCCTAAGGGGTCATCCATTAATTATGTCAACAAAATGTGAGAGGGAGGGGTTTGAAAAAATTTGACAATTCTTGACGGGGGGGGTGTTCAAGACAAATTGACGTCAACAATAATTTAATCAAAACGCAACCACAGATTCAGAAAGTCTTTATGAGTTAATCTATAACTTTTTTTGTCTGTAATTTAATCAAACACGATATTTTTTCATTTTAAATTATCTTGTTCATTGTTCGAAGATTAATGAGAAAAAATGCGCTGCATAATCTCTTAAATGCGAATATCCTGCATGGATTCTTTTTGAAAATCTAATATTTCGAGTTTCTTTTTCGATGGAAAGATAATTTGGTTTGTCGGGGGGTACATTTTTTTACATAATTTTTATTAGGGGGTCCTTGAATGTTTGACAGTAACTATTGTTGACAAGAAGAAACGGAGGGGTCAAAAACTGCCTAAAATTTGTTGACATAATTAATGGATGACCACTAATGATAATAATGATAATAGCTAGTAGGCCTAATACGATTTGTAGATTAGGCTATGTGGTCCTAGCACAGCTGACAAGGAATAGGACATTGCAAATGAGTTCAACAATTCAATGACAGACATGATAGTTTAAACAGATAGGTTTCGATCTATCAAGTGAATGTCTCCATAGATGACGCATTCTTCACATGGTCGAAGACCTTTTCACGCAGTGAATCCAGCCTCAAAGAGGGAACATTTGCCATAGCTCTTAAAAGACCGCGGTACTTTGTAGGCTAGTTGATTTCTCGATATGGACTGTAGCCAACATGAAATCCGTTCTGGTGGTCTGCTACTCGAATGAAGAAGTTATAGAGATACAGTCTGGAGTAAGGTACGTCATTCAGTGCTTTGTAAGTAATCAACACAGTCTGTGGCCTATTATGTGATTCGCTGTGGAACCAGCAACCGATGCAGATGGTGACGTGATCGGATGGAGTACGGCCAGAGATGAGACGGGAAACAGAGTTTAGCACTAGCTGACAAGTCGGCAGACCCATGATCAGTATAGGTACCAAGATCGATTCCCGTAGACCCCGTAAGGTTTATTCAGCCTTCCACTCGCTAGGCGGCGGCGGTGGTTAAATGAATAGTAGGCCGTGATGGCGCCCTGTTGGCTGCCGTATAAACAGTTATATTCGACTCCTATAAAACTGTTATCATGACTTTGTGCTTCTACTGTATACATGTATGTAAAGCGCCCTGTCTGGCTGCCGTTTCTACTATAATGTATGTTCACTGTACAGCGCAGTGCGGTCAGCAGGCGCTTAAATAAAGAAAAGATTATTATTATTAATATTATTATTATTATTATTATTATTATTATTATTATTATTATTATTATTATTATTATTATTATTAGGTTTATATAGGTATATTACATCAAACCTACCACTTGGCAAATCATCATCGTCTTCTTCGAATACAAAATATGTATTATCTGTCGACACTTTCGGAATTTTCGACAATTCCTGTAGAGCTATATAATTAACAAAACATATCAGAGTCATCGTAATTGTAAACCACAAATTTCTATAGCTCTACTCCAAGGCTAAGCGCATGGTACCAGCTTATTCAGAAGCGCTGCGTCATATCAGATGGCTTGTCCAGAGATCGATGTCCAGTGGAGGTTCAAGTCCGCGATTGCCAGAGAGACCAGAGAGAAGAGGCAGGACGAGAAAGCTGGAAAGGCGGAGGAAAGGGTAGATTGGGGTAGGCATATTATTCTTGATAGCTATAATCTATAGCCTATAGAGTAGGCCTATGGAGTTATACAGCTAAGATAGAAGAACTATTAATTTAGTATTAAACCATAATGACTATAGCTATAGGCCTATATTTCCACAAATTGTGAATAGTTAAACAACTTTCGTAAAGCTTTTGCAGCTTATATAGCTATATAGCCTAGGCCTACAGTTTAATTTGTGAAATTTTGGCAGGGAGCTCAAAGTTATTTATGATGTGAAAGGTATAAAGATGTTTTCAGACTATGGGTCTGAGATGTATAGGCCTAATAGCTACACACCAAGCGATTGCAACGAAGCGCTGGATATCCATTAGAAAAGAGCTGATGGAGGAAGGTAGTAGGCCCTATTATCTCTATTGTCTATTACCTTCATTATTATTATTATTATTATTATTATTACTATTATTATTATCATCATCATTGTTATTATTATTATTAGGCCCCTATTAGCATCATCGTCATCATTTAGCCTCGACCTTGGCTCAGTGCATCTTCTTCTTGGCCTCTGCCATTTTGGATCCTTTACTCGGCCTTATCCTTGGCCTATAGTGGATAATGGCCGCGGCATCGTCAGTCTTGGCTTCGGCTAGCGGGCTTTGGCATCATTAATAGGCCTACTATTTAATTGTAGTCTTTAGAAAGAATTAAGAAAACGTGGAAAATGTTGTTTTGTTCTTACTCTCTGGATCGTACACGTGGGCATTGGCGACTCGCCTCGTTGGACTTCTGTCGTTCACGTGTGACTTCATATCGGGTGCCTCTACGATGCTTTCTAACCTCGGGATACTGACACTACTCAACATGTGTCGACGGTAGACGTGGGGCCGAGGTCTGTCAGGACCATAGGGCAGTTCGAGGGACTCAAGGACAGCCTCGTCCGCAGGAGCCTGCAATTATTGCAAGAAACCCATGATAGATATACATTATGTAGGCAGACTTGTTGTCCTCGAGACCGAGGTCTTGGTCTCGAGTGCACTCGAGTTCGTTTTTAAAAGTCTTGGTCTTGGTCTTGGTCTTGAGGTTCAAGGTCTTGGTCTTGGTCTTGAGGTTCAAGGTCTTGGTCTTGGTCTTGGTCTTGGGGTTCAAAGTCTTGGTCTTGGTCTCGCAAGAACAAGACCAAGACCGGCTGTCAATATGATCAGTCATTTAACAAAACTCAAGAATTTTAAAACTTACCAAACCTGTTTGCATCATAACCTACAACAAATACCTACGGACGGATGCAAGTCTTATTGGTCAGGAAAACCCATTGGCAGCAGCAACTAAGGTATGCTGTATATGGAAGCCCTGTCGAGACTTGTTTCTGAAGCCAGACGGTCTGATAAACCATGGGAGGATATCAAAAAGGCTCACGATTTGTACATTTACATCCAGTGCTTGAAAAGTTACTGTGTGTGCCAGCGACTTCAGCACCTAGCTATGGAAAGTATTTTTTCACGTGGTGGAATTTTTATGAGGCTCACAAGGCACGTCTTGGTCAGAAAATTCTGAGCGAATTGTTTTTTTTATAAAATACAAAAGGCATTTGGAACAACAGTTTGTATGAAGGACTTTTGTAAATACGAATTCGGAATTCTCTGCAGTCTGCATTTAAAGTTCATTTGCTTGAATAAAATAAACGACTCACGTTTTCATTAAAATATCGACTCCACAATTTTTTGTGTAAGGAAAAGAAGTCTTGGCCTGAATGGGATTTTTTTTGGTCTTGGTCTTGGTCTTGGTCTTGGTCTCGAGGTTCAAAGTCTTGGTCTTGGTCTTGGTCTTGAGGTTCAAAGTCTTGGTCTTGGTCTTGGTCTCGAGGTTCAAGGTCTTGGTCTTGGTCTTGGTCTCGAGGTTCAAGGTCTTGGTCTTGGTCTTGGTCTTGAGGTTTAAGGTCTTGACAACAAGACTGTATGTAGGCCTAGCCAAACGTGCATCAGAACCTCTGTTGAACACGCATACTATTATTGTGACGATGCAAAAGCTGATTAATAGAAACAGGCAGCCCTAGCGGAAATAATGATTCGTTTGAAGATGGAGGATTGTATTCTGTTGCCTTGAAAATGCTCTACGAAGTGTTATCATCATCATCTCTGTCGCTATTGTAATAATAGCGACAGAGATGATGATGATGATGATGATGATGATGATGATGATGATGATGATGATGATGATGATGATGATGATGATGATGATGA
The DNA here is from genome assembly GCA_963556255.1 of Allolobophora icterica. Taxonomy (NCBI): domain Eukaryota; kingdom Metazoa; phylum Annelida; class Clitellata; order Crassiclitellata; family Lumbricidae; genus Allolobophora; species Allolobophora icterica. Next base: position 33,419,198 of record OY744605.1, read on the forward strand.
TGATGATGATGATGATGATGATGATTATGATGACGGTGATGACAGTGACGACGACGACGCTGATGACGGTGACTATAACGATGATGATGCTGACGACGATGATGATAGCACGGTCAGCAACATGAACCCCACATTTAATTCAGATGCTAGAATGTGACATCGTTCTTATAGGGCCTACAACAGTAAGTCTACTCAGAGGCGCCCGCAGGCTTAACAAAATTGGACGCACACCCCAAACAATTGGACGCACACACCTCCCCTCCCATCCTACCCGTCCCCTGTCCGCCGCTCGTAGTCATACACTGAAAATGACTCAGAGTGACTCATTAGAAAAATTCAATTTAGATAACATCTAATGCTTTAATATGCCGTATTGTCGTTTACCAAAAATATCGATGCGATGCCCATTCCTTGTGTGGATTTGATTTTGTGGGTGGACGCACGTGCGTGCAGTGCGTCACGCTGCGGGCGCCTCTGAGTCTTCTGATCAAATGCACGGCATGACACACACGCACGCGCGCGCGCGCGCACACACACACACACACACATACACACACAAACACACACACACAAACACACACACAAACACGCGTACGGACCTTGGGCAAGTCCTTCACTCGCAATTACTCGTGTCGCTTCGGCGTGAAAATTCCGGCACAGTATCAAATGCTGTAGTCGGGAGCGCCTCTGAGTAGTAGTAGACTTCGAGAGGCGCTATAGAAATATCCGGAATAAAAAACACACTCACACACACAAACACAATCACACACACACACACACACACACACACACACACGTATACGAATTATACAGCTTACTTTTCGATTTGCCGGCTTGCCAGTTGCCTTGTCGATGTTGTATCCGCCGTTCGACGTCGTAAAGTGGGGTGGTCCGCCATTCTTCCACAAAGCCCCAGGAGTGGCATCGAGTTCCGATAGTCGGCTTGTGGAGCTGGAAAGGCCGTTTACTTGATAGCTGAAAGCAAACGACGATAGGGCCTACGGATTATATAAATACTACACATAGGCCTACTGACTCGTCCGACTGGGTCTCCGGTGTTTTGTTAGTTCTGATGATACATAAGCGTCATGTCTATGTGCATGTAGAATTGTAGATCTACACGTTGCTGTTAACTCTGTATATACCTTCTTATTTAACGGCTCGTTGAACGCATTGATTGTTACTTCTGCTAAATCCGTTATAAGACATATGTACTACATTTACATATGATCAACTATGGATCTCTACAACGTATTCTATAAAGGTTGGATAATGGATATAGGCTAAGAGAACGCTCATAGTCATAGGCATAAAAAGAAGAACAGTTCCTAAAGTCTCCAATACTTCATACCTCTGGCTAACCTGAAACGCTATCATGAGAATGAAGGGTTAGTGGCTTAATTTTGCTAAGCCTCGGCACGTGAGGGCAGATGACCAGATCTCTCCCTCACTACCTGATCTTTCGACCCACATACAATACATACATACACACATACATACATACATACATACATACATACATACATACATACATCAAATCAAATCAAAATCAAATCAAAAAGTCTTTATTGCAACCAAAAAAAAACCAAAACGTAACAAGCTTTCCATATATCAACGTAAAAAACCACAAGAAAAAATACATCTTTTCGATTATAAATACAACATATAAATACTGGTTAAAGGTTGCAAAGGGTGGCCCCAAAGGGATATAATCCCGCTAGGCGGGGTCACCCATACAACGTATTACAATTTCTAAATTCATGGCTGGCTTTTCTTAATTAAGTTCAAACTAGCTTAACTAAATTCTTAACTAAATGGCTCAACATACATACATACATACATACATACATACATACATACATACATACATACATACATACATACATACATACATACATACATACATACATACATACATACATGCATACATACATACATACATACATAAAAAACATACATACATACATATACAAACATAGTTTTACATACATACATACATACATACGTACATACATACATACATACATATTCCTACTCTTCACACACATACAATATATCTTTAAAACGGATGTAGTAATTGATGTGCTATGTTGTCCTTGTGAAGAGAAAAGTAAGATGGATAGTAGACTTGCCACCAGTTGGTCACATCGAAGAGACTGAGATCAACCGTGGACGACGTCCGTTGGTCCATGTTCAGATCGGGCATCGAGGAAAGCCTCCTGAGATGTGACTGCATCCGAGATAAGGAGGTTGCTGACGTCGGGTTCTGAACGACCTCTCTGGCATCCATCATGCTCAGCTTCTTATAAACGTTGTAGATCTCGTAACCTCCCTTGTGCGCCGGATGATGTTTTCCGACGATGATCGGCTTCAGGTACTTGTTGTTGAACTTGGAAAAGCTATCAAACAGATGCATGCGAGATCGCAATGTAATGACTAATGACGACATAATTATATTTCCTCAGGATGATGCCCAGGCATGCTAAAACGTAGCATGTAGGCCTACTCTATATCGAAAGTCTATGACAATATGAAAATAGTAAAACTTACCATAGGCGTAATTTGTAGGAGTACGAGGGGTAACCGTACCCTCAACTTTTTGGACTGGGGGTACCGTACCCCCTACTTTTTAAAACAATGCCAATCAAAATTTTATTACTGTGCCTTCCCAGAGATGGTCTCCCTACAAAAATCGAAAATGGAGAAGAATTTGGTACCCCCCCACTTTTTGGACCAAATTTAGGTCCCCTGGCGATGACTAAGTATAAGTATAGAAATTGTAACTTCAAGTACATGAAAATTATACTCGGGTTTTACTCGAATGCAAGTACCAAGAACTATATACATCCTGTGTTATTGGTGAATATATGCCAAACACAATACTGCACTACGTAAGCTGATACCGCGTATACCTGCTGCTGCATGAATTATAGGCCTCCTGACTAGCATCGTGTACAGTGTACTTGCCTCTCTCGTAGCAGATGATGTCCTTTTTGACCACTAAGGTCTTCGATTCCAGCCATCAAATGATCCATCAACTACAAAGATAGAATAGTTGCTAACAGATGTCAAGGACTGTAAAGGCGGTGTGGAGAACTTGGGTTGGAACCCTCCTTTATTTTTTTTGTTGATCTCCGTTTGACTGGCACTCTGAGTTCAGTCGGAGATTTTCGTTTGAAATGCACTTTGTGAACTTTGCTTAGGTAGCACTGATTTGGATTTATGCGATTAACAGTTTAGTGCTATAAATAGAATGAGCCGGGGAAAACCCAAGCTGGGAAATTTTGGCTCTCTATTTTTAGCTTTTGGCGCGAGAGCCGGGGAAAACCCGAGCTGGGAAATTTTGGCTCTCTATTTTTAGCTTTTGGCTCGAGAGCCGGGGAATTTTGGCTCTCTATTTTTAGCTCTTGTTGGCGCGAAAAGCGACGGCTCAGAGAGCCGGGAAATTTTGGCTCTATTTTTAGCTTTTGGCTCGAGAGCCGGGGAAAACCCGAGCCGGGAAATTTTGGCTCTCTATTTTTAGCTCTTGGCTCGAGAGCCGGGAAATTTTGGCTCTCTATTTTTAGCTCTTGGTGGCGCGAAATACGACGAGCCAAAGAGAGCCGGGAAATTTTGGCTCTCTATTTTTAGCTTTGGCTCGAGAGCCGGGGAAAACCCGAGCCGATTTTTGGGTATAAATAGGAGAGCAGATTTCTTTGCAGGAAGTCTTTGTGAGAGTTGACTCGGAAGTCTTTGCGAGAGTCTTTGCGGAAGGCTAGTCAAAGGAGTTCAGTCGAGAAGTTGAGTTCTTTGCGAAAGTTCTTTGCGAAAGGCTTTGCGAAAGTGCATTGAGAGAGTTCTTTGCGAAAGTCTTTGCGAGAGTTCTTTGTCGTTCTTTGCAGTTCTTTTGAAGTTGTAGTCAGTTGGAGAGTTTTAGTCAGAAGTTCGAGAGGAAGAACAGTTGCGGCAGTCAAGTTTTAGTTTTTAGCCAGTCAGAGAAATTGAACGTTTGTGTACCAGTGACAATTGCGATTTCTTTGAAACTTGTACATTAAAGATCGAACCAGAAACCAGTGTCGTGTGTTTAAGCCTCCTGCTATACTCCGGGAGCCGAACGCGCGTTGGAACTTTCGGACGACTCGGTCTTGGTCATTCCTGGTAATCGTGGCGCCGAGCCGTCCGCTGCCTTCCACTCGAGTTACCTTCGACAATCTGCGACAGACTAGCCCCACAGGTGGTGACTGACGCTCACAAGGAAGAAGAGACTTTCGCCACAGCTGATTATCCTAAAGCTTACAGTAAGCCTAAACTCTGAGAATACGGTTAATTTCCTCTAAGGCAGATATAATTTTATAGCGTTGTCTTAGACTTAGCGAACAAATCTTTCAACATAGGCTACAATAGCTGACCATGGCAGAATTCGCCCCCTTTCTACTTCTGCATGATAAATCGCTCCCACGTAGGCCTACTCGCTGATGTTCAGTTAACATCATTATCACGTTTACATCTCGTTAATTGTGCTGGTATTTAGAGCCAGTTTCCATCTCGAGTTAAATGGGATTAGCAACTAGGTCCAGTTAGGATAAATTGAGGAACTGAGGTAAAAAAAAAGCTGTATGATAGAGAATTTACAGTATACGATTGTATAGATGATCAGTTTATTTGGGTTGCACGGTTCATAGTCTGTCAATGACAAAACTTAGGCCTATATGACTCGCATTACTGTAGGCTGATGCAAAACGACTTATTGTCATAGGCCTACTGGGAAAATGGGTGGATTTTTAATTTGGCCACCTGGTTTCATGCAGTGTCGACAAAATTCGCGGCCAATACTCAAACTAAATCGGGTCAGGTTTTCCTGAGTAGGCCCCCATCTTATACAGGCCTCTAAATCGAAAACCCAGCCCCGATTTATTTTGGGCCTGGATAGTCAGTCACACTACTGTTAAACAAGACAGTTATGTTAAGTTTTACCCTGTAGTTGATCTTCTCGCTCATCGTGGGTTGTCGTTTGTCATTTTTCTTCACTTTAAGAAAGTTCACGAGAGGCCGGATAGTGCTTCCCTACGGTGTCAAAAAAACTTCCCGTTATCATACGAATGATTTATTCTGCCAAATATTATAAGTGAAACCAAATTTAACATCGTTGTATAACGCTACTCTTAGAAAGTCTGTTTGTCTGCTCTCTTCTTTTGCGGCATAAATTTTGGCTCACAGTTGGACCATTGCCTTCCGTGTACTGCATGCCAGGATATTGAAGGCAGCCATGATAATATCGTGGTTGAACCGACAAATCATGATCCAGCGCCAGGGTGAGAATTGTCGGGGGTTGGGGGTTCAACCCCCTAGTCTTTCTTAGAACCCCCTAGTTGAGACTTCATTGCATACCCCAGTGGGTCGTTTCCAACCCCCTCAGTTGTGCCAATGTGATTTTATTGTGCATATATTTTAGCATTTTCTTTCATAATTCACTTTGTGGGTTACTAATAAAGTAATATTCTGGTTGGTTGTGAGATTAATGCGACCATATGAATTGTATACTAATAAATTTGGTGATATCATCACTTTAAGGAGTTTAAGCTTTCTATTGCATTTGTGAATTTTCTTAGTTTGCAAAATACGGATAAAATATCAACTCTGCATGGATCACTCATCAAAGTCTAACCCCCCCGCCCTCAATCTTTTTCTACAATGCTCTCTCACTGTCGTTATCGTAATCTACAATTTTCTAAAGCGTCACTGTAAAGCTGAGCGCAAAGCACCAGCTTATTCACGAGCGCTGCGACGTATCCCAAGGGTTGTCCAGAGATCGATGTCCATTGGTGGTCCGAGTCCGATTGCCAGAGAGACCAGGGAGAGGCAGAGCAGCTGTTACGGCGGGTTTCGTTGAGGACGAGAAGGCTTGGAAGGCAGAGGATCAGATGGATCAGGATTCTTGAGAGGTGAGTCTTCAATTTGGAGTGGAAAGCCTGTGGGGTGATGAGTAGAGGAGCCCGAGGTAGATGACGGTGAGTGAGTGGCGGTATTGGTGGAGGAACTAAGAAAATGCGGGATTCGAGGGGAAGTTCGTTCCAGAGTTGAGGTGCAGTGTGGGATATGGATCGGTTGGAGAACTTAAGGCGAGTAGTGACTGGGGGATGGGAGAGAGTGAGATGGGAGGATGAACGGGTAGACCGGGGTGGCTGGATGAACGGGTAGACCGGGGTGGCTGGATGGTGAAGAGTTCGTGAAGGTACTCCAGCGCTGATGAATTCTGGTCTTAAATTGACAAATCCCGACCATAGGCAGGCGATGGCATTAAATTGTAAAATGCTGACCTGAAAAGTTCGGACATGTTCTGATCCTATATGTGCCAAAAGTGAAAGCTGGATTTATCTTCCAGTAATTGATCTAGGTTATCAAAATGTCCAAAACACTTCTCCATATGCGAGTTCATCATGAATGCGAATTACGTTATCAGTTCTTTACGTGGTCAGTTATAGCAGATTCACACATAACCACATCTTCTTGATGCTTATGCACTGGCGGCGATCTTGTTTGACAGATGGGGGAGGGGAACAATTTAGAACTTATCTGGTCAAAATAGAGTTTTGAACTGATCTGGTCAAAAAAGAGGCAAAAAATGACCTTTTTGGTGTTTCTTGTGTAGTCTCGGGGTCTCGCGCACTGGGAGCGCCTCTGAATGGTCTATACCGCGAGAGGCGCTTTATAAATGCCCATATAAAATACAATACGATACAATGGTCATAGCAGCTTGTGATGCGTTGACTTACCATGATTAGATTCGTGAAATAGACGACAACGACAGTTGTAGTGACAAACAGACGCTTCTGAGGGAATTCATCGTCGTGCAGCAGTACAGCCAGGGCGAAGGCAATCGCCCCCCGTAGACCTCCGTAGGCCATGATGAACTGATCGATCTTGTTCAGCCTCACGAGGCGCACCCGATTAGCAAAGTAAGTCAGAATGATGACGCCTGTAAATGATCAAAGACGGCATGCAGTCAACCACCTGTCGTTCGTCGGGTTGTGAAGTCTGAAGAATTGTTATGGGAATACCATTTACAAAACCGGAAGTTCGTATGGCATTCGTATAATAACGAGAAGTTTTGTTGTTTGGACACTGCAGGAAAGCACTGTTGGCAGACCGACAGTTCCCTAATCTAGCCTTTGTTACCTTATGACCCAGATCACTCGTAGGCCCTAGGCCTACTATCCCTTCGCTCCTCACTATCTTCAAATCACGGGTCTGCCTCTATACTATCTAAGTTGTTAAATATATTATATGTAGGTCATATATAGGCCTATATAATTATTTAAATATACCTTGGCGACAGATCAGCGAAGAAATGCAGGCAAGAAATAAAAAATTATCACACGTGAACATGGAAAGCATTGCAAACGAAGAGAAGAAATGAAACAGTTTTTAGGTAAATCGGGGTCAATAAGCAGTGGATTTACTAACCAAGCGTTCGATATATGAGACAGAAGAGCATAGTAAGTAGGATGAAGCTAGTGTTCCAGATGTGCTGGTTGGAGACAGCGGAGATACCGAGGTACATGAAGATGATCGTCTCACAGACGGACGCCAACATCTTCAGAAGGTACTTGATCGTCGTCTGAGACTTCTGACTTATGTTCACCTCGCAGTATTTTCTCATCGTTATTCCGCAGAACGTACAACTGCATCAAATAACATAATATATAGCCTACTTTTATAATATTCATTTATTATTCTTTTATGCTTTCTTATTCTGTTTATCCACTTACAGGGTCAGTAAATGTGCATGCGACCAACTTGTCTAGGTTCGATACAGACTTGAATCCGCAATCTTTTGATTAAAGACCCAACGCGATACCTAATGCACTATACAACGAGATAATTTATATATATATATATATATATATATATATATATTAGGGTGTCCCAAAAATATGTTTTGTTGAATTTTTATACGCAGTCCCTCTGAAAAGTTTCTTTATGGTCCCATAATAACACCTTTAAAATTTTATGACATTTAAAAAATGTTTAGAGGTCCCCCAAGACTCTTCAATTTTCCCCATTTTGGCATAATTTGCGCCCGACGTGTCCATTGTCTAAACGCTTTTAGACATCAATCTTGGATCCCATGATAACATGTTAAACACCATTGGAAAGCACTTAAATAGTAGAATCTACAAGTATGTAACTTTGTTGGATATTATATGTATGGTTTTACAATCAAACAGTACGAAATTAAACAAAACTTAAGATTTTTGGACTTTTGCAATATCAGTTATTACCACTAATAGTTAGGAGCAATCATCAGTACAAATCTTTGATATTGCAACAAGCCCTGGTTTCAGCTCCCCCATACCTTCATCTGCTTATTCTTCATCATTGATTACACCTTCAGCTGCTTATTCTTCATTTCTACAATCTACATTCTACATATCTACATGATTGCACTTAGAAAAGTCTTGCCTGTGTCAACAACTTCAACAACTTGTAGAAGAAACTGTTTCTGTTCTTCGTTATTGTTGAACGTACTGTTACATACTTTATACATACTGTTACATACTGTATACATGCTGTATAAGGGCAACACAACATTCAGCACTCTCATTCACACATGCCAAGTTATTAACAAACTCACAAACGATCTTATATGATTGGCTTTCGAGCAACTCTGCAACTGGAATATCGAAAAAACTGCCGTCGATGGCGGTAGCTCGGAAGAGAGCTTTGAGAAATAGATAATTCCGTTATTGTGCGGGGAAGAGACTGAACCACATGCAATCCTCGATCATCTTTCATTGGTTGAGATAAGTTGTGCTTTCTCTTCAGAAGACAGATGCTGAGAGAAGAGAGAGGGGTTCACTAGCTCTTGGCTTAGGTACCAAGAATGACGCTGTATCATCTTCAGTCCTGTGTCTACAGAGCAGCAGCATCAGGCATCAGCAGTGACTCGACATGAGAACCACGAGTGGATGTAGATGTACAAATCTGTTGAAACGTTAGATGCCCTGTAATTCACAGGTCATCAACTAGATAACAGATTCGTTTTCATCATAAAGGCTTGGGTTTATGGTGGAACAGATCGGACCATTTATCTCTAAATCAGTTGAAGAACAGAATGTCAGGCCCAGTTGATGGACAAACTTTATCAAGGCACAATACGAATGCATTAGACAACAGGTGAACAGGACTTCAAACATTTCATGTTGACAAGCCATCCACAGCAGATTATGACCGATGGCTGTCTCTAGAAGAGTGCAGGTTCCATTAACTTTGCCGGTGTTTGAGGCTGTTGTGTCAAAGTACATGCTGATAGTAAATCGCGCTGCCATGACTTCAAAAGGTCCAGAACTGCTATCACTGCTGCTTGTCCTGACTCGGAGGCCAACTTTGGCACACCCAGAGGTATTAGTACTTCCATCAACTATAGAGAAGAAATTAGGACTGGCATTCTGTCCACTTTGTCCACGTCTACTGCAGTGGTGTCATAGATAGCAGGTTGCCTCCCAGTGCACGACAGATTTACAGGCTTGAAAGTCATCCTTGGTTTGCTCGGCAGCCTCACTACGAAAATGCTTTGTTGACGGTGAATGGTACCTTAAAAGCACTGCTGAAGATGTTGAGCAGCCTATTTTGTTGACTAGAGAAGCTAGGATCGTCACGAATAATATTATTGGGAAATTTATGTAACACTATTACAAATACAAGTGAAGCCAAGAAATCTCGATTTTTCATGTTTTCTGTCTTCTTCATACTTGAAACTTATTCACATATACAATATTTGTCATATTATGTTGACATTGCTTGTATGTTGTACCATTTAAGAGCTTTCTAATGGTACTAAGCTTGTTATTATGGGATCAAAGTCTGATCCTATGGCAATTTTCAACCTCAGAGACATCATACGTACTTTAGGAAAAACTACCCTAATTCCGAGAGCCTTGGGGGACCCCTAAATCTGTTGTGAATGTCATAAAATTTTGTAGGTGTTCTTATGGGACCATAAAGAAACTTTTTATATATTTATTCCGGATATTCCGGATATTTCTATAGCGCCTCTCGAAGTCTACTACTACTCAGAGGCGCTCCCGACTACAGCATTTGATACTGTGCCGGAATTTTCACGCCGAAGCGCCACGAGCAATTGCGAGTGAAGGACTTGCCCAAGGTCCGTACGCAGCGGCTAGAGTGGGATTCGAACCTGTAACCCTCCGGTCACAAGGCGCCGAACTTACCACTGAGCCACCACGCCCCACGAATGCTATACTACGTGTATGTGTAGAATATATGCATTATAAATACATGCACTATAGGATTATCATTTTAAACTCTGCCACTGCTCGTACTCTGGCAGTGCCAGTCCAAAGCTTGTTGGAGAAAGAAGGAGGGCGACACTAATAATCTTTGTTATGACTCAGTGTCGTTAAATAGCAACTAACAATCATTGTATAATCCCACAATAGTAATTGCAGCATTGTGCAAGAACGACAAACTCATATAGCATCATATTTAAAAATCCATTAAGACCTTCACAAGGTCATTCTTAACCTGTATCTATATCTGTACCTACTGGCGGCGATCTTGTTTGACATGTGGGGGGGGGGGCAATTTAGAATTGATCTGGTTAAAAAAAGTTTTGAACTGATCTTCTAAAAAAAGAGGTCAACAAATTTAAAAAAAACTGTTGACCATTTTTTGGTGTTTCTTCAAAATGTGGAGGGAGAAATGTATGGCGTGTCTCCCCCCACTCTTAAAAGTAGGGGTCTTGTTCCCCTCGACCCCGCCCGGGATCGCCGCCCATGCCTGTACCTATACGCTATAATTCCATACTTCTACAACCCTTAACTGTCAGCCTTGTTGCCGATAAATATAAATAATGTCCCATATGCTTCTAAGAATACTATGGGATGCTGGACAATCAGAGATGTCTGACTCTTAGTTCAGTACTACGTATGGAAAAATCATTCGTCCACGTGTCTGTTTTAATGAAATCACGTCACAAAATCTAACAGGTGGTCATTCGGACTTGACGGTAGATTAACTTACGAAAGAATTCCTGACAGATGAAACATCTCAGCCAACAGAAACGACATATAACCGACGACACCGATTATCAACGGTTCCATGACACGTGTATGCTTAGCGAAGCGTGACATTACGCCAGCCAGAAGACCGCAGACTATGCCAATGCCAGTGGCACCGATGACAATGACGAAGAAAGATGCGATGCCACTAATGACGTCTACGACGACGATGTTCTCTATGCCGATCACACTGAAGCCCTCGAACATGTGGTACAACACCTGAATTCGTAAACCACACAGGTAATAATGCCATGTATCTACTGTATGTATGTATGTATGTATGTAAGCAAGTATACATGTATGTATGTAAGCAAGTATACATGTCTGCATGTATGTATGTATGTATGTATGTATGTATGTATGTATGTATGTATGTATGTATGTATGTATGTATGTATGTATGTATGTATGTATGTATGTATGTATGTATGTATGTATGTATGTATGTATGTATGTATGTATGTATGTATGTATGTATGTATGTATGTATGTAAGCAAGTATACATGTCTCTATGTATGTATGTATGTATGTATGTATGTATGTATGTATGTATGTAATATGTATGTATGTATGTATGTATGTATGTATGTATGTATGTATGTAAGCAAGTATACATGTATGTATGTATGTATGTATGTATGTATGTATGTATGTATGTATGTATGTATGTATGTATGTATGTATCTATGTTTGCATCTGTGTACGCATGTAAGTAGGCATATGTATGTATGTGTGCATGAATGTATGTATGCATGTGTGTCGCCTGTATCACCTTGAAAAAGCGTTGCACAAGTAGATCTATATCCAACTCATCTAAACAGATGCAGTTTAATTTAAACAAACATGTATGTTGAACAGATCAGGAAGTACTAAGTATAGTGTTGGGTCTAAATATATACGTGTATATAGGTCTATTCAGGCCTACTTATGGTTCTGTTACTTCAAGCAAGTAAATATGTAAGTAAGTAAGTATATTCTTTATCGAACCAACTGCATATCCGCGATTTGGTGTACATACTTTAACAGAATAAAGCATTCTAATTAAGAAAGATTTTTCGCGTTAGATTGTCTGCCCGCTGTATGGTACGATCGTGCAGTCGCGGGCGCATGGAATAAGGAAGTGCCTGCATTGGCGGAAGGGGCCGATGCAACGCGTGGCTCGGGCTCCCTAGAACCGCAGCAAAGAGGCCCTCAATGGCCACTCGGCGCAGCTTTGAGACCGTGTGCCACCATTGTGCGCAGGACGAGTGACTGCGTCTACAGTGAAATTATAAGGCGAAAGCGAATGCATTTAATTATTAATTGCATGTGTTCAATTAATATACTAACGACTGCGATTCCATCGTTGAGTAGGGATTCTCCGAATACAACGATGTGCAGGATTTCGTTGACCTGGATGGATTCGAAGACAGCCAACACGGCAACCGGGTCAACGGCGGCCAACAGAGATGCAAAGACGAGGGAGTGGAGCAGTAGCATCGGTTGGTCGAGGTTGAAGCCATTGGCCTGGTCGACGCCCCAGAGGGTGAACCCGAGCCAGAGCGTGTTGAGCAGGGTCCCGACCACAGCGTACAGGAGAATCGTGCCCAGGTTGTCGAAGAAGGACCGCATCGGCATGAAGTAGCCGGCGTCGAGGATGATCGGCGGAAGGAGGATGAGGAAGAAGGTCTGGACGTTCAGCTGGTAGTTGTGGTCGGGGATGGTGAAGTAGAGGATGACTCCCAGCGCGATTCCGATGACGATCAGAAGACAGCTTTCCGGAAATAACGTTTCCAGCTTCTTCTGAGAATGGAAGACTAGAGAACAACACGAACAATGTGATCACCGTTATAGATAAACAGTCTCACAATAATATTGACTGAAATTAGACCCATAAACTGAGCTAATGTGATGTATTGCATTTTTCAGGATTAAAGTTTCGCAAATAATGGAGCTCTGCCAAGTTTGCACGTAAGCTATGTATTGCCTGGTACTGTCAGCTTGGCCGCGTTCCTTTCTATCTACGTTAGCTTTGCTTTCGAGCGTTCGCACTTCCTGGTCACCGTTCACTCCGTTCCACCGTCCGTGGTGACGTACATGTTCCTTTCGCTCGCACTGCAACCATGCAACAGCGTGCATTCTCCCTTCAATTGCCGGCCCCACTATCTGGAACTGGCTTCCTCTAGAATTGCGGTCTCTCCCCCCGGGACTCGTTCACCTCTTTTTTCTCTGCTCTTAAGGCCGTTATCTCTCGCCTTAGCTGGACTGGGATCGCCTCTTAATAGTTACCTTGAAGAGAGCGCTATATAAATGTGTAGTTGATTGATTGATTGATTGATTGATTGATTGATTGATTGATTGATTGATTGATTGATTGATTGATTGATTGATTGATTGATTGATTGATTGATTGATTGATTGATTGATTGATTGATTGATTGATTGATTGATTGATTGATTGATTGATTGATTGATTGATTGATTGATTGATTGATTGATTGATTGATTGATTGATTGATTGATTGATTGATTGATTGATTGATTGATTGATTGATTGATTGATTGATTGATTGATTGATTGATTGATTGATTGATTGATTGATTGATTGATTGATTGATTGATTGATTGATTGATTGATTGATTGATTGATTGATTGATTGATTGATTGATTGATTGATTGATTGATTGATTGATTGATTGATTGATTGATTGATTGATTGATTGATTGATTGATTGATTGATTGATTGATTGATTGATTGATTGATTGATTGATTGATTGATTGATTGATTGATTGATTGATTGATTGATTGATTGATTGATTGATTGTCAGGCCTAGACTTAGGCTGACTGTTGCCACATAAGAGGTAACTGCTGCATGTGCCGTCTTGGTCATAGACCTAGACTATATATATATTATATATTATATATATATACTTGGTAACTGTTTCATTTTGAACGATTGTTTTCGTTAATCAGTGAGTGTTCTCTTTGAACAACGGATGAGTAGGCCCCTAATAGGCCTATGTAATTTCACGTAAATTACAACTTTTGCAATTTCTCAAAGTCAAACAAAATCTGTTGCATCAAACAGTGGCGGCGATCTTGTCTGAGAGGTGGGGGGGGAACAAAGTCGGCAATGGTCTGGTTGATGACTTTTTTTAGGAATTCATGTCCGAAAAAGATAATTTACTTTACTTTTCAGGAATTCATCTCCACAAAAACTTAAAGACTTTTCAACGAATTAATCTAAAAAAAAGTTGATGACCTTTTTTAGTCATTGACCTCTTTTTAAAACTGTTCAATTCGTCTAGCAAATAAATTCATTACCTTTTTTAAAGATTCATCTCCTGAAAATTTCATACAATTTTTTTCCTAATTTCTTCTTCTTTCTCAGAATTTTCGGGGGAACACTTCTGCTCAAAACATTTCGTTTCTACCTCATCTGGTCAAAAAGGCAGTGAAAACCCTCACGCGCAATTACATTTCTTGGCATTTTTGGTGTTTCTTCAAAATTGGGGGGGGGGGTAAATGTATAGCTTGTCCCCCCCACTCTTAAAGGTGGGGGGTCATGTCCCCCTCGACCCCCCAGATCGCCACCAATGGCATCAAGGAAACCAACGTATTCCATACAGCGTATGCTTAATCAAATCGAGCGGAGAAGACCTGTGGTGTTTGGCGAGTGTTTGCGCCTCAACGAAGTCCACATTGGGTGAGGGTGGAATATGATTGCGTCGTAGATCTACTCAGGGTGGCAATCGTCTTCAGAACGACGTTTAAAATTTATAATTACTAAACTGTAATTATAAACTAAAATTATAATTAAATAAATCTGCACCATCAGGAACATGTGGAGACGACTCAACAAACTGATCACATGGGGGACAACTGCCGCGACAACGGATGAATTCAACGCCCATTATGGTCGAACGTTGACAGACAACCCATATGAGCCAACCAACAAGAGACAAACTGCGACGCCCAGCCATCAGTTGACAACAGAAATAGGAGACATTCAGCTCTTAGATCGGCTGACGGAGCCGACGGTCTCCGAGTATGGCTTCTGCGTCTCACTGTTCAGGCGTATTCCAACGTATCAGCGCATCTAATCAGCCTCTCCAACAACCACTGCCATGTGCCCTCCCAGTGGAAGACTGCTATCATCCATCCAATTCCCAAAATTGATTCTCCGACGTTTCCTGCAGACTTCCGCTCAATCTCCATAGTCCCTGTTCTGTCCAGACTGGTCTGTTGTTCTGCGCCTTCTCGCCGACCACTACGCTATTCGACCGACAGGCTCCACAACTGCCGCTCTCATCTCGATTCTCCACCAAATCTCCTCTGTCCTAAAGGAAAACGTATGTCACCCTCATTTCGCTAGACTTTTCTAAGGTTTCATTACTTGATTTCATGGTCATAACTGTAAGAAATCGTTACAAAGCCAGCTAAAACCTGAAAGCAGCCGATATTCAAGCCATTTAGGCTATTAGTTTATGCCTATGGTGATCTAGGATACAAAAATCGCGAGCGTGTTTATTGAACTACTTTCCTTAATTTACATAATTACATATGTATGTGTGTGTGTGCGCGCGCGTGCGTGTATGTGTTGATCTGTTAAACCTTTGTATCCGTTTCTTGAGAATTGTTGTTTCAGTGGACGACCCCTCTGTCATTCTGAGTCTTTTTATGAAATAGATTCACTCCACGACGACAGTCGGGTCATGAATTCTTAAGGTCAAAGATCAACAAATCTCTACTGTCATTTTCGTCTCATTGAACGGCATTTCGCAGACTATTTTTATTTACCGATTGAAGTGGTCTATTGTTGAACGGATTAAAAGAACTAAATATTGACGGACCGTGACTGGTGCACCAAATGGCCCCAGTCACAATCGAATAGGTGTCTACTGTTCGAATTCTGAATGCAATGATCCGGGTACATAGTGTGTCGTGATCACACAAATGAGAACATTTGCGTAAACCAAGACACAGCGCATGATTATCTACAGTGCACTATTCTCTCGTCGAAATTGTGGAATTAGTGTGACCCTGTTACGTAGCGCGTCGTGATCACATAAATGAGAACATTTGTGTAAATCACGACTCATTGTGTATAATGATCCATAATGCATTATAGGATGGTAATCTTGTAACTCATTCCTCCCACCAGTATACCTACTCCATTGCAATCTGCATCAGGCTCCTCTGCTAATTACCCCAACAGGCTTTCCACTCCAAGTCTAACCTCTTCACGAATATCTACCCTAATACCAGTGGTTAAAGTGGTTTGGGTGAGCAGTGGGAACGCAAAAGAAGAGTTTCATTGAAACGCATGCGTGAGCAATGGGAACGCAAGCAAGGAATTTCGAGAGCAGTGGGAACGCCGTTCCCACAGTTCCCACTCCACTTTAACCCCTGCCTAATACCGTCCGTCTTCCAGGCTTTTCGTCCTCAGCGAAACCAGCCTAAACAGCTCTTCTACCTCCTCTCTCTGGTCTCTCTGGCAAACGAACTCGGAACTTCCCCTGCATCTCTGGACGACCCCTCTGCCACGACGCAACGCTCGTGAATGAGCTTGTGCCCTGCGCTTAGTTTTAGAATAACGCTCTAGAAATTTGGACTACACCATTAGGCCTTACTCTGTTAAGCTCTGTGCTTTTAAAACCAGCGCCAAAATTACGTGTAGGTCCCCTATAGCTCTGTTAAAATGCCTATACAAAGTCTTTAATTCTAAGCCTACGGCTATGTGGGTATACGCCTTCATTTTCGAAAACACGCATACATGTCTTGGCCTATAAAGGTCTATATTATGTAGACCAAGACTGCAGATCCACACTGGCCCTTCAGAACACGTGAAAACTGTATGTCACACGTGCTTCTATACCATCAACGTCAGATTCGCTAGATACGCCGCTCGTTAACATCTGAATCCGCCACGACGCTGATGCATGCATTCATAATGCACCAGAGTTGACTATGGCAATTCTACATCTATGCCGCACATTAATCAGTTGCAATATGTTCTAAATGCTGCTGCTCGCCTGATCGGCGGCATACCCAATTTCGAGCATATACCTAGCTGTAGCCTATACTGGAGGATCTGCGCTGGTTGCCCATGCAAAAGATTCTAATGCTTATGCGTAATTGTCTTGCAGGCCGTGCCCCAGTCTATCTCAGGGAGTTTTGTTTGCCGGTGTCATTCATACCAGGCCTTAGATTCCTTCGTTCTGCCACGCAAGGCGACCTGGCTATCCCTATGGCTCAAACTTCCACAGTGCTCCATAAAAGCCTCGCTGCTGTCGGTCCATCTTTCTGGAATAGGTTGCCCTCCGAAATGAACTTCTTGGTCTTTCTTTTGCCGAAACGGGAATGGCGCCGCTGAGTCGAAAAGTACTCTATATGGTGCGCTATTATTAGAAATCACGTATTACAATAAACTAAATCAACGATGTCTCTGTTTAAGGTTACAGCTGAACATCTGAAGGAATGAAAAACAGAATTTAAGCTTATTATGTTCCACTGTTTTTCAGTTGGGATTTAAAGTGAAGTGCTCTCTTCAGGTGTTTATTTACTTGGTCGTGCTTGTGGCTGATTTCGTGGCGGCCGTTGTTGCTCTTTCATTTAAACTCTAAACCTACGTGACCTGACGATGTTTTTCAGTGCAACCAAGCATATAACGAATTCGTTATCTTATTGACACTTGGACTGTTAGACAGTAAAACGAATTATAAAGCGACGAGCACGTCGAATGCTAATTATGCGTATTAGAGCTAGATCACTATACACGCGCAGCGAGAAAGAGGGAGGGAGGGAGAGAGAGAGAGAGAGAGAGAGAGAGAGAGAGAGAGAGAGAGAGAGAGAGAGAGAGAGAGAGAGAGAGAGAGAGAGAGAGAGAGAGAGAGAGAGAGAGAGAGAGAGAGAGAGAGAGAGCATGAGAGAGCATGAGAGAGGGGAGAGGGAGACGGAGAGAGAGAGATGGAGAGAGAGAGAGAAAAACTTCTGATGACTTAAGTAAAGTTAACTTTGTCCCAGTCAAAGTCGATCAAATTTACGACGCTTATAAACGCACTGAGGGCAAACACGCGTCGGCCAATAATATTTATTCAAGTTAATAATTTAAGCGA
This sequence comes from Allolobophora icterica, assembly GCA_963556255.1. Taxonomy (NCBI): domain Eukaryota; kingdom Metazoa; phylum Annelida; class Clitellata; order Crassiclitellata; family Lumbricidae; genus Allolobophora; species Allolobophora icterica. The sequence continues at coordinate 33,437,362 of OY744605.1, forward strand.
ATTTATCTTTCTCAAATAGCCTATATACTCTGATCCCACTGTGATCTTCAAGATTGACCTTCGTTACCTTCGTATTCAAGTAAACAAGCAAAGAAGTTGGTATGCGAATCTGATCCCACCATGTAAGTCACATGCTGTGGGTAGGCCTACTAATGACCGCATTTAGGCCTATAATAAGCAAGCGTTAGCTATAAACAACTTTACAGAAACAGGACACAAGCGAAGAGAAACAACCACGGACAACAATTATGTCCATCGACCCATGCATGTTTAATTTTTCATGCGCCTTCACACAGCGCTTTATAAATTTCGGTGACCCGTCAAAGCGCCCCGGACAAAAGCGCCCCGACAAATACGCCCCTACAAATGCGCCACATAAATTCCCCACAAATGCGCCACAAATCACCAACAAATGCGCCCCGACATTTGCGACAAATTATTGGTCAGATGGAACCTCATTATTTGTTCCGAGTGCTTGCTTGTTGCATTAACGACTGTATTTGATCAACACGCGACGAAAAGACAGTTCAGAAGCATACGTAAGTGCAATTTCAAATTTAATTTGTCTGACTCTAATAGTCACATAACATTTTTCTTTTGTTGTTGTTTTCATCTTTATATTAAATTTTTTACAATTTAATTCGATTCTGTTAATTGCTCAACTATTTTTGTTCAAACTATGGTTTAATCGATCTTCCAGCTTCTAGTTTGAGCTATGTTTTCAACTTTTCATTGAGAATCCAGCTTTTAGTTTCATTTATACATTCAACGATAACCCAAACTACCAGTTGGCTGAGCGATGAACACATAGCTCCAACTAGAAGCTGGAAGATCGATGAAAATATTGTTCAAACTAAAAGCTGGAAGATCGATGAAAATAATGTTCAAACTAGAAGATGGATTAAACAAAGCTGAAACTAGATTTCATCCACGGAGGCGCATTTGTCAGGTCGCATTTGTCGGGCGCATTTGTCGGGGCGCATGTGACGGGGCCCATTTGTCGGGGTGCTTTTTCGGAGCGCTTTGTCCGGGGCGCTTTTGACGGTGTAAATTTCCAGGTAAGAGCCAACCGTAAGATATGGGCCTACTCAGCTGTTTAACTATGCACGTGGACCGGTTGCGGAAGCGTCTTTTTAGTGGGTTCTCTGCGTCTCGGTTCAAGTCATGGTAGGCCTGGGCATAGGCGTAGACTCTGCGGAGGGGCAGCCGGGGCACGTGCCCCCCATAATTGAAATTGACTGTACATTCAATGCAATAAGTGTAGAAAAAAAATAGCCAAATGCCCCCCTGCCAATATTTTGGACAAGTTTACGCCAGTGGGCCTGGGAACTTTCAAATTGGCTTTCGTCGTCAAGCTAAGTAAGTAAGACATTTTGATGGATGGAAAGTATTCGGCGCCTATAGCAGTTAAGTGGAGACCAACGCAATCTACTGCGACAATGTTTGAGTTTCAAAATCGGTAAAGGCTGCTGTTTTGGACGTTGACTTTGCGTAACAATAAGTGACATTGATATAGTCTATGCAAGCTTAGAGCTTAGCTTGTCAACCTGCGTCGGGTCTACTGCATAATTAGGCCTAAGTATGATTGACATATATAAACTAAGTTCATAAAGACCACGAGTATGAGATGCTATTGTGTTGCCGTTCTTCTTAAATAAAGCCCATGGCTGTTAGGACTATGGTCTGAGTTGAAGCCAACATAACAAGTACTGACAAAACTATAAAAAAAAACATAGATGATGTATATGAAAAAGGATGTTTAACCTTTGAAGCGGTCTTCTAGGGGCATGCCTGGCGTGGAGCTAACGGACGGAAAACGAAGAGACAACGGCTTATGTAGCTGGGTCCACTGGCGGATCCAGGCGGCAATTCGGCCATGGGCTGAGATTTCAAGTATACCCCATGACGATGGGGGAGTGCTGGATTTAGGCATAAGCTTAAAAAAGCTACAGCTTAGGGCCTCACAATCTTCAGGGGCCTAAAAAATTAAGCATTTTTGGGGGAGCATTTTAAAAATTATATGTGTATTTTATATATATATATATATATATATATATATATATATATATATAATTTAGAACCTTTTTAAATGGCTTGTGTGGCAAATTATATCTCGCCTGAGTAAATGCATTCGTTTGAAACTTATTGAATTTTTCCACTTTAAATGCCCGGCTATTAAATAATTAAAAGGCATATAATGGTTTCAAGTTTGTGAGACCTTCTTGAGTAATTTTTTTACCAGTGGGCCTTCTAGCTTTATATAGGCCTAGCTTAGGGCCTTATTAAGGCCCTAAGCTAGGCCTACTGCCTGTCTTTAAGTACAGACTGAGCTTTAAGTAGACTATGGGCTAAATCCGACACCGCGATGGGGTTATATATTCGACTCGTGCAGGGACGTAACTTTGGTCTAAAAAGTGAGGAGTACCAATCTCTTACATAACGAAGCAAGGCGGAGACTGCGATCTCTGGGAAGGCACAATATTAAAATATTGATTGGCATAGTTCAAAAAGTGGGGGTACGGTACTCCCCCGTCCAAAAAGTGGGGGTACGGGTACTCCTCGCACACAACAAAAAATAACAACTTTGACTCATGTACTGACACAGAAATCCGCGAGATATCAAAGAATTTAGACGAAAATGGGCCATTGGTATGTAAATGTCTCAACTTCAGAGGTGAAGCCTTCGACCCCATACCAGAGGTTTTGTGCCTGGGACTCGCAGTCTAGGCTTCGAGTCGAAGCCTCCTAGCTGTATCAGTCCGAGCCCTGTGATGAAAATGATATTCAACTGCATTGAAAGTTTAACTACATGATCTAATAACAAATGAAAGGCACTCAAGTTCACTTTGTTCATGTTATACTATCTATAGGCTTTTATATTGCGCACTGCTATCACGAAGCTGCACCAGTGTTCGTTAAGCGATCACGATATTGCATTTGATCGGAGGCCTTTATTGAACATGCAAATGACCTTTTAAATAATTGGATTCAAAAGCTCAAGCGCCATATAAGCGTATACCCGATAGCTTGAGGACTTGACAACTGGATTGACGAGAAAGCAAATACTACTTTGTCGTTTTATTTTAGCCTAAATGTCGAGTACGCATCAACAACACTTATGAGTCGAAATTCAAGAAAACGCCGTTGTATATCTTATACGCCGACTGTCGTTTTAAGTAGCCCGATTTCTTAATAGGCTAGGCTCTAAGTACTGACTGAGCTTTAAGTAGACTATGGTTTAGACTTCTGCCGCTAGATTTGTCTAGTTTCGATCGCTTCAGTTCATTGATAGTTATTAATCTAATTCACTTTTACCACTGTGTCGTGACTATAATTATATGATATTGATATATCGATGTTACTTCAAAGAAGTGAGCTTCTCATGTTTGTCAGTTTTGAATCTGTCTGTGCTTAATGTTTCTGTACACTCTACCTTCGTGACACACACACACACATATATATATATATATATATATATGTATATATATATATATATATATATATATATATATATAGAAATATCCGGAATAAAAAAATATATATATATATATATAGTTAATATAATACTAGCTGTAAACCCGTGAAAAATCACGGTATATAAAAAAACAATTATTAATAACGTCATATTATAGGCCTATAGCCGTCGTCAAGACAACCGTCAAGACAACCGTCGCCAAGGAGCAGTATAGTGACGTCACAATAGTGTTTGTTTACGGGACAGACAGACAGACAGACGTACAACGGTTATTATGTAAGTTGATATAGTTAATATATATAGTTAATATATATATATTAACTAAGAAAGTCGGAGGCCCGTATGTATTTTGAGGTGCCTCCCAAATACTCAGTGACCGGTCGCCACCCATGCACCTAGTCACCGGAAGAAACCATTACAGCCATTGTAAACAATTACAGCATAGGCTGCAAGAAGTCACTCGTCTGAGTATGCGCTTTCCTTAATTAGCTCCAGTAAATAGTTACAATTGGATAACTTTCATGTGACATGTATGGCATGAACGTTTGGGCCGAGGAATAGTCATCGGCAAACAAATATGACACTGTCTTGTGTTACGAGAATGTGAGCCCGAAAGTGCATTCTACACTACGTATACATGTATACTGTATAGTAGCCTATATTACGTATAACCAACTGCGCGCAAACACGACATCAGTTGAAAAACCATCTCTTAATCTCTTACGAGTTGCATGGCTCGATAGAAATGCTTAGCTAGTGGAATATATATATATATATACATTTACATATATATACATATATATATATATATATATCCTTATTGGCCTTCCCAAGATCCGTCTTTCTCCTCTCCAATCCGTACTGAATGCTGCTGATAGACTCATTGCCCCCCTCCCTCGGTTCTCTCATATCTCCACCTTCATGGTTGAACAACTCCATTGGCTCCCTCTTTCTGCCCGTATACAATTCAAAGTGCTTATTCTTGTGCTTAAGTCTCAACTGGGTCTTGCGCCACAGTACTTATGTGATCTAATTCAACGGCCTCATTCTGCTGCTTCGCTGCGTCCTCTCCGATCTTCTGATCGTCTTGACCTCTTAGTTCCTCGTGTCAGGACTACTATGGCTCAGCCCAGATCCTTTGCCTGCATAGGTCCCTCACTTTGGAATCGACTTCCTCCTTCTGTCCGTACCACCATTCTCTCTGGTAGCGTTGCTTCTTCCTATTCTCGCCTTAAATCCTGCTTTTTCTCTCGGGGTCTCGCGCACTGAGAGCGCCTCTGAATGGTCTATACCGCGAGAGGCGCTTTATAAATACCCATATACAATACAATACAATATACATATAATATACATATATATGCTCTAACTTTAAACTAATAATATTAATAGACTTTTTCATAATTTAAGTGACGTAACAAAGGCCTTTATTCTCTAAATCTAAAATTACTAATTATAGACGTGTTCTATAATCGAAATAACGCAGGCCTACGTATACAATTGCTAGTCTTTCGTTCACTGGCTTTAAACTTGATGACAATAGACTTTTTCATAATTTAAGTAACATAACCAAGGCCTTTATTTTCTAAATCCGAGATTTAAAATAACAGACGTTTTAACAATTGGAATGACGTAACAATAAGCCTCTATTATCTAAATTTAAAGTTAATAGAAGTAAACTTTTTCATAGTTGAAGTGACGTAATAAAGACCTTTATTCTATAAATGTAAACTTACAACGACAACACACTTTTCGATAATTGAAGTGACGTAACAAAGGAAAGGCGTTAATTTATTTATTGTATGAATCTAAAAATTACTATGATGTGTTTCATAATTGATAATACATGCATACTTCTGCACGTTTCTGTGTTTTTATGCCTCGGAACAGTTATATCGTCTCGCAGAAAACATTATCTATTCTAGCGTCTTTCGAAAACTTTCAAAGCTGCTGGATATATATATACATATATATATATATAGATATAAATATATATATATGTATATATCCAATATACTAGTCTGTAAGCTACAACTTTTAGCTGTAACTTGTAGGAGTAACTTGTACTGCGGCGTTGTATTAATCGCGCCATCACATATATCTATTTATCTAGGGCTGTCTTGCACCCTTACTAAAGGTCATTCAGTCAGCAGCACTGGACCTTATCTTAATTTATTTTTTCTATTATTTATTAATTTATTTATTAAGGTATTTTATATAGCTCTGTTTAGATATACTTAGAGACGTTCACACACGGATGCATATATGGCTATTTGACTGTTGCGTAGCTTACCTATCTTAGCGATGCTTGCGAACAGAACCCAGATGGCGATCATGAGATTCGTACGAACGTAATTGAAGTCAAACACCGCCACTTTGTATCGTTCGATCTCATGATGTTCCTCTCCGTCTGTGTCCGTTTCGTTGTCGTAGTGGCTGCCGTTGCCACCGCTCGATACCGTCTCCCTGGTCGCTCTTGTGCCGCTGGTGTTGTGATCCATGACTTGCTTCCACGCTGCCGGCCAGGCATCCCTCGACCCTCTTCTAGCTGGTGCCAGTAAACCTGCCTCACCAACTACTATGAGACAACAGCTTAACACAGCCGCACCGATCAGCATCGTCACCACGTTCGGGGCTCCTGCTCCCATCGTACTGCCGGATGTGTACAGTTCCTCGAATGTCTGAAATAATAGTATAATACGCTTTCTTTAGGTGCAGCTACTTATTGTTGAGTATGCTATTTCTTGAACAACTATAGCTGTTCAGAAAGTCAGGAAAGTATGGTAAAACACTTTCATTGACTGTAGTTCGGCGCAGTGACGTCCGTTAAAGAACCGGTACAATACGGTACAATAGCTTTTCTTAAGGCGTGCAATCTCAGTCGCCTGCAGATGTAGAGTGTGATGTGGCCAGTTCCAGAGTATTCATCGTCGGCAGTCGTTTGCCTCTGGCGCTCATTATATAGTCAGAAGACAAGGCACGGCTCCTGCCGGCCTGCCTGCCTGCCTGACCGGCCGATACCTGTCGACCTACCTTGACAAACAAGATGCGGCTTCGCATGAACAGACAAACAAACAATCACGCACACACACATACACACACTGTCACTAGTTGCTGTCACGTCAGTGTAGGAGACTGTTGAGATTTCTTAGCTACTAAATCGTTCAAGAAGAACCAATGGACTGTTCGTCCGGCCTTTACTGCTCCATCGATGACCAATTAAGTAGTCGATACACTTCTTCAATTTGATTTGGTGTTTGTGTATAATGCCAACTCTGATTGCTCACCGACACAACGTAAGCATATATATATATATATATCACTGCATAAGCATTAAAGACCAACGAAGCCTACATACGTAGACGGTTTAAGCATATATTAGAATCGCTGTTGATTATGTAGTTAGCCTTGATTTATTAGCAAGTTTTGTAGATATGTTGACTCTTAAAATTGTACTTGAAATTAGTTACAAATTTTCTAAGATTCGTCATTGTATTTCTATCTGCTTGTTTAGCTTGGAAATTTCTTCCAGTCTATGCAAAGAACTGCAAATTTAAATCGCACAATTTCTGTCACGCAGAAGTGACGATGGTAAGATGAAGCATAGGCACAATTAAATCAATTTCCCTTTTGATTATTTTTAACAACAACAACGTAGTCATCGTCCAGAAAGGTCAAGACCAGCTAATCCACTGACCCAGACGCCAGCCAGACGTCCACTTTCGTTGGCTTTTATGTCTGATAGACTATCAAAGGAATTTAAAGTTAAGTCTAGTCGTCTGAATTACTATGCTTTCTTGTCAGGCGAGCGATCTTGACATCCTTCATTTTAGTAAATATTCTCGGATAAGCCAAGCGTTGTTGGCATACGTATACACAAGTAGAATGCTGAATTGGTGTTGTCGTGCTAACTGTTCTAGTTTGTGAGTGTTTATTTTGATGTCAAGAGCAAAATGGCGAATCAATTAGTTCAGTCTTCCTTTTACAAGTGTTGAACTTGTTTTCGGCTCTTAGCAATCGGCTGCCTTTGATGTGTATTAACGTTGACGACGACAAAGTTGATGATCATTAATGATGATTTTCATGATTATAATCGAGTCATTTTCCGGTAACATGTCACATTAGGTCAACTAATTGAAGAAGCAACATTTGTTTTTGGCAAATTACACTGATTTCTGTTTGGAGCAAATCTGGACTATTTCTATTTCACAAATATATATTTGGTTTTGCAATAATATGTAAAATTATGAAGTTTTTAGCAGAAAAAATAACCCTACTAAAATAATTGTCCCCTCCGTTACTCAGTTACCAAACACATATGAGATATATAGTAGACAGCTTCCTGGTGCGTCGTTTGACATGCCAATATGTTTTTAGTATTAATATTTATCAAATAAATATAAAAGAAATTACAGTACAAATGATTATTTAATTTCATCACATTTTAAATTTTATTAAAAATTTCCGCTCCGTTACCGCAATAGAAATAGGGGACCTAATCAATGTAAAGTTGAATGTAGTTTTTGCCAAATAACAGAATACAAATCACTTGCTCCAATCATTCCCAGTGATCAAATAAACAGAAAACATTAAAATATTTATGATGTTGTCTTAAAAATCTGCTCACAACATCAAACTTACATAAAAAATTACCATACAATAAGTCCGCTCCGTTAGGTTACTACCTGTCGAGAATTGAGCACATAATGTGAAAAGTGAATTTTTACAAAAATCAACAGCCGAAACAAAAATTTATTAAAAATGTCATATATTGTTAAATAAATTGTATTAGAAATGATAATTTAAGTAGACGACTTATCCTGACAGTGGAATAAATTTTAGTACCTCAAGGGTAACATTTATAATAACGAAGCGGATATTTAACGGAGTGGACAAATTGTGTGTCAGCACGGTAAATATATTATCTCTCATGCGTCCACACCAATAGTCGGTAGCTTATAAACGTTATATTACAAATATTATTTTAATTGAATTTATTCATAATCATTGCAAAAGTGCAGTAACGGAGTGGATGTATAATTTAAAAAACACATTGAGTACGAAATAAATGAAAATTAGTAAGAAATTTGTCTTAGCATTCAGATCGTGTATTAAGACATACTTACTTGCATAGATCTTCACAGAAGAGATAGGCCTATGTTAAGGTGCGAGACCAAAGAAATGAAAGAGTTGTGAGATACGAGATAATTTTTACTTGTTAACGGAGCGGACATAATTTTCCGGGGACAAGTTAAAATATATATTTTTTTAATTATACTGAAGATCCGGTTCACCAAGTTGTATTTAGAAGCATACAATTATATTTATATAAGAGAAACATACAAATTTGGCTTAATGCAAATCATCTTGAAATTGTAGACGAACGCAATAAGTAGGCCTACTATAGCCTGGGGACGGTAACTGATACAGTTATGAAGGCTAAGTTAGTTGTTCACTGTTGATGGTTACATAGTTGTAGTCTAAATTTCTATAGCGCCAAGCCGCCACCTAAGAAGCGTATATCAGAGGAATTAAAAGTTATTACTGACCGTCTGAATAACAAATAATGGTTTATTGTCAGGCAAGCGATCTTAATTGCCTTCACTTAGCAATTAGTCACAGATAAGTCAAGCGTTGTTGGCGCATAATATAATTTATAGGGCCTACTAATTAAAGTATGGTCTACTGAATTGGTGTTGTCGATCTTCGTAACTGTTCAAGTTTGCGAGTGTTTATTTTTATTATATCAAGAGCAAAGTTGCGCATTACTTAGAACAGACATGCTGAACTGATTCTCGGCTCATAGCAATCGGTTGCCTTTGATGTGTATCAGCGTTGACGACGACGACGACGACGACGACAAAGATGATGACCGTTAGTAACGAAAGGTCATGATTACAATCATTTCTCCTTGCAACTGCAACAAGGCCTTGTTATAGGTCTATAGACTACGCAAGTTTTCTTAGTATGGCCTATTGTAAACACCTAACAACAGAAGTAGGCCTACTAACAGAAAGTATAGACGGTGGGTTGTAGGCCTATTTAGGTTGAGAGAAACGTGTGCGCTGAAGAGTGCAACAGGGTGGTTCTGCACGTGAGATGATTTTTTGAAGAGTTGAGACTTCAGTTGTGAAGTGTTTGTGTGTGCTGAGGAATGCTACTGAATGGCTGACAGACGGGGTAGATATAGATTCTACGAGAATTTGCAAAATTCAGATGAGAGGTTTTTTAAAGGAGGCGCAGTGTGGGATATGGTTCGGTGTCAGACCAATAGTGAATAGTACGAGAGAGTGAATGGTGAGCGTAGGTGACTGAATTAGTGTTACTGGGTTGAAGCAGATCAACGGTCCTAAGTGTTTTGATGTATCTGAGGATAAGATCTACGCAGCAATTACTAAGTCACTTTGGTAAATTATTTCGCAAATTGAATTTTATTGCACGGTGACAAATAATATAGGTCTACCGGAGTTTCTTTTGTGGGGTGACTGCAAGATTAAACTCGTCTGAAATCTGACGCCGCCATTGTTACTGTACAGTTAGCCTACGTCGAGAACATCTCAGATGACTATTGAAGAGGCGCTATATAAATTTGCGATCACAATTACAATTACTGATTTCCTCAAGACTTGTTGCATACGCGTTTTCTGTGTATTGTAGGCGACCTATTGATCCCTTGCCTTTGACTACGTCTCTTTTCTCTCAGTCTTCTCAATCGTAATCTCGACATTTCTACAGCACCCGAAAGCCATGGGCCGCGATACCCGCTTATTCACACTACTCAGTCCAATGGGTAGGTAAGGTCAGTTTCAGTCCAATGGGTAGGTAAGGTCAGTTTCAGTCCAATGGGTAGGTAAGGTCAGTTTCAGTCCAATGGGTAGGTAAGGTCAGTTTCAGTCCAATGGGTAGGTAAGGTCAGTTTCAGTCCAATGGGTAGGTAAGGTCAGTTTCAGTCCAATGGGTAGGTAAGGTCAGTTTAGATCCGACTGAACTTGGTGCATGTAGGCATTATTGTAGATTACTATAACCAAAGACACAGCTTGTGTCGGGTCTCCACTTTTAAGTGGTTGATCTCATAGTTTAGGTGGCGGAGGTGCGGATATATATAGGCGTATACCCATCGGAATACGGCTGCATTTAACCTATCAGAATGACGCTGTAGTCTTCTGCAATTGCTTCACATGATGTGACATGAAAAAGTGTTAAATGAAAAGGACAAAATCTAGCCTACGTCAAAATCAAATTGACTTATTTTAGACATAAAGAAGAGAGAAAAAGCATTATAATATATAATGGAATCATGAAGAATATTTGGAACTTGTGTCTTTAGTCTTTGATTATGACTATCCCGTTTGAATGGGCGAATACAGTGGACCTACATTTGCCACTGGCGCTATCAACAGGTGGCCTACTGTGGGCCCAATGCAAGCCCAACGAACGTGGCTAGTATGCAAGCCATCTCACGTGTTCCATCGTATACCCGCAGTTTGGGGGATAATCTTCAAGTCCACCATGTCGTATTCAGCCAATGTTCAGGCAATACCGTATGCAAATCAGTCCACTTTCACATACTGGATATTCGCAGTCTTGTTGTCAAGACTTTGAACCTCAAGATCAAGACCAAGACTTTGAACCTCAAACCAAGACCGAGACCAAGACCCAAAAATCACAATCAGGTCAAGACTCCTATTCCTGACTAAAAAATTGTGAAGTCTGAATACCCGATATATTTTAATGAAAACGTGAGTCTTTTATTTTTATTCAAGTAAATTAACTTTAAATGCAGACGGCAAAGAATTCCAAATTCGTATTTACAAAGTCCTTAATGTAACATGCTATTCCAAATGCCTTTTGTATTTTATAATAACCAATTCGCTCAGAATCTTCTGACCAAGACGTGCCTCATAAAAATTCCGCCATGTGAGAAAATACGTTCTACGAGTCATGAAGTCGCTGGCACACACAGTAGCGTTTCAAGCACTGGATGTAAATGTACAAATCGTGAGTTTTGAAAATCCTCACATCATTCCCATGGTTTATCAGACCGTCTGGCTTCAGAAAAAAGTATCGGCAGGGCTTTCAGATACAAAATAACTGTTGCTGCTGCCGATGGGTTTTCCTGACCAACAAGACTTGTATCCGTCTGTAGATATTTGTCGTATGATGCAAACAGGCTTAATAAATTTTTACATTCTTGAGTTTTGTCAAGTGACTGTTCATATTTACGCCGAGTCTTGGTCTTGGTCTTGCGAGACCAAGACCAAGACTTTGAACCTCAAGACCAAGACTCTGAACCTCAAGACCAAGACCAAGACTTTTGGTCTCAAAACTAAGACCAAGGCTTTTGGTCTCAAGACCAAGACCAAGACTTTTGAAAACGAACTCGAGTGCACTCGAGACCAAGACAACAAGACTGACCTTATTTGCTTCAATTTGTCTTTGTCTTAATTTCAATGGCAACTGACCCGGTTTTCAGCTGACTGAACTGTCATCACCAGAATGATTTGCGTAAACTACTTAAGTGGCTCAAAAATTCTCTGGCTATATCCATAAAAATACCAGTAATGCTAGGCATACAATAATGCTATACTATGTGACTCGAGTTGGCCTAATCCTCTTCACTCGAGACACAAAGCCAGCGAATTGCGTGTTTTGACAGCATTAACAACTCTTCGAAACAATATAAAAAGGTCAAGGTCTAAAAAGCCCGTATAGGGGACTTGCTAATTTTTTTTATCCTGCATTAACTAGATGAAAATAGGACCATCGCGTTCCACCATGGGCTTCCTAATGTTTGATGTCCACTTTGCAGTTATGAATTAGCACATAATTTCGCAGTTTAATTGCGGCAACGGTTACAATATGCAAGCATGCCATAATATGATACCATAATTAGACACGGCTATATTAACCTAACATGCATTTCATGAATAAGAACTAAAACGATCCAATAAAATTATATTGGCTTCGTAGTGTCTAATGCAAATAACAGAGTTAATAACCCGTGTTTTACAGTCCCATTCAGTTGTTATTTCAAATTAAGAACCGCTACCGTGATCTGCATGTTAATTATTTAGTTGACTCTGGATTGGCCAAATTTAACAGTCATGTAGGCCCAACCAGATCACGCATCACCACTTGAGAAGACCGACAGTGATCAACAGTTTACGCAACTGCATAATTAGTTCTGATCATTATCATACAGTACTTGAAGCGTAATAAAAGTCATTCTTCACTGATAATTTTTCACACGAGAGAAAAGTGCAATAACGATGCGGTTGCTTTCGACGAATAACTATTCATTGATTTTACTATCTTGGAATTTTGGCTTAATAGCTTTAGAGTTTGCAAGACATTTTCAGACTAACGTTCATTTATCCATTCACGTAGCAATAAACTAATTTGCTTTGTTTAGATGTATTTAAAGAAAACGGATTTTACTACACGTACTCATTAGCCTACAACAGTCCTTAAAGAAACGTTATTTATCGGTGTTTATGATTATCGGCGAGATCATATTAATGTTAGTGCACGGTAACAACAGCAGTCGAATAATCGGATAATTACGCCATATATTATTACTTCTATAAGGTCCCCATGGAAGTCTATTCAGCATGTAGGCCTAACTGCGTCAAACTTCGTGCGTCAAACGACTGGCAAAGGTAGTGAAGAGGTAAACAGGAGGCGAGATTTGTAGGAGTTATATCAAACACTGCACCACGACTGTGGAACGACCTTCCTCCCAAAATCCGCAAATTTTTTAGTCCTCCATCATCATTGCCACCCACCCTCCATCATCCGCCACAGGCTCTTCTACCTATCATCCCAGGCTTTCCACTCAAAACGAGAAGTCTCACCTTTTCAAGAATTCTCTACCCTGACTCATCTGGTCCTCTGCCTTCCAATTGTTATCGGCCTAAACGACACCCGCCTTAGCAGCTGCTCTGCCTCCTATCTTGATCTGGACCCCCTGGAAACCGGATTCAGACCTCCCTTTCACTACCCTATGGAAAACCCTCTGAGTTGACGCAGCGCTCGTGAATAAGCTGGTGCTCTGCGCTTTGCTTTCAAGTGGCGCTTTAGAAGTTAAGAGTTTACGATTACGATTTAGATTGGATTGAAAGTTTGAGCCTACCATAGGGCATACTCAATGGACCGTTTACATATTTATGATCAAGGCCTAACTGAGAGGTCGGATGTGTAAGAGTTTTTTAGGCGACCTTTCAAAGCGCTTGATCGATCCGGATTCGAACTTTATGGACTCCCCGAATTTTAGTGTATACTATACACTATTAACTCGAGATAAGAAACAATCTTTCGATTTTATTATAGTATGCTTAAATCAAACCAGTTTGATCACGAACATACGACTTACGCGCCCCAATCTACAAATCAGTGCTTCTGAATCGTTGCATCGATTTCCTTTCGACTGTTTACGAACTATGGCACTTAAATCTCTGCTATTATTATTATTATTATTATTATTATTATTATTATTATTATTATTATTATTTTTTTTTTTTTTGCCCCGGGGTATCAAGGATCCCCCAGGTAGATAAAAAATTGTCCGGAGACATATAGAAGGAAAAAAATTATTCCTGGAACGGCCGCGCGAGTTTTTGCTGTGATGTTATTATTATTATTATTATTATTATTATTATTATTATTATTATTATTATTATTATTATTATTATTATTATTATTATAATCTTCATTTATTACCATGGGCGTCCAGAGAGGGGGCTAGGGTGCATTTGTCCTCCTGGATTTTTCCAAATATTTTATAAAAAATAAAATCTTTTGATTATTATGATTATTATAACAGTCCCAACACGATTTTCAATGCAAATGAACGATGGGAAGATGAGACGGCGAGGGAGAGGATTGGCCACCCGCTCTCATATGCCGAGGCTAGGAAAGTGAAGTCGCTAGCACTTCATACCCATGGCTGCCTCAGGGCTTTCCGTAAGGAACTGCTCTTTTCTTCTTCTTCAAGTAACATTTCAAGTAGTAGAATGAAATCGTGTGCATTCGACTTGAGCTGACTTAAACTGCATACTGTAGCCTACGCTGGAAACCGGATTCAGACCTCCCTTTCACTACCCTATGGAAAACCCTCTGAGTTGACGCAGCGCTCGTGAATAAGCTGGTGCTCTGCGCTTTGCTTTGCAAGAAAAACACTAGTTTAGGCCCAGAGACTCTCAGGATGATTCTCAGCACGGTGTGAGCATTGCCTAATAGGATACTCAGAAATATGTGTAAATCTTTGATTTTTCCTCACCTATAGGGCAATATGAGCTGGGCTTTGTATTTAACCCATCCCGTCTGACATATACTTGACCATAATATTATTGCAGAAACGCGTCGTCCATGGACTTCATTTGCAATTGTGTTCAAGCGCAAGTTGCAAAGAAGCTCTCTGTAGCCCATAATTATGCGCATTTAGAACGAAGTTATAACTTCGCAACAACTTGGCTGATTTACGTAAAGTTTATAAATGTCTTTGCCGCCTCCCGCCTTCACCTCACAGGTAGGCCTAGGTCTACTTCTATCATGGCTAAAAACTGCATAACTGCACCGCTAGATCATCAGCGAAACACAAACATGCAGGCGCATTATAATTTGCTTGCATCAATATCGAAAGCTTTCTATTATGACATATGCCTATATATGGACCAGCTACATTTCTTAACCACTGACCTGGGAAACATTTTTCTTTGCAGCCTATAGCTTAAAATGCCCTCCGACTTAGTCTGTCGTATTATTCTGGATATAAGTGATTTTTTCTAACGTTAACGGATCTTAAACGTGTGTGTTTTCAGTAAACTGTCAAACTGTGACGGTGTTTACGTGCAGAATGAAGGAGCGTCGGATTGTAGACGTGAGGAGAAAGAGAAATAAGGAGCAAAAGCCTATAAAAATGAGTTGTTTTGTTTAAGACTGTTGGCCCACAGTTATGGAGAGAGTTAAGAGTTGCCTGTTTAGCATAATAAAGATCTGAAACTGAACTGTGTGTAATTTGACATAGGCCTAGCTGTTGAAAGCAAGTTCATTGAACTACTTAAATGAATTGAAAACAAGAATTCATATGCACGATCATGTTACACTGCCGACAAATTTTGTTATGTACAGCCTTATGATAATCGGCTCGGGCACGCATCTGGCAACTCGATTAGCGGAAGCATGTGTTCCTCATAGTGTTTCTTTTTATATCTAAATAACGTACTATTTTATCAGCTTCTTGTAACTGAATAAACAATAAATTTGTATAAGTTAAATTCAATTCTATCAGAAACTGCTCTTTAATTGCAGAGGGGCGTTTACACCGCCATCACACAAGTACTCAACGTGGTAAACCTTATTTCACAATGGATGTCATCCAATCTCCTCTGCCTTAACCCTTCCAAAACTGAATTCATCATCCTAGGCCTTCCTGATCAAATCAAGAAAATACCTGATCTTTCCATAAACCTTTCGACTAACTCATCGTCCCTCACCTTCACCTCTGCAATCTTGGTATTAATTTTGATCCACACCTCTCCTTCTCTAACCACATCTCCAACCTCTCGCTCCTGGAGTCCTGCTTCATGCACATTCGTGACCTCCGACGCATAAGACCCATGCTCGATCTTAAAACTGCCTCCACCATTGCTACCTCCATTGTTCATTCAAAGCTCGATTACTGCAATTCTCTTTTCCTCAACCTTGAATCCACTCAAATCAAGCGCCTACAGCTCATCCAAAACTCACTAGCCAGAGCTGTCACTAGAACGCCCAAACATCATCATATCACTCCCGTCCTCAAATCACTCCATTGGTTAAAAATCCCAGAGCGAATCCACTTCAAAGTTCTATCACTAATCTACAACTCCCTACAATATTCCCAGCCCAAGTACCTCCGTGATCTCTTTACCATTCAGACAACCCGCTCCACCCGATCATCGTCCTATCTCAGTCTTTCTCGACCCCCAGTCACTACTCACCTCAAGCAGGCCCGGTTCGTCCATATGGGCAAGTGGGCAGCCGCCCAGGGCCGCCGATTTTTAGGGGCCGCCAATTTTCCAATTTTCGAAAAAAAATTTACTATTATTATTTTTAAAAAGAGGTGAATGACAAAAAAAGGTCATACACTTTTTTGCGGTAAACGAGGTGAATGACTAAAAAACAAAAAAAATTCGCCAACTTTTTTTGTGCTTAGGGCCGCCGATTTGCCGATTTGCCCAGAGCCGCCAAATGTCTTGAGCCGGGCCTGACCTCAAGTTCTCCAACCGAGCCATATCCAACACAGCACCACGCCTCTGGAATGATCTCCCCCCTGAATTCCGCAGTTTCTCAGTGCCTCCATCATCATTGCAACCTGTCCTTCATCCTCCTCCTCATGTTCCTCTATCTGTCACCCCCCGGGCTTTCCACTCAAAACTGAAGTCTCACCTTTTCAAGTACTCCTACCCTGACTCATCTGATCATCCGCCTTCCAATTCTTCTCGCCGTAAACGATACCCGCCTTGACAGCTGCTCTGCCTCTCCTGATCTGGTACCCTGGAAATCGGACTTGGACATCTTTCGGACTACTCTCTGGAAACCCCCTTTGATTTGGTTTGGCTTCCTGGAAATCGGACTTTGACCTCTTTTGGACCACTATCTGGAAACTGATCTGGTGCCCTGGAAATCGGACTTGGACCTCTTTTGGACTACTCTCTGGAAACCCCCTTTGATTTGGTTTGGCCTCCTGGAAATCGGACTTGAACCTCTATTGGACTACTCTCTGGAAACCCCCTCTGATCTGACGTAGCGCTCGTGAATAGGCTGGTGCCCTGCGCTTGGCCTTCGAGTGGCGCTTTCGAAGTTTTGAGATTACGATTACGATTACAGAAAGCGGGGCCCTAGGCGCAAACATTTGACGGGGCCCTAGGCGCAAACATTCAAGGGGTCTTCTGAACTTGTGTTAGTCCAAATGAAGAAAACAATTATAAATTGCCATAATATAGGGCCTATTTTTATGTGAATGTTAAACTGTAAAAAATATAAAATAGGTCATATTTAAAATAATTTAAATTGAAAAATGTTATATTTTATAATTGAAAAAAATTCCATACGTTTGGGGCCCTCCGAGATTTGGGGGCCCTAGGCGCGCGCCTAGTGCGCCTACGTGTAAACGCGCCTCTGCTTAATTGGTGGCTTAATTAGCATTGCACAGAACCTCATTATTTTGTCCACCGATGCGAAGAATGCTGCACTAATCACTATCTCCAAAATAAAAAAATCCGTAATTAGGCCTACTATAATAATTTATAATAAAACCTCTGGTTCATTAGCATGAACGTACGTTGTTGAATTTGACAGCATAGAAATATGCAGTTAAATTTACATAGATCATTATTTAAGTAGGGGCTGTTGCTATCATTAAACTGTTACAGAACTCAGTCAGGACTCATTTCTTGCACACAGAAGCCTACGCGAGGGGTGTAAATATATTGGCGACCGTCATGAACATTTCCGATGTTTATGGATAATCGATTATAATCGGAGCGAATTTCTGGTAGGCCTATACGTCGTATGCATTGCCTAAATTAGGAAAACAATCAGTTGATTATAATTGAACTTTATGCAATTTCATAATGCTCTGGGAATTAATCGATGGTCATACGTGTAACAAAATTGTCGAGGAATTAATATGCGAAGATACAACGAAGCTCAGTTTGGCAGGTTAGTTGTTGATAAAATCGGAACATAGCCGTTCAATGTTAACCATTTAATGCAATCCAACGTGTCATTAAGTTAAAACATACTTTATACTTGTTAAGAACATTTCTTCAGTAAATATACATGCAGTTTTTCCAAGAATTATTAACTGGACATCAGTTATCAAACAACTGAATCAACATGATTAAAAATAGCCAATACAATTTCAGTTGCAAATCATAGTTTCCCAGTAGGCCTATAGGCCCTAAACATAAACTTAACATAGATAGCTAACAAACAACTTGCCGTGGAATCCCATTCATTTGAGTAATTAATCGGTTTTTTATGCCTAGTTTCGAAAGAATGTACTTTGCTAAACCGTTTTGTAATTAAATGTTTTGGTTCATAGAAGAAACAACGTTGACATTTTTACTTACAAACAATATTTAGCCACTGCTTCATAATATCATCACGAATGAGACAGGTTAACAAAAGGTGTCAAAGATTAACATGATAATAGTTATAAAATATCACACGTCCTACTAAATCATCTTCCCTGGTTAAACATAAATAAAACTGCTAGTATTATACTTGATAAGAGACTGAATCGATGTCATGGGCGCAACACTTTGTGGACTTGTAGCAGATGATTCAAAGTCTTCCCAGTGAATCTCAATTCGACTCATCGCTTTACAATCGCAAAACAATTAATTAATTCATAGCAGACATTTATATAGCGCCTCCTCAAGGAGAACTACTCAGAGGTGTCCATATTTAATCGAAACCAAACGGTGCTGAATATGTGGGTAGGCCTATATCCTCGTGAACAAATTACTCCAAGCACACAAAACATATCCGAAAGACAGAGAAGACCAAATCCAGGCGGAGAAATCTTTCCTGGATATCAGAGAAGGCTCTTTAATCTCCTCTTTCTCCAGTGGGTATCCAAGTCCATGACGTTGCGCCCATGACGAAAGCTACTCTGTGAACGCCGTGCGACGAGAATATGATCGGCAGTAGCCTAGGCTTTTGTATAATAAAATTACGTCGTTAAATAAGACTATATTGTTGCTTTCTTTCACTTCTCGTTTCCTTCTGGTTTCTCCTCCTGCTTGTGGAAATCGACGAGGAAGGACGAGGCAAAGGCTTCTTTTAGAAGTTGCAGTCCCCACAGTCGTAGTTTTCCGTTGCAACATTCGTTCTTTGTTCCTGCTCTTCGTATTGTCGGTCGTCGAAGCGCCGAACGTTAGCCGCGAAGAAGGCGTTCCTCGGAGCAGGTGCCGGGGCAGGGGCAGGAACTGGCACTGGGGCAGGAGCTGGCACTGGGGCAGGTGCAGGGACAGGAGCTGGCTGCTGGGGAATGAAATAGATGGGCGGCATTTGCGGCATCTGCATCTGCGGCATCTGCATCTGCGGCATCTGCATTTGCGGTTGAGGGAACTGCATTCTTGGCATCGCCAGATCATAGGGCATTAGTCTGCATGATTAAAAACATTAAATAACTTTAAAGATCGGCAGCGAATTCGGATTATTCAAAGCATAAAATCTAATGTCATAAATAAATGTCTAATGTAAGCGTCAGCGTTCTGAATATTACTAGAGAGATGCATGCGAGGCGAGTGACAATATGAGAGTTACAGGTAAAGGTGACATTGAGAAAAAGAATGAATATCCTGTAGACGTGATAATCAATGTCAGAGGTGAAGGTCATACAGCAGTAACATCTAAAATTAAAACCCAATATAGGGGATAGCAGTTCCGTGCTTTATAAACAAAGCATTTGTTAGAAGTAGCTTTAGCATGGGCCAATCCTTCACCTCAGACTGAGCGAATTACATCTATATGCGTTAAGATTTGCAGCGTTAGCAGTCATGCCACATTCCCCTCCTTTTCCCCCTCCTCGGTGACTGAAAAAGGAGAGAATTTGTGGCCTAATTCTATTCCTACTTCCACGCCGGGGCAAGGGTAGGAGTTTGGAATAGAACAGGTGCAGGGACAAGAGCTGGCTGTTGAGGGACGAAATAGATGGGCTGCATGGGCATCAGTGTTGGCGGTTGAGGGAACTGTATTCTTGGCATCGCCAGATCATAGGGCATTAATCTGCATGATTAAAAACATTAAATAACGCAGATGTACTTTAAAGAGAGACAACAAATTCTGATCTTGCAAAGCAGAAAATCAGATGTCGTACATAAATGCCTAATGTAAGTATCAGAGTTCTGTGTCAACTTAACAGATGCAGCGATTGACAACACAAGAGTTGGAAGTGTATTAGTTTGAGGTAAAGACGACATCGAGAAACATAATAAATAAATTTAATGCCTAATTGGCTATGTAAGCCTTACAAGTTCCTTAGACCCTGTATAGATTTGATAAAGAAGGTAACCAGGATACATGCATGGTAACCAGGCAACCTTTATCTTTTTTTAATTCGTCAGCTATTAACTAATTAATGTATGCATTCATATGGAATTAGATAGAAAAAAATTACCTTCTGTTGTATGGTGAGACGGCTTCCTCTTCCTCGTCAGAAGAACTATCAGACTCATCATCGCTGTATTCGACTCTCTTCGTCACCTTCTTTGGCCTTTAAAGACACACGCATACAGTCAGCCAATCAGATTGAGACATAAAAGACAAACGCAACGCAGACATTGCAAGGGCTGACAGTAGGTCTTGTTAGGTCTCCTAACCCTGGTCCCTTGGTCTTTAGAATTTGACGAGTGCTTGCTGCGAGATTTCATTTCGTAATCACTTGATATACTGTGCTGATAATGGTTTACAAATTAATTTACTTTGGTCTTTTTATTTTATGACCAATTAAACGCAGTGAATTGTGTTTCTACTGTTGTGATGTAGGCTAATTAATCTATTAGCTGTACAGACACTTGACCAATTGAAAGGATCAGCATCACGCTATATTAGATGGCTTCATACATACATGCATGCATACATAAAACAACTACGAAAGCAGCATATTATGAAAAATCGCACGATGCTGTGTTAATGTTTACATACTTTGTTCTTTTAACTTCCTTTTTAACCAAGACCCAATCGTCGTTTGAAGGTCCACCCCTGCAGAAAAACAAACCGAATACATATGTTACTTATCGTCATAGATAGGGATGAATACCCGTGCTCTTTCTTCCTCCATTACATAACTTACTGGTTCTTCAATCAGAAATGATACTATAGGCCTACATTTTACCAGTCTTGTTGTCAAGACCTTAAACCTCAAGACAAAGACCAAGACCTTGAATCTCAAGACCAAGACCAAGACCAAGACTTTGAACCTCGAGACCAAGACCAAGACCAAGACTTTGAACCTCGAGACCAAGACCAAGACCAAGACCTTGAACCTCAAGACCAAGACCAAGACTTTGAAACTCAAGACCAACACTGAGAACAAAACCAAAAAATCACAACCATATCAAGATTTATATTACTTATTTAAAAAAAAATTCAAGTCGGACTACTCGCTATTTTAATTAAAACACGAGTCTTTTATTTTATTCACAAAAAAAGTCCAAATGCAGACTGCACAGAATTCCGAATTCGTATTTACAAAAGTCCTTCATGCGAAATGTTATTCCCAAATGCCTGTTGCATTTAAAAAACAATTCGCTCAGAATTTTCTGACCAAATAATAAAAATTCTGCCATGTGAAAAATACGTTCTACAGGTGCTGACATCACTGGCACACAGAGCAGCTTTTCAAGCACTTGATGCAAATGTACAAATCGTGAATCTGTTTTGAAATCATTCCATGGTAAATAACCTGAAATCAAGATAATTAACTGTCCAAAAAACAGTAAAGCCTCATTCACGCCGTGTAAATAGGCCTACTAAATCACTTGTTTTAGTAATTATTGGATAATTTTTTTAAAATTCTTGCGTTTTGTTAGATGACTGTTCACATTGTCAAAAGTCTTGGTCTTGGTCTTGGAAAACCAAGACCAAGACTTTGAACCTCAAGACCAAGACCAAGACGAAGACCTTGAACCTCAAGACCAAGACCAAGACCAAGACCTTGAACCTCAAGACCAAGACCAAGACCAAGACTTTTAAAAACGAACTCGAGTGCACTCGAGACCAAGATCTTGGTCTCGAGGACAACAAGACTGCACTTTACCTGGTCATTCAACAACCGCATACAGTTCTAGGATTAGATTTCGTTAGTCAGTACATTTAGGTGACGTAATTCGATTAAATAAATCTCTGAAATGATCAAAGATCTCCAAGTATAATATGGATTCTTATTTCATCCAAATACAATTATCGGCATATAAATGAGTTCTGTCTTTTGAAACGCAGTGCAGCTCCAGTGATCAGCATCGGATGACATTACTTACTAATTCTTACGTCAACAACTATTCAAAGAAAAAAGAGGCATACAGAGACACAAAGACAGACACAAAGGCAAAAGACAGAAGGGACAGAAAAGACAGGCGGTTCCAGCTGAAAGGGCCCACGACCGCAAAACTACGAGACTGGCCCGAAGAAGAAAGGCATAAATGGACAAAGTGAAAGACATCAGAAGACAGAAAGAGACTAAGATCAAGACACAGAAAGCAAGAGAAACAGATACGCAGTGCAGGCGAAAGGGGAAGGTGACAAAAAAACACGAACCAGCTTCCTCTTCTTTCTCTGGGAGGAGGTGGAGGCTGTGGTTGCGATGGGATATAGATTTCCCGAATGATCTCTCTTTGTGGTGGTGGTGGTGGCGGCGGTTGTGGTGTTGGATCTCTTGGCAGCGGCTGATACACCACAATCTTTGGCTCTGGTGGTGGCTGAGGAGCCACCGGTTCAAAGATGACACGCTGCCTGCAAGTTGGACGAAAGACTATCTTAAGATATCTCAAGTAATCAGCTGCATTTTTCACACACACGTACACACACACACATATATATATATATATATATATATATATATATATATATATATATATATATATATAATTACTATACTACATGTATATTCGCGTTTTGTATGTAAATATATTTTCGAGTTACACAAAATATATACATAATATACATGTTCGTGTATAGGTTGCTATATATACATACTCATCATGTAGGCTATAGTGTGTACTACCGACTTGAGCGCCGTATAATCACCTCTGCCATCAAGCTCAAGCGCCATTTCAATAGTTCCACCTGCATGTCGCACGCGCCAAGAATGTTCTAGGCCTATTGTGGTCTGGACTCTTAATTTGCCGACATCAAATGCTATTATGCTAGGAACTTAAGGTTAACCAAGAATGCAAACGTAATTAGCGCGTTTTGGGAGCCGTAGAAATCACGAGATGAGACGATAATTCAGAGGAATAGATTTACTCCAATCGACGACAGTTACAACATTAAAGAGAAGCAGTGGAAATGGAAACAGATTCTAATTGCACTGACTCTGGCTGTGGCTCCGGTTCACAGTCACAGACTGGTGGTGGTTCAATGCAAGGTCTCATTGGATACGGCGTCTCATCCACGGGAAAAAACCTTGCTCTGTAACAAAATGATCGCACATGAATTCAATAAACACACAAACACACGTAATCATCTATGCACACATAGGCTACATGGTTTTTATCTATGGCTGTACATGATAAAGCTGATCTCGTCTGGGAAAAGCTCGCACGACTTCATGATGTTCAGCAGAACGCTAGCTTTGCTTTAAACAAAGAATGTCTACGACGTCCATCGATACACGTAAACACATAAACACATATAAACACATATAAACATCATACACGGCGGTATTAATAAGTAAGCAAGACTAGTGACTACACAGTAGTGTTAAGTAAGTAGTCCTACGTGAAGTCCTACGTCCAATAGCATAGGCCTAATAGCAAGCAGGTATACACATTCGCTCATTCAGCAGTAGGCTACATTGAGCATGTCCAAGAGTTTTGCTGAAATCTAAGCCAAAGCTGAGCTGCACAGGCGATTAATCGAACTAAGGTTAAAAGCACGTAGGCCTATATGAACGAGATTTTGATTGATAGTGAAACTACTTTACGAGCACGACCAGTAACGGTAAATAATTTAGAGGATCAGTAGGAAGCTTTTGTAACACTCCGGTGGGGAGGGGGGCTTAGTGAGAACTTTTCCAACCTTTGGCTGGATTTTAATAAAAGTTTGGTAAGATCGACCTACTGTGTCCTATGTTTTCTACGGCGACGCTTCCTTAATCGTAACAGAGTGAGATAAGAGCAAAGGTCATTTCATATACACGCATGAATAATATATTCACGAACCTTGGCTCTGGACAATCCACGAAATAATCCACTGGATATTCCTCCACAACGTCGATAGGATAATCAACAGGATAGTCTCGATAGTCTGGATAATCAGGATATTGTGAAGGAATAACGTCTTCTCTGCAAATGTAAAGAATAAAGTTCGTCGATCTACGTGGTTAATCAGTCGCTTCAAAATTAGTGAGAAAATTAGAAGCATCTTGTCCAATTTTCGTTCTAAAGTAGGTGCGCCTCTGATTAGGTTGTACTGCGAAAGGCGCTTTATAAATTCGTAAATAGAATAGAATAGAATTTAGATATAATTAGTATTTCAGCTCCCCTATAATGTTTTATCCTCTTTCTTGATGAATATGTGCGCATAGTTAAGCAAATAATAGGACCTATTTTCCAGTGCGACAAGACTTCGGCCTCTACGCCAAATACACTGAGAAATGCCGTAATGGAAGAGGGCGACTGTCATATGAAAGTGCTTATATAGAAACGTGTATGGATAATAGAACATCAGGCCTACATGGACACTAGTGGCATTAATGATAATGGGAAATGTATCAACAATACATTGACATAAAATTTTCTGGTAGCCTAAGCTAAATGAATAGAATTATATGGACTGGACCGAAGACGAACACGTCCATAGCTGGTATATAAATCACCAGCATAGCTGTTCCTTACAGCTTCAGCAGGGTATACACTATACAGTCTACCAGTAAGGTGACAGCAGCTGTGGATCCCAAACGTGCGCCTTACGGTAGCATGGAACTGAATGGAAATAGCCAAAAAATAAGGAAAAGATGGAACAGACGGGAAACAAAGAGATTACCAAACAAGGACGCAAACAAATTATTTTTGCCTCATAAACCTTCTGGATACGTCGCTGTCCTGCATGGATAATAAACTAGTGGTTATCTGGTTACCTTGTCATAATTACGTCTTCTCATACTAACTGGTTCTTTAATTTCATTTTACTCGCGAACTGATGAAGTTTAATATTTAACCATCTGATTCCTTAAAGAGTTTGTACGTTTTGATAGGACTTTTGATATAACTTTGATGTTGTGTGCAGATTTTTAGTACAACGCCATAAATATTTTAATGTTTTCTGATTTATTATTTTGATCACTGGGAATGACTGGCTCAAGTGATTTTTATTTAGTCACCTGGCCAAAAAAATATATTCAACTTAACATCGACTAGGCCCATACTTCGATTTCCATAACGGAGTGGAATTTCTTAAGAAAATTAAAACGTGATGATATTCATTTGTATTGTAATATTTTAAATATTTATTTTATAAATATTAATACTAAAAACATATTGGCATGTCAAGATAGGCTACGCAACAGGAAGCCGTCTACCATATGTACACAGCTGATATGTGTATAGTAACGGAGGAATAACGGAGTGGACAAATATTTTAGTAGGGCTATTTTTTTCGCTAAAAACTTCCTACATTTACATATTAGTGCAAAACCAAATATATATTTGTGAAATAGAAATATTCGAGATTTGCTCCACACAAGAAAATTAATTTGCCAAAAATTTTGTTTGCTTCTTGAATTAGTGAATTTAGCATATTACCGGTATATGACTCACGTCTGTATAGGTGTAGACAGCAATGCATCATACAGAATACCGAGTAGGGTGACAAGAACTTAATAAAATCAAATTGAACATGTCAGCCAACATTACAACAGTTCGTTAAATATTCGGAGTGCATGCATGGTATACAGACCCAAGTCTGTATGGCACTTCTCTTGATCTCCACTGTAGACCCCTTCGTTCCTTTATTTTCCGTTCTTCCTCTAGCTTCTTCTTTTCATTGCGTCGATAGCGAACGAACAGACAAATGGTGATACTGAGCATGATAGCAGTGACTCCGACGCTAGCAGCCAGGCTGCCTATGGTAATCTTGTCTTCTAAATTACACACATGGAAAACAAGAATTCTTATTGTAAATGTTATTGTAATTGCAAACATTTATAAGTCCACTTCATTGAAGGCGCTCCCAACATTCCCAACGTAACATAATGAAATCACGACCGAACGGAATCGGTCTTCATTCAAGCGCTTGCGGAGAAGAGGCAAAGACAGGTTGAACTGTTGAGGAGTTCACGTGTGACGCAGGTTGTTAGGCCATTTATTCCAGGCGGATGGGCCGAATACAGCAAAACCTGACCAGCGGCATTAACAGTGAATGAATGACTTGATCCACGATAGGCAGTACCGTTTTAAGGCATAGGCACGCGAGGCCCGGGCCTAGGGCCCCGCGCAGCGGGGGGGCCCCGCGGCGGCCCAGAAACAAATTAACAATATTATAAGTTCTGTTCTAACAAGTAACAATTCTGCAAAGTAAAATAAGAACAATAACACATTTTTATTATATTTTTAAACAAATGTCTGCGGTCTGCATTTTTAGTTAAATATAATTATTGGTAATAAAATCAGAGCGCTATAGAAATAAATCAATAATTTTAACGCATGGCGACGATGGCGCACAACTTGCAGTAGGCTATTGGCTGCTATGTTTGTTTTCATTTGTCTGCTTTTCACAACGCTATTCAAGGAATTTTTATGTCTTGGTAAGTTAATATTAATTTTTAATATTAAATCTCTCTGTCCTATAATCTAGTCATTTTGTAAATTGTTTAAAACTTTAAATTATAAAAAGGGCAAAAAGCGTATCAAAATTCGCACAGTTAATAGGATAAATAGAATGATGTTGGCGTGTCGACGCTCGGTACTGAGTCGGTAGTGAACTTGGCAAACTTATTTAACTTAACAAAATCACTTCATTTCCACCTCCTCCAATGTATAAGGTTGAGGTTTTTTGATAGTTTCTACCCCTTTTGTTATGCAGATTAAGATTCTGATTGTCAGTTATCACCGTCGTTCACGGTAAACCGATTTGCAACTTTTGGCCAATAATCACTAGGCCTACGATCAATTAAACGAAATATCAGACAACCCATCAAAAATGCGTAGAAATTATATGAGTGGTGCCGCGAAGAGAAAAAAGGAAGCAACTGAAATTGAAATGTCGAACAAACATCCAAAAGTATCTTCTTTTTTTCAAAGTCAGAAAACACAATCATCATCGCAGTCCGACATTGTTGAGACGTAAGATACTCTTACGTTGTCTTACTCGTCTACTGATGTCATTGTTTGCGATAAAGATAAACAGTTATTTGTCGCTGCAAGATGATGGTCTACCAGTCGAAAGTACAGATGTTGTCACAACACCAAAATTCGAAGCCTGTTTCGCAAGATGTAAGCCCTGCGGAGTCAGCGGACTATCCAACTGATGCAGCCTTAGGCTATGGAGTCCAATCACGGAGGAATTGCGATCTTATTGGATTCGTTACAAAGGTCCTGCTAGTTGCCAGTATAAAGAGTCTGACTCATCGATATCTATAATATAGATATCGATGGTCTGACTTTAGTACGACTCAACGCGTGTATCGAACGGGAGATAAGTTGCATAGACGTTGCTTAACTGATTCCTGTTTCCGTCGTGAACTGCGAAATGGTGACTCAGCTTGTCGTGAGTGGCTGCTCTTTTCTCCATCGCAGAAGTCTGTGTATTGCTTTGTCTGTCGCTTGTTTTCAACAACAACGATGGGTCATCAATCTTTCTGTCAATGATGGTGACAAACTGTACGGGTGAACGTTCTTTCTCAAAACTTAAATTTATCAAGAACGAGCTTCGCAGCCGTATGATGTCATGAGCATAGAATCAGATGTGTTGGAGTCTTTGAATTTCGATGATATTATAAAAGACTTTGCTCAGAGCAACACACGAAAGCGATGTATGTAAGAAACTGTCGTTACAAAGTCACAATCCATGTATAGCAAACATGTAAGCTTACTCATTATAATCACACTTTCAGTTTGTATAACAAATAAACAATGGAAACTGTAAAGTATGTTAAACTAAACTTTTATTTTACACTTGTAGTACAAAGATTGATGTGTTAGCTGTGTTATTATGAGTTTAGTAACAGTATAGTGAGTATACTATATTAATAAATTTAACAAAATGACACATATGCACGTACAATGCACTAATGCAATACTCTGCATCTGAGACTGAGATATTGAGACGGAAATCGGATTACGTTTGAGGTTATTTAGGGTTTGTGCGGGTTGTGCCTAGGGCCCCCAAATTCCTTAAAACGGCTCTGACGATAGGGCAGTACCAGAGATTCCAAATACATAGAAAAGCATTAAGCAACGATCTATTGCATCGAAGGCGGCAGAGATGTCCAAAAGACACAAACAAGAGACTTGTTGACGACCTATTGCCATGACAGGTTTGCTGTATAGCGAGGCGAGGACTGTTTCGGTGGAGTGATACTTGGCGTAGACAGATTGATTTAGATTTAGGAGATTGTTTGAGGTAAGATAGCCGTTGAAGCGAAAGAGGACAACCCGCTCGGAGAATTTCGATATAAAAGAGAGATCTGAAACTGGACGGTAGATCACACATTATACATATAATTATATATATACACATATATAATGCAGTAGGTTGCTTTCATAGCTCTCCACATTAGGATAAGGACCGTAGTTTTGTCTAATTTATTACCTACACATAATGGATTATGATATAAATTGATAACTAGAGCGGCTTGTCTTGATTTATTCACATTGGCTTCTGAGAAGTTACAGAACTATAGTCCTAATAAGTTACAGAATTACGTACAAGTCACACAACACAGCAGCAACATAGGCTCAGAAGTTGGAGAGGGCATATGTGGAGAAGGTGCTTCAGGGCTGGGTAACCGATTCAGCACTGGCTAAGAGAGTTTTGGAAGTGCTTTAAACTTCCCTATTGGCTGGACTCCGGAACACTCAAGTAGAATACTTGAGTACGGAGTAGTACCACTTTAGTACCGTAATGTAACATTGTCACGGGTTTCTGAAAAATTGCAGAATAACACTGTTAATTGTTCAGTACAAGGATCAAGTTTAAAATTAAACAGAATAGATTTTAACTATCAGCAAATGACCGAAGTTAAGAAACGCAAACTTACGCGTTGAAAGGTCTGACATATTTGATCAGATCGCTCGATCAGAACTACGAAAATGAAAACGTGCAAATGGTAGACCTATGTAAATCGAATATAAATTATCAACTATTGTCAAATATTTTGCCTCTTTCTCTGTAGACCAAAATTTAAGAAATCCAATCGAATGAACAATGCCAAACTGGCAAAACGACACGCCTCTCTTAACACTCACAGAGGCTCGTGTCCTGCAGTTACGCATCAGTGGTTCGACAGCGCTAACGTCTTACAGGATAGGCATGCTTGAGCCGTATAGGCCTACCCTCTATGCACGCCTATAGGCTATACAATATGGAAGGCCTAATGCTTTTGCTAAGGTAGAGCCTATACACTGTTGATCTACATCTTTGTGCATTTAATCCTATACACAGAGGAGCTACGTACGCACATCCTTGTGAGTGTACAACTGTACATGCATGTGCATTATGCATTTTGTTAGCCTATCCTATATGTAGTCTAGGCCTGTATGTGTATATATATACCTACATGTTACTATGTAGATGTGTGTGTGTGTGTGTGTGTGTGTGTGTGTGTGTGTGTGTGTGTGTGTGTGTGTGTGTGTGTGTGTGTGTGTGTGTGTGTGTGTGTGTGTGTGTAGGGCCTATGTATGCGTGTATGTGCACAGAAATATGTCTGGTTTCATGTATCCAACACACGAAGCAATAAGATGACAAATGAATCTAAATACAGAGAAACCGTTGACTGTCGTGTTTAGAGACTACTCCACGAAAGTTCGTGTTATGAGTGTATATCGTTGGTCTGTTACCCTTTCTCTGTCTTGAGGTCGTGAAACCATAGGCTAATTTTGGCTTTGAGTGTGAAGACATAAGACTGGATGGTCTGCTCGCTGATAATATTTATGTAGGCCTAATGGATTTCTTCGTTAAGCCTCGTTTCTTCTCTTTAACTTATTTTTTGTATTGTATTGTATTGTATTTATGCATTTATAAAGCGCCTCTCGCAGTACAACCTAATCAGAGGCGCTCCCAGTGCGAAGAGCCCCGTGAGAAGTCTTCAGACAGCGAGAAGTAGCAGAAATCCCCCCCCCCAGTTAGAATGTGAGAACGAGTCATAGGAGGAAGATCATTCCAAAGGGATGGGCCACCTGCAGATGCGTAGGCACGGTGTTGAGCCATAGAAGTCCGGGGCCGATTTTTGAACTTAATTCACTTCTCTTTTGAATTTAAGAAGTTCAACGTGCCAGGTTTTGTCCAAATTGTGTCGTAGTGTTAAGGCGGATTGCGAGATAGTGTAGGCTACCTCGCAATCCGCCTTAGCACCACGCTGTCTTTCCAGACTGACCCTCAGATTCTGGCCTGGCGACTAAATTAACCTCAACAATCTGGTTGTTACTAATCTTATTTGATATAGCGCCGATAAGAACTGATCTTCATGACGCAGCTTTTGTGTGGCGATAAGAAGTTTCGTAGATTTACATTAAATTATACCATATCACTTCTAATCATTCTAAACGTCTGTTCAAGTTCAACTCTTATCGACCTTTGCCTTGTTCAGTGTTAAAATAAGCGAAAGCAAAAAGCAATTGGCCAGAAATCAAGATAACATTTAAACCAACTCGTCTTTACACACGATGCACATAGGCCTACGTATAACTGTAATGGCATGACTGTGTGTGTATGTGTGTGTGTGTGTGTGTGTGTGTGTGTGTGTGTGTGTGTGTGTGTGTGTGTGTGTGTGTGTGTGTGTGTGTGTGTGTGTGTGTGTGTGTGTGTGCGTGCGTGCGTGATATTTTGAGGCGACTTGCGAAGCAATACTCGCATTATAGCATGTCAAATCTTCATAAGGTGTAAACTATGACCATGAGCTATACTACAAGTCCGCGTCTTAGTGGCCGCCCTGTTCCTTGTCGTCATACTTGACTAGCCATTCGAAGCAGCAGAGACCAATTCAAAAGAACCCAGAGAGTCAGCTCACTGCACAAAGGCAAATATAGAAGACGCCCCTACATGGGCGTGTATATATACACACACCTATAGGCCCGCCTGTTGTTCACACGAAACGGGCGTTGCTCCTAAAGAAGAGAGCTAATTAAACTGGCATAATCTTTGCATACTAGTCCAATTGGCAAGTATGCCAACCAGTACGTCAGAGCAACACGAGCGTGTAGGCTTACAGACTACTTCTTCCGGGTTTCATATCATAAACAATAGCACAGACCTGAGGCCTATGCGTGGAGTGGATGAACTGTCATGTCGTCTTTTGCTCTAACACTCAATTGCAATTGTGGGCATACAAGGAACTTTATATAATAACAATAACAATATCAATAACAACAATAACAATAACAACGATGCCAAGAATAATAACAATAATAATTATAATAATTATGGTAATAATCATGGTAATTATAATTAGAATAATTATTAGGCCCTATTATAGTTATTACTATTATTTTTGTGGTCCAAGGTACAAATGAACCCTCGGGGACTTAGCTATTATTATTGTCAAAATTTAATCTGAAATCCGCTGAGAAATTGTAAGTCCTAAGTTCTGAGGCGTTCTTGAAAAAAAAAAGTTCGAGCATTAGATAAACATTGGTAGGGGCCTAGTCAGTTCCATTCCGTTGGGGCAGCACGAAATAGACTTCTTTGGCGATTAGCTCGTTCCTGCTTTGATACTAATCTGATTTGGTTAGCTTTAAGAGTGGCGTCGTTGTATTCTATAGACGTCTCAGCTGTGTAATCACTTCGCCTTAACTGTAGCCTGTGTTGACATAGGCCTATTTCGCGCTGCATTGAGTCTTATAATTACTAGTATAACCAGTCTTAAACGCAGTCGTGGCCAAATACAATTCCTATAGCAGTCTTTATAAATGTAAATGTACACGTTTTCGTATGGCTGTGTATGGCCTCTTCCAGTCGACCCTGCTCGGTTTTTAGTGAATTGATCGGGTGATATCTCTCTCCACCGCTGCCCGTTTGAGGATCATATCGAACCTTTTAAGGTCCCCGCGTACAGACCGTGCTAGCCAGAGATTTAAACCTCTGAATAAGCCACCTTCGGGAAGCGAACCTCGATCCGCATGCTCTCACACAGAGGAGTATGGGACGCAGCCTACGCTCTTACCACTATAGCTAATTGGGTCAGTAGGCATGGACCTACACCGCATTCTCTACAGTTAGGTGCTTTTAGTAATTGGCGATGATTACTTTAATTTAATTTAGATGTAAACAAGTTGAGTCTGTGTCATCTCGTGTCTTTTGAATAAACGAATAATGATTGATTTATACCTCAATCCACCTTATAGGCGTAAACTTGTCCAAAATGTTGGGGGATTTGGTTATTTATTCTACACTTGTTGCATTGGGTGTACAGTCCATCTCAATTATTAGGGGGGTACGTGCCCCGGCTGCCCCCTCAGAGTCAATTGTCAAGCATTCTGTAATGTAGGCCTAAATGTAGGCCTAAATCTCCTAACTTTCTCAGCGCCACCCAAAAGCCACGTCAGAAAGACCAGCTTCTACACCGATACCTTGACCTTGACAAACATAGGCTACACAATGTCACAGTGTGGTATATCTAGGCCTATATCATCAGCTGATGCATGCTTTGTTCACATATGGTGCTATATAAATTAGCAAACTCCAGAAGCGGTCCCGCAGAAACAGCTCTCACAAACATGACTTAATTAATTATGTTCGATATTTCATTACTAATATTAGGCATATTACCGCTAGCGCTAATTTGTTATTTTAAAAAGCGCTGTTATCGGTTTTAATAAATTAGTTGTCCAGTGTAAAACATTTTCTGGCTTATAAAAATAAATGACGTCAATGCCGTGTTTCTTTCATTTATTCCGATGACGTCATCGTCTCTATGGTTCCCGTCTTTATTGCAAACTTGCGATTTTGTTGGTTTGGCCGTAGTGTTTTTGGACAATAAAAATTGTAATAATAGTAATAATATTCGTTTATTAATTCAAACTGACAAGTACTCAGTAAGATTACATGATATAGTAGTTAATGATGAGAACAAGTTTAACATGAGTCGAATTTAACTGTAAGGCAGCCTGCAGAAAGATGAATCGTTTGCTGTTATCAACTTCGGTCTGCCGCAAAAAGTGTCCTAAGCTGAAACGAACGTTCGTATCAAACGAACTGCCAACGAGGACAGGTGAGAGAAAAATGTAGCAATTATCATGCCTCACTTTACCTTGACTTACCGTGTATCACTGTATCTTATCTTATACCTTTCCTTACCATGCATTACTCCTAGCTCTTCTTCTAACCCTCTCAGCTAAGTAACTCAAAATATGTTGGCGGTTAAGTGTTGGGGGTTAAAAATTATTTTTATAAACGAGAACGGGTGAGAGAAACCAGGGGCGTAACTTTAGCCTAAAAAGTGGGAGGGTACCAATACCTTGGTCTAAAAAGTGGGGGGTACCAATTTCTACTCCACTTTCGTTTTGTGCATGATAACCATTTTGAACATATTCCCTGCCAGTATTCTCATTAATTTTGGCTCTCGATTTACCTGTGTATCTAAGCACTTTCATACTTTTGGCGGAGATTGCGTTCTCTGGGAAGGCACAATAATAAAATATTGATTGGCATTGTTTAAAAAGTGGGGGGTACAGTACCCCCCAGTCCAAAAAGTGGGGGGTACGGGTACCCCTCGTACCCCCCACAAATTACGCCTATGAGAGAAACGTTTATCACAACTCACTTCACCTTTCATTACCTTACCATGCATTACCTTGCATTGCTTTACTTTACCATGCATCACCCTACCCTACCTCAGCCTATTAAATCTTACCTTACCCTGCTTTACATTTCTTTACCCTATATTACTTTGCCATGCTCCAGTTTAACTTACATTACCATACCTTGCCGTATCATGCTTAATGTTACCTTACCTTGCCTCACTTTATCGTATACCTTATCCTATTACCCTACCTCGCCTGATCTAACCTTACCTAAACTTTGCCTATCTTATCTGACCTAACTTTATGTTCGATCTGCTCAATGTATATAGGACCTAGGCTAACTAAATTTTATTATACATGTGTAGTTGACTTGAGCTAATCTCTCACAAATTATAGCTACACACTGCACACTGCGGACAAGTCAACTGCACACTTTGTGTCATAAAACACTCTATTTTAGGCCCTGAATTCAAATTTGATGCGTTTCGTCCCATCCTTGAGGCTGACCTCCGTCGTGTTCTCAGCTCCTCAAACCAGAAACCTTGCGAACTGTACTCGCTTCCTACGTTTATTATTACTAACGTTTTGGATGGTTCTGTCCCTTTTTGTGTATTTGTTCAATAGCAGAGGGCAATCTCCCTCCATCCCAGAAGAGGGCTATTGTTTCCCCTACCCTTAAAAAACCTAATCTTGACTTGCAAGTCTGTTCTAACTATCGTCTTATTTCTAACTTTTCCTTTCTCTCTAAACTCTTCAGAGACTCGTCTCACTTCAGCTTCTACCCTATTTTGAACAGTCTGGACTCCTCCCTTCTAGTCAGTCAGGGTTTACAGGTCACCATTCTACGGAAACTGCCATCCTGTCCCTTCTCTCGTACATTTACACTGCCACTGACAGGTCTCTTTGACGCTTCTGGCACTCTTTGATGTTTCATCGGCCTTCGACATGGCTGACCATGAGGTCCTACTTAGCGTCTTGAACGGTCTTGTGGTATCTTCTTTGGTTTAAATCTTACCTCTCTGACCGTATTCAGAGGCTTGTCCTTGCTGCAGTGGCAGAGTTTGATCGATCCGTGAGATCCTCTGACTAAAATATGCCCAACTAGTTTAGATCGAAGGTCATCGGTATGAAAAAATAGTGACTTCATTTTCTTAGGAGCCTTTCTCTCCATTTCCGCCTGATCTTCC
This sequence comes from Allolobophora icterica, assembly GCA_963556255.1. Taxonomy (NCBI): domain Eukaryota; kingdom Metazoa; phylum Annelida; class Clitellata; order Crassiclitellata; family Lumbricidae; genus Allolobophora; species Allolobophora icterica. The sequence continues at coordinate 33,472,689 of OY744605.1, forward strand.
CACTTATACGGTGTACGGTCAGTGGACCTATTGTTGCAGAGTTGACATGGTCGCGCAAATGTCTGCCTTGGCTTGGATGATTGGATTTGAACCCCCGACCTTTCGATTGACGGTCTGGTACACTATATCACGTATCACAAAGTCAAAGCGTCTTATTCCTATTATGCTGGCCTGATGTATTGTTATGATAAAATTATATTTACATGGACTTGCTTAACTTTCTTCTGTAGATCACATGCGTCCGATTCTACGATTCCAATGATTCTACGATTATACTCATTCTCCGATTCTACGATTCTACTGAAATGCCAATTCGCCGCACATGAACTCGGTCGCCTTTGTCTCTCTCTTTGTGTGTGGGTGTGGGTGCGTGTGTGATGGTGTGGGTGTGTGTGTGGGTGTGGGTGCGTGTGTGTTGGTGTGGGTGTGGGTGCGTGTGTGATGGTGTGTGTGTGTGGTTGTGGGTGCGTGTGTGTTGGTGTGGGTGTGGGTGCGTGTGTGATGGTGTGGGTGTGTGTGTGTTGGTACGGGTGCGTGTGTGATGGTGGGTGTGTGTGTGGGAGCGTGTGCGTGTGTGTTGGTGTGGTGTGGATGCGTGTGTGATGGTGTGTGTGTGTGTGTGTGTGTGTGTGTGTCTGTGTGCTAGTCGTAGTACCCCATGGAGCCCCTGGCGTGGCGTAAAACCCCGTAAGCTCCATGGGGTACTACGACTAGGTGGGTGTGTGTGTTGGTGTGGGTGTGTGTGTGGTGTGGGTGCGTGTGTGATGGTGTGGGCGTGTGTGTGTGGGTGTGGGTGCGTGTGTGTTGGTGTGGGTGCGTGTGTGATGGTGTGGGTGTGTGTGTGTGCTAGTCGTAGTACCCCATGGAGCCCCTGGCGTGGCGTGAAACCCCGTAAGCTCCATGGGGTAGTGCGACTAGGTGGGTGCGTGTGTTGGTGTGGGGGTGTGTGTGGGTGTGTGTGTGTGGGTGTGGGTGTGTGTGTGTGTTGGTGTTGGTGTGGGTGTGGGTGCGTGTGTGATGGTGTGGGTGTGTGTGTGTGCTAGTCGTAGTACCCCATGGAGCCCCTGGCGTGGCGTAAAACCCCGTAAGCTCCATGGGTACTACGACTAGGTGGGTGTGTGTGTGTTGGTGTGGGTGTGGGTGCGTGTGTGATGGTGTGGGTGTGTGTGTGTGGGTGTGGGCGCGTGTGTGTTGGTGTGGGTGTGTGTGTGTGCTAGTCGTAGTACCCCATGGGGCCCCTGGCGTGGCGTGAAACCCCGTAAGCTCCATGGGTACTACGACTAGGTGGGTGTGTGTGTGTGTGTTGGTGTGGGTGTGGGTGCGTGTGTGATGGTGTGGGTGTGTGTGTGTGGGTGCGGTTGCGTGTGTGTTGGTGTGGGTGTGTGTGTGTGTGTGCTAGTCGTAGTACACCATGGAGCCCCTGGCGTGGCGTGAAACCCCGTAAGTCCATGGGGTACTGCGACTAGGTGGGTGCTTGTGTTGGTGTGGGGGTGTGTGTGGGTGTGGGTGTGTGTGTGTGGGTGTGGGTGCGTGTGTGTTGGTGTGGGTGTGGGTGCGTGTGTGATGGTGTGGGTGTGTGTGTGTGTGTGCTAGTCGTAGTACCCCATGGAGCCCCTGGCGTGGCGTAAAACCCCGTAAGCTCCATGGGGTACTACGACTAGGTGCGTGTGTGTTGGTGTGGGGGTGTGTGTGTGGGTGTGAGTGCGTATGTGATGGTGTGGGTGTGTGTGTGTGTGTGTGGGTGGGTGCGTGTGCGTTGGTGTGGGTGTGGGTGCGTGTATGATGGTGTGGGTGTGTGTGTTGGTGTGGGTGTGGGTGCGTGTGTGATGGTGTGTGTGTGGGTGTGGGTGTGTGTGTTGGTGTGGGTGTAGGTGCGTGTGTGATGGTGTGGGTGTGTGTGTGTGTGTGCTAGTCGTAGTACCCCATGGAGCCCCTGGCGTGGCGTAAAACCCCGTAAGCTCCATGGGGTACTACGACTAGGTGGGTGTGTATGTTGTGTGGGGGTGTGTGTGTGGGTGCGAGTGCGAGTGCGTGTGTGATGGTGTGGGTGTGTGTGTGTGGGTGTGGGTGCGTGTGTGTTGGTGTGGGTGTGGGTGCGTGTGTGATGGTGTGGGTGTGTGTGTGTGTTAGTCGTAGTACCCCATGGAGCCCCTGGCGTGGCGTAAAACCCCGTAAGCTCCATGAGTACTACGACAAGGTGGGTGTGTGTGTTGGTGTGGGTGTGGGTGTGGGTGCGAGTGTGATGGTGTGGGTGTGTGTGTGGGTGCGGGTGCGTGTGTGACGGTGTGGGTGTGTGTGCAAGTCGTAGTATCCCATGGAGCCCCTGGCGTGGCGTGAAACCCCGTAAGCTCCATGGGGAACTGCGACTAGGTGGGTGCTTGTGTTGGTGTGGGGGTGTGTGTGGGTGTGGGTGCGTGTGTGATGGGTGTGTGGGTGTGGGTGTGGGTGTGTGTGTTGGTGTGGGTGTGGGTGCGTGTGTGATGGTGTGGGTGTGTGTGTGTGTGCTAGTCGTAGTACCCCATGGATCCCCTGGCGTGGCGTAAAACCCCGTAAGCTCCATGGGGTACTACGACTAGGTGGGTGTGTGTGTTGTGTGGGGGTGTGTGTGTGGGTGCGAGTGCGAGTGCGTGTGTGATGGTGTGGGTGTGTGTGTGTGATGGTGTGGGTGCGTGTGTGTTGGTGTGGGTGCGGGTGCGTGTGTGATGGTGTGGGTGTGTGTGTGTGCTAGTCGTAGTACCCCATGGAGCCTCTGGCGTGGCGTAAAACCCCGTAAGCTCCATGGGGTACTGCGACTAGGTGGGTGCTTGTGTTGGTGTGGGTGTGGGTGTGAGTGCGTGTGTGATGGTGTGGGTGTGTGTGGGTGCGGGTGCGTGTGTGACGGTGTGGGCGTGTGTGTGTGCTAGTCGTAATACCCCATGGAGCCCCTGGCGTGGCGTGAAACCCCGTAAGCTCCATGGGGTAGTGCGACTAGGTGGGTGCTTGTGTTGGTGTGGGGGTGTGTGTGGGTGTGGGTGCGTGTGTGATGGGTGTGTGGATGTGGGTATGGGTGCGTGTGTGATGGTGTGGGTGTGTGTGTGTGTGTGGGTGCGTGTGTGTTGGTGTGGGTGTGGGTGCGTGTGTGATGGTGTGGGTGTGTGTGTGTGCTAGTCGTAGTACCCCATGGAGCCCCTGGCGTGGCGTAAAACCCCGTAAGCTCCATGGGTACTACGACTAGGTGGGTGTGTGTGTTGGTGTGGGGTGTATGTGTGGGTGTGGGTGCGTGTGTGATGGTGTGGGTGTGTGTGTGGGTGGGTGTGGGTGCGTGTGTGTTGGTGTGGGTGTGGGTGCGTGTGTGATGGTGTGGGTGTGTGTGTGTGCAAGTCGTAGTACCCCGTGGAGCCCCTGGCGTGGCGTAAAACCCCGTAAGCTCCATGGAGTACTACGACTAGGTGTGTGTGTGTGTGTGTTGGTGTGGGGGTGTGTGTGGGTGTGAGTGCGTGAGTGATGGTGTGGGTGTGTGTGTGTGTGTGGGTGCGTGTGTGTTAGTGTGGGTGTGGGTGCGTGTGTGATGGTGTGGGTGTGTGTGTGTCTGCTAGTCGTAGTACCCCATGGAGCCCCTGGCGTGGCGTAAAACCCCGTAAGCTCCATGGAGTACTACGACTAGGTGGGTGCGTGTGTTGGTGTGGGTGTGTGTGTGGGTGTTGGTGCGTGTGTGATGGTGTGGGTGTGTGTGTGGGTGTGGGTGCGTGTGTGATGGTGTGGGTGTGTGTGGGTGTGTTGGTGTGGGTGTGGGTGCGTGTGTGTGTGTGATGGTGTGAGTGTGTTAGTCGTAGTACCCCATGGAGCCCCTGGCGTGGCGTAAAACCCCGTAAGCTCCATGAGGTACTACGACTAGGTGTGTGTGTGTGTGTGTTGGTGGGGGTGTGTGTGTGGGTGCGTGTGTGATGGTGTGGGTGCGTGTGTGTTGGTGTGGGTGTGGGTGCGTGTGTGATGGTGTGGGTGCGTGTGTGTTGGTGTGGGTGTGGGTGCGTGTGATGGTGTGGGTGTGTGTGGGTGCGGGTGTGATGGTGTGGGTGTGTATGTGTGCTAGTCGTAGTACCCCATGGAGCCCCTGGCGTGGCGTAAAACCCCGTAAGCTCCATGGGGTACTACGACTAGGTGGGTGTGTGTGTTGGTGTGGGTGTGGGTGCGTGTGTGATGGTGTGGGTGTGTGATGGTGTGAGTGTGTGTGTGGGTGCGTGTGTGTTGGTGTGGGTGTGGGTGCGTGCGTGCGTGCGTGCGTGCGTGCGTGTGTGTGTGTGTGTTTGTGTGTGTGTGTGTGTGTGTGTGTGTGTGTGTGTGTGTGTGTGTGTGTGTGTGTGTGTGTGTGTGTGTGTGTGTGTGTGTGTGTGTGTGTGTGTGTGTGTGTGTGTGTGTGTGTGTGTGTGTGTGTGTGTGTGTGTGTGTGTGTGTGTGTGTGTGTGTGTGTGTGTGTGTGTGTGTGTGTGTGTGTGTGTGTGAATGGGGCCCATACAGAACAGAAATTTCAAGAATATAAGCTATAAAAAATTGATCAAATTGCGTGTATGCAGATTGAAGAGTGGGCATGTACCGAAATGGGCATGACGTCTTACCAGCGGTTGCGTGTGTGTTGGTGTGGGTGTGTGTGTGTGTGTGCTAGTCGTAGTACACCATGGAGCCCCTGGCGTGGCGTGAAACCCCGTAAGTCCATGGGGTACTGCGACTAGGTGGGTGCTTGTGTTGGTGTGGGGGTGTGTGTGGGTGTGGGTGTGTGTGTGTGGGTGTGGGTGCGTGTGTGTTGGTGTGGGTGTGGGTGCGTGTGTGATGGTGTGGGTGTGTGTGTGTGTGTGCTAGTCGTAGTACCCCATGGAGCCCCTGGCGTGGCGTAAAACCCCGTAAGCTCCATGGGGTACTACGACTAGGTGCGTGTGTGTTGGTGTGGGGGTGTGTGTGTGGGTGTGAGTGCGTATGTGATGGTGTGGGTGTGTGTGTGTGTGTGTGGGTGGGTGCGTGTGCGTTGGTGTGGGTGTGGGTGCGTGTATGATGGTGTGGGTGTGTGTGTTGGTGTGGGTGTGGGTGCGTGTGTGATGGTGTGTGTGTGTGGGTGTGGGTGTGTGTGTTGGTGTGGGTGTAGGTGCGTGTGTGATGGTGTGGGTGTGTGTGTGTGTGTGCTAGTCGTAGTACCCCATGGAGCCCCTGGCGTGGCGTAAAACCCCGTAAGCTCCATGGGGTACTACGACTAGGTGGGTGTGTATGTTGTGTGGGGGTGTGTGTGGGTGCGAGTGCGAGTGCGTGTGTGATGGTGTGGGTGTGTGTGTGTGGGTGTGGGTGCGTGTGTGTTGGTGTGGGTGTGGGTGCGTGTGTGATGGTGTGGGTGTGTGTGTGTGTTAGTCGTAGTACCCCATGGAGCCCCTGGCGTGGCGTAAAACCCCGTAAGCTCCATGAGTACTACGACAAGGTGGGTGTGTGTGTTGGTGTGGGTGTGGGTGTGGGTGCGAGTGTGATGGTGTGGGTGTGTGTGTGGGTGCGGGTGCGTGTGTGACGGTGTGGGTGTGTGTGCAAGTCGTAGTATCCCATGGAGCCCCTGGCGTGGCGTGAAACCCCGTAAGCTCCATGGGGAACTGCGACTAGGTGGGTGCTTGTGTTGGTGTGGGGGTGTGTGTGGGTGTGGGTGCGTGTGTGATGGGTGTGTGGGTGTGGGTGTGGGTGTGTGTGTTGGTGTGGGTGTGGGTGCGTGTGTGATGGTGTGGGTGTGTGTGTGTGTGTGCTAGTCGTAGTACCCCATGGATCCCCTGGCGTGGCGTAAAACCCCGTAAGCTCCATGGGGTACTACGACTAGGTGGGTGTGTGTGTTGTGTGGGGGTGTGTGTGTGGGTGCGAGTGCGAGTGCGTGTGTGATGGTGTGGGTGTGTGTGTGTGATGGTGTGGGTGCGTGTGTGTTGGTGTGGGTGCGGGTGCGTGTGTGATGGTGTGGGTGTGTGTGTGTGCTAGTCGTAGTACCCCATGGAGCCTCTGGCGTGGCGTAAAACCCCGTAAGCTCCATGGGGTACTGCGACTAGGTGGGTGCTTGTGTTGGTGTGGGTGTGGGTGTGAGTGCGTGTGTGATGGTGTGGGTGTGTGTGGGTGCGGGTGCGTGTGTGACGGTGTGGGCGTGTGTGTGTGCTAGTCGTAATACCCCATGGAGCCCCTGGCGTGGCGTGAAACCCCGTAAGCTCCATGGGGTAGTGCGACTAGGTGGGTGCTTGTGTTGGTGTGGGGGTGTGTGTGGGTGTGGGTGCGTGTGTGATGGGTGTGTGGATGTGGGTATGGGTGCGTGTGTGATGGTGTGGGTGTGTGTGTGGGTGTGGGTGCGTGTGTGTTGGTGTGGGTGTGGGTGCGTGTGTGATGGTGTGGGTGTGTGTGTGTGCTAGTCGTAGTACCCCATGGAGCCCCTGGCGTGGCGTAAAACCCCGTAAGCTCCATGGGTACTACGACTAGGTGGGTGTGTGTGTTGGTGTGGGGTGTATGTGTGGGTGTGGGTGCGTGTGTGATGGTGTGGGTGTGTGTGTGGGTGGGTGTGGGTGCGTGTGTGTTGGTGTGGGTGTGGGTGCGTGTGTGATGGTGTGGGTGTGTGTGTGTGCAAGTCGTAGTACCCCGTGGAGCCCCTGGCGTGGCGTAAAACCCCGTAAGCTCCATGGAGTACTACGACTAGGTGTGTGTGTGTGTTGGTGTGGGGGTGTGTGTGGGTGTGAGTGCGTGAGTGATGGTGTGGGTGTGTGTGTGTGTGTGGGTGCGTGTGTGTTAGTGTGGGTGTGGGTGCGTGTGTGATGGTGTGGGTGTGTGTGTGTCTGCTAGTCGTAGTACCCCATGGAGCCCCTGGCGTGGCGTAAAACCCCGTAAGCTCCATGGAGTACTACGACTAGGTGGGTGCGTGTGTTGGTGTGGGTGTGTGTGTGGGTGTTGGTGCGTGTGTGATGGTGTGGGTGTGTGTGTGGGTGTGGGTGCGTGTGTGATGGTGTGGGTGTGTGTGGGTGTGTTGGTGTGGGTGTGGGTGCGTGTGTGTGTGTGATGGTGTGAGTGTGTTAGTCGTAGTACCCCATGGAGCCCCTGGCGTGGCGTAAAACCCCGTAAGCTCCATGAGGTACTACGACTAGGTGTGTGTGTGTGTGTGTGTGTGTGTGTGTTGGTGGGGGTGTGTGTGTGGGTGCGTGTGTGATGGTGTGGGTGCGTGTGTGTTGGTGTGGGTGTGGGTGCGTGTGTGATGGTGTGGGTGCGTGTGTGTTGGTGTGGGTGTGGGTGCGTGTGTGATGGTGTGGGTGTGTATGTGTGCTAGTCGTAGTACCCCATGGAGCCCCTGGCGTGGCGTAAAACCCCGTAAGCTCCATGGGGTACTACGACTAGGTGGGTGTGTGTGTTGGTGTGGGTGTGGGTGCGTGTGTGATGGTGTGGGTGTGTGATGGTGTGAGTGTGTGTGTGGGTGTGGGTGCGTGTGTGTTGGTGTGGGTGTGGGTGTGGGTGCGTGCGTGCGTGCGTGCGTGCGTGCGTGTGTGTGTGTGTGTGTGTGTGTGTGTGTGTGTGTGTGTGTGTGTGTGTGTGTGTGTGTGTGTGTGTGTGTGAATGGGGCCCATACAGAACAGAAATTTCAAGAATATAAGCTATAAAAAATTGATCAAATTGCGTGTATGCAGATTGAAGAGTGGGCATGTACCGAAATGGGCATGACGTCTTACCATCGGCATACAATAAGTTCTTCTACCGCGCTGCTCACCTTCATTCACACCAAGCAAGAAACTTTAACCAGCCCTATGCTCCTACTAATAATCGGCTATTCTCCGTGCGATGTACTGGGATGGATGGATATGGAACGAAATAACACTACTAATTCGACAATTACCCTAGCCTATGGTCGTAAGCGTAAATTGCGATTCTTTATGCTCGAGGGACACAATTAAATTAGGGCCTATGTTCCCCTATACTCGAGGCACAAAACTAATAGGCCTAGGCCTACCTCCAAAAGAAAGAAAGAAAGATTAAACAATAATATTGTAATGTATATTACCATATAGGTATATTACCCTATTTAGCGGGAACTATCCCTTTGGGGCATCCTTTTACGACGCCCATGTTATAAAAATTGACAGTTTCATTTGTACTATTTTGGGTTGTTTTAATAAACGGATTTTTGATTTGATTTGATTTGATTTGAAGGTGCGCGGTCGAGTTTTTTTTTAGTTAAGTCTAATATCTCAATGTTATATGCTGCATGTTTAATATTACTAAACCCCATGGTTTAATATTTCAGTTGTCTGTTTAATGATGCTAGATCGACTGCTCCCATCTAACTGCATTACTACTCTGGTTGCGGGGCCTATGACCCACTTTGGCCCTCCTGACGTGTAGCCATATCTTGTTACTCGAAAAGCGTTAGGCCTACGTACGTGTATCGTTTATCCTCTTATGTTTGGTTACCGAAATAAATTGAATTGATTTGAATTGAATTTGTGGATGTATGGATGGATGGATGGATGGAGGAATGATAAATGGATGCATAAATGAATGACTTAGTCCAGGACTGGCCAACCTTTTCTTGCACACGTGACACTACAATTTTTGGTAGGCATGCACGCGGCAGGCCGGCCGCAAGTGATTTTCCTCAGCGCCTCGAAAGAAAATACAAATGTACAAGTTATATGAGCGAAAAAGTTGAAAAACAGGTACTACTATAGTCACTAGAACTTTTGACACTAACTTCCTTCCAGGTTAGCTGTAACAGTCATTATTTTAATCAACGCGTGAAATATTAATTTAAAAAGTGGTCGTGCGGGCCGCCAATGAACAGCCAACGGGCCTCATGTGGTCCGCGGGTTGGCCATCCCTAACTTAGTGGATGGCAAATTTAACATAAGACTTCTAAAGCCAAGTTAGAGCAAATTACAAATGTTATCCATAAAAGGAGACCAAAGCAGACGTCAACCCAACACGGTCGACAAGCAAAATCAATCTCTGCTAACTACGCAGAACGACCGTCTTCTCTAGAGAGAAGCCACTCCTACTTAATACATAGGAATATCACCCATCCTACTTATAGACCGATCAAGCATGACGCCCATCCTAAATACCTAGGCAATATATCACGTAACAATATGTATGTATGTGTGTATACGTATGTATATATGAGGACCTCATATATACATACGTATACACACATACATACATATTGTTACCATGTGCAAAATGAAAAGAACGAAAAAACACAACTCATTGTGAAAATAGGAAATAAAGATCAGAATAAACGAATAAAAAGAGAAATGAGATG